>CM050163.1:320732986-321317986 GCA_027410445.1 Discoglossus pictus | reverse complement strand
GCTCGCGAAGCCAAAGGCGCTCCTTGCCAGCAACTGCGACCATCGCAAAATTTACGGTGTAACGCAAACAAAATACAAGACACGTTACGACCTCGCAAAAAACGGCTGCAACACGCGCACATCAAAACATGAAAAATACAACAAATACACACAACAAATACATAAAAAGCTTACTTACAGGAAGAGGGAGCATCCAGGACCTCGAAAACTAAAGTTACACCTCAATTTAAGTCAAATGCAAAGAGTTTAGACACTAAAAAATTCTCTAAGCGAGAGAAAAAATGGCCGCCGAAAGAAACGAAAAACGAGGCTACAGCAGTCTAAAGACGCAAAACACCATACACCTACGGATTTGCAAAAAACACCTGCAAGATTAGAAAACAAGGACGCAACCCGCGTAACTTCAAAAACATTACAAACACAACAAATACAAACAACAAACACATAAAAAGGTTACTCACAGCAAGGGGGGGCATCGAGGACCTCTGCAAGTGAAGTTACACCTCCATTTAAGCATACATTTCGGAGTTTAGAGGCCCGAAAATCACTGAAGCAAGAAAAAAAATGTCCGCCAAACAAAACGAAAACGAGGCTAAAGGTCCCTAAACACGCAAAACACTACCGATATTCTGAAAAAGCCCACCAAACAGCTACCGATATTCCGAAAAACTCGCACGACATAGAAAACAAATTACAAAAAAGTTGCACGACAGAAAACGAACGACGCTACATCAGCCACATTATATACACCAAACACCCTTAGCTCACTTACAATTTCATTGCCGTCATTTTTTGACGGGCAATTCGCTAGTTGATATAAAAAAGCCTGCATTAGAAAAAACGCAGACATGGCACAGAGCACTTTGTTTTAGCATTAAAGGAACAGCCTCTCTCCTCATTCACGTTTCAGCCAAACAGTGCCAGCTTCAGCATACAGAACAATAAGTGCAATAGAAGGGTTTTAAGACATTTTTCCCGTTTACAGTAATTGAGTGCAGGATCACATTTCTATGGCAGGTATGAATTTCTGAGAAAAATATAGTTGTGGATCTTGCGATGTTGGTCACGCACTTGCGGCCATTGTGAAGCGAGGCGAGCCGTTTAAGCAAGCAGGACTTAGGCTGCAATGAGAGCCAAAAGGCGCTCATCGTACTGCGAGCCTTGCGAAATGAGGCAAATAATTGAAGGCTGCGAGGGTCACAACTGCGACTAATGGCAGTCAACTCGTAACACGCAAACATTCAGCAGACACACAGAGGAATAAGACACATTGAGGAGATGGTGAAAAGAGACACATGGCATTACCAAGCACTAAACCTTTGGCGCTCATTTCGAGCCACGTGAGGAGCGCCTAAGTTGCTTGTGATGAGCACCGCTAGCGGGAGAGGCTTGCAATGAGCGCCAAAAAGCACTCATTGCGAGCCCCGTGATGAGCGCCAAAGGCACTCAGTGTGGCGCTCGCGATGAGCGCCATAGTTGCTCAGGAGGAGCAAAAGCCTCACATTAGTGGGGAAAACAGCATTGCCATCCTTACAATTTTATTCCTGTCATTTTTTGACAGGCAAGTTCCTAGTTATAAAATATAGCTACTAAAAAGAATGACTTAACAACACCCCTGTATTCTGAGGGGAAAAATAATCTAGTCTAAGCCTCTTAATGGCCAGGCTTAGGAATCAAGTTATTTTGCAGGTTTAGGCCTAGAAAAAAAAAAAAATGCATACATGCAAAAAGCTTATAAGAATTATCATTACTGAAAGCAAATTAATGCATTCAGCAACATATAAACACATGCAAACCTCTCCTGAATTATTTGCAGAAATATACACTGCATATTGAAAATGAAAGCAAACATTGTTTAGAATAACATTTGTGCAAATTGATCATTTCAATTCATTATGTCAGATTATGAGCAAGATATACTAGAATACACATGCATCCTCATACAAGAAAATGAACTATAAAGTGAATGATTAGACATTAAAGTTAAAGCTCACACTGCCAGTTATAGGTGTGGAAATATCACAGAGGAAGACATCAAGCTCCCATACAGTTTGGTGCTGCCAGCTTACCATTGTGGAAATTTCCTTGACCATTGTGATGGTGATTGTGAGAGTTGTGCAATGGCGAAGATCCTTCCCTGAGTAACAAAGCAAGTGAGACACAAATACCTCAACACCTCAGTTATAATACTAGTGTGGGCAGGACTTGCTCCCACATACTCACCCCTCCCTGACAGTTTGTGTTAACCCTGTGTTTTCACTGCACAGCCCTGCCCCACTCCATTCCTTCCTAACCAATGGTAGCGATCAGCCTGGGGATATGACTGGGGATTGTGTGCTTTGCAGTGTTTGTGCTTGTTATTATATTATCTAAAAGGGACACATCTCTTCCAAGTTACTTTTTAATGTTTTGATTTTGCTTTGTCTGCTTTAGTGTGTTCATTTCTTATGGATTCTTAGTATAAATTACAGAGTGTTGTGTGTATGCAGATTTGTCAGTATATTCAGTCACATTTTTAATAAAGCTGAACATTTTTCAGGTAAAATTCTCCTTCATCACTGTTATATGTGATTAAGATGTTCTGATTGAAACAATGTGTTTATCAGCTAAAATAAACACGACTGATTTTTAGCTTGTGGTTGAATTATATTAGAACCCATGAAATTATTTAGATACATATAAGCATTGATTTTATGTCAGATAAGAAGCAGTAGGTTGATATAGTTAGTCCATTATGTCTACAATATTTGGCTTAATAAATCCTCAGTATGATGGATCACAGACAAGATAAAATTTATTTACTATGCTTGTCCTTACCACTTCCACTGGAAGACTGTTCTACTTATATACTACTTTTTCTGTAAAGGAGAAAATATATTACATTTTAAATATATTATTCAAATTATGTTTTTACAAGGTGCTACAAGGCATGATCTCCTTGGCACTGCATTATATGGTTCCCTGTTTTTAATATTAAAATAATCTACCTAAATGTTTATTTATACATGTAAACACATGCTTAAACTCACTGAAACAAATACAATTTCAGCAATATCTGCTGAGACTCAGTCTATCATTGTCTCCTAGGGCAATGGCATTATGGGGCTGCAAAATTTCCCAGGGAGAAGGGCACAGTATTTGACAATAACATTTTTTTTTTAAAAGTAACCTCCTAACCAAACAACTTAAGTCAAAATGGGTAATAATTCTGAGAGCAACAGTTTAACATGTGGAACTAGTTAAAACTCCCTGTGGTCTTATTGCCTTTCTATCAAAATAATTACCTGCCCCTCTCCATTAATAAATGAAGAATTATCCTTTACACCAGGCTGCTGCTGGAAGCAATGGCCCTCTACCCAGAACTGGATCTACCTTTTTGGGGCCCCTAGGCAGTGAAGTGGAGGAGCCCCTGTGAGTGAGTATGTAAGGTATGCACATAACCATTTTTGCCTTTTCTGTGTGTGTAAGTTCCTTTTCCTGTTGTAACTCTCTTGTTCTAGGTGGTTACCCCCTAATAGCCAGTCTATGAACTGCAGTATTTAATTTCTTTTAAGCCAGGAACCATTTTTTTTTTAAAGTGCCACCCCTCACAGGGAACCAACCCTGGCTGGCTGCCTAGTTAGCCTAATGGATAATCCGGCATGCCTCTACCCTGTACAGGGTCCCAGTGCTTTACACCTGCTGCACCAGCATTAGCTCTACAAGTGCTTAGAAATATTTAATAATAGCACATATGTGGAGGTACTGAGCCCCCTCCCTGAAAAAGAGTATCATATTTTGAATCTTTACATTGTCCCTTACAAGCACTGAAATTATGATGTCCTTATACTAAAGCTCACTAAAATAGGACAAATCAGAGTTTAATTTTTTTTTTAAAATCTTCATAATACACGTGCATACAGTAGTTGCACATTTAACATTTATAATCTTCCTGTAAAATGTCAAAGACATTTTCATAAACAATATCCTTCTCTGTAATTGTTTGTTGAATAAGTCAAGGTAATAAATACAATGTACATTACAACGCAAGCTCACTTCTACTTTATTTACAACTGTCACTATATCCTCCAAAGTTTAAGTAACAGGAGGAAGTTTGTGGGTATCACATATTTTCAAAAGATTGTTTGGAAATGCACAGGAAGTCATTTCAAAACTGTTAGTTGTCCCCAAATCACTTAACAGAGTATCCTGACAGCAAAACTAGAAATACTACATGCCTGCAGATATTCCCCCAGTGTAGAAATGGATGAACTGCTGTGCCCCTTGGGATATCATTATGTATATTCTATGCAGTATGTGAGTTTATCATGTATGAAAAAAAATCTCCATTGGGATCTTGAATTTTTTTTCTAGACAAAGGCTTGGCCAGTTTATTCACAATACGAGACCAGTAAAAAACAGAATACAGTGATTGATGCGTCTGTGAGCCACGGCGCTGCAGCTACAACATTATTAAAGTACAACTCTTGGCTTCATCTTCCAATGTTCATGAGGATGGGCTGTGAAATCCAAAGCATGTTTAATAGGCAGATACTTCATGTGATTTACAGAATTTTCATCTAGCTTTGCCCTGTAAATCTATGTATAACTGTGACTAATGGTGATGGAGTGTATAAAACGTTAGTCGGCAGATAAGATATCAGGAACTGGTACCTATGGACCACAGCATGCCAGGTGCATCTCTCAGTCACTGCCCCTCTGAGCTCTATCAAGTTCATGTTCATTGCTTCAGTGACCTCATCTATCCATCTCTGCATCTGTTGCCCCCTTGTTCTTGTGCGTCAATCTTTCCCAGCATCAGAGTCTTTTCTGGGGAATCCTGCCGTCTCATGATATGGCCAAAATATTTGAGCTTCAGTCTCATGATCATACCTTCTAGTGAACAGTTTGTCGTGATTTCCTGAAGTATTTATTTATGAGATCTTCTTGCAGCCCAAGGAACTCTAAGCAGTCTTCTCCAACACCACAATTCAAAGGCTTCAATTTTACAGGGCTCAGATTTCTTAATGGTCCAGCTCTCACATCCGTAGGTTACTACTGGGAATACCATAGTTCGAATCATTCATATTCTTTCTAATGCTAATCCAGAATGGCCAGGATTGATCCATAAGGAGCAAGGCATTTTCATTTGTTTAGTTATGCAACAAAAACAATGAATAAAATAGGTCATGTAAAATATTAACAACCTATTTGAGGAAAATGCATTTATGTTTTACAAAGTGTTTTCCCAGTAAAATATTATAGTAAAATAAAATAAAATGTTTGAGGGAAAAAACATTTTTTTATTCATCTATAAAACTCTGCCTCATGCAAATGTTTGGTTTACAGGCAGTCATTTCTTTATATAATGCTTGCTTTACAGGTATATAACTATAACAAATTAAAAACAAGTCTGACTAGTCCAGACAACTCTGGAAACTAACAGCTTTTATTGTGTTTTGATGATTATTATGAGCATTCTTGAGAAAAAAATAATAGACAGCAGGTGCCAAAATTATTTGGAAGGCTTTAATACCTAATTACTTTTCTAAACCACCATACAGCAGAGAGTCTTTTTCATATATACCATGATCTGTGCACCCTTTAAGCCACCAAAATAAATATTTTGATGCAGACACTTTCGTTTTTGTAGTCAAAGGTCATAAAATATTCATCACCCACAATTCTGTAAAGGAGCACAGCCCCCCTAAAAAAAAATGTTTAATCTGTTTTTATGGTAAGATCCATATACCAAGGACATGATAAAGTGCTGCTCATAGCACACAAACTACATCAGCCTTGCAATAAGCGCAAAATGGAGATCAGCGCTGACCTTACAATGACAGCAAAAGCGCTTCTCATAAAAAAAAAGTACAACCAAGAGCCTTGCAATGAGCGCCAAAGGCGCACAGCGAGAGGCTCGCAATAAGCGCGGAAGGATCTCAGACCACAAAAAAAATAGCTTTTCTTGCCAGGACCACTGTCCCAGACAGACTGACACTAAGGTAATCATCCAGCTACTTGGCAGCACTCTATCCAGACTGTCCATGCATGGGGAGTTGATGGCTACAGAACATTTGTTTCCAGATGTTCACACAATTGCTTGCGTGAGTTCCATTTATATTCCCTCTGGTCTATCCAGTCAGAACAAGAGTCGGCAATGTACTGATTGGCAATTGGCAATAGGTTGATTGTATGTGCACAGCTGTAAATTAATATATACAAATCATGGTTGGGATACTTGTTTCATCTTTATTACTTAAACACCTCCAGTGCGGTAGGTCTTTTTGTGAATTTACTATTGTTTACAGTTCATTCTAGCTTGTTTGCTACTATATAGCTATTTTTCCATGTTCCTTGATTTTGCTAACCAGCACAGGTTCTTTTATCCTGTAGCATCAAATGGTCAATTAAGTTTTACAAACGTAACTAAGGCCTACTGTCAATGTCTATGTGTAAATGTTACTTTTTGTAATTTAGCTATATATATAATCTATAGAAGGACAAAGGTTTGTTATGTCTCTCAAATTTATGAAGAGTAGTTCAGATTACATGGGTGGGATATACTACTTGTCTTTTTCTTTCCTTGTGCTGAATGATATATATAAACAAAGTGATTACAATTAACAAATGTAGGTAACGCATGAGTTGAAAAGTGTTTAAATAGGGATGGAGAAAGACCTTTAGGCCAAAAAATATGTTAAGGTCATTCACCACAGCCAACAACCCACTACTGGCTATTTCATAGGCTAGTGGTATGGATTTTATTTCAATTTATAATGTCACTCCCACACAGAAAAAAAAAAAAAAAATTTGGGCTACACAAAAATCACTTTCTTGGAGTGTCTACTGACATGCTCAACTCCTGATCTTCTATTCACATTCATTTCATTCCTCCTTATCAACCTATCTTATAAGGTTACAACTGATCTTACTATTAATTATAATTATTATCAGTACCCTTCATTTATAAACCACCAATATATTCTGAACTGGGGATATAGTAAATACATAAAACAAACATGATAAGGTAAGTAACATACTGGTACAAAAGGTGTAAAGGGCCCTGCTCTCATAATCTAAGTGGGTTAAGGATATACTGTAAGATACAAAAGGGAGGGAGTTATTTGTTTGCTGTCTTGTGAGGAAGCACGATCCGTACACAGGAGGTGTCCACTGCCTGGTTTGAATACCTGGTATTAGGGATACCTTATATTTTCGGAGGTGAGAGTGTGACAGAGCAGGCTAGATAATTCCACAAGATAAGGGGAGAAGGAGAGAAGTCAAGAGAAGAGAGTTTGAAGTGGTGATGACAGGGGATACCATGCTGTTCGGGTATCTGGAGATTAGATTCGATATGTATGATGGTGTAGTGTTGTTGAGAGGGAGGAATGAGTTCTGAGGGGATAGGGCCAAGTGACGTAAAACATCAGTACTCAGAGAGAAATCCAAGATGAGAAACTGAGAGGGATGAAGCCACCTCATCCTCTTTGACTTTTGTGAAGGCTGTTGAACTGGAGGCTGTATTTGAATTATGAGAAGATGGTATAATACAAATCTTTATTCATTAAAATGCAGTATGTCAATATATAAGTTAATGTTTATCATTAGAAAATGTATTAATTGGACATAAAAATATACCTGATGGGGGATTATGGTTGTTGGGGGTAGGGTGCAGTGGTTAGTGTAAGGTGGGTAGTGAAGGTAACAGGATAAGGGCCTGAAAATGGGAGCATAGGATGGTAGGGGTTTACTCCTCCTCAGAAAGGAATTATTTCTAAGCAGGCTGAGGATCAGTCTGCAGCAGTCCTGATTAGACAATGTAATCATCTTGTCTATCACAAGTTTTTTTTGGTAAAACAGAGTTTGTCCCTGTAGGTTTTTTGGTAAAACAGTTTGTCCCTAATACAGCACATGAGGCTACAACATTTTGTATACCAGGAAACAGTCCATAACTTTTCATACACATATCTTAGAAGGTTCCCTGAGAGAGAGGGCTATCCTGATACAGTTGAAAATATAAAATATTAGTTACCAGACTTGGCCCCTAGTGCAGTGTTGTTTGACCATTTAGTCAGGCATTAGAGCCGATGTGCTGCACCAAAACATTGCAGAAATAAATCATGTGCAGGTTCATTACCTGTGGCATAAGTGATCTTTGACTTTATTTAAAATATGTTATTGTTTGTCCCCCTCACACATAGTAGCTTCTAAGTGATTCTTGAGTGAATTCAACATATTTACAGCCATATAGTTAGAGCCTATATGCTTCTAGTCTGTAATGTCAAGTCATAAAAACATGTATTTTACATTGTGTTATTCTATCCTGATTTACTCTGTGTTTATTTAAAAAAGTAGAATGGTAAGTATATACTGTACCTACACTAGCCCTAAATAATAAAAGTTAAATCTTTAATAATAAAGATTGAACTATGTCACAGAAATAAAATATAGAGATAAAAAGAGTACCACATCTAGATAAGTCCTTTTAGCATTATCCCCTTAATAAAAGAACAGTGCATAAAGTCATAAAAGTGCTAATTTGGAATGTGCAAAAAATATCATAAAGTGCTATTAATGCTTGCTTATAAAGTGCTATAGTGACTGCTTAATAATAAAGGGAATTGCTACATATATAAAATATCTATAGGTGTTTCTAAATATACCGTATATACTGAAGTATAAGCCGACCCGAGTATAAGCCGAGGCACCTATTTTACCACAAAATACTGGGTAAAATGAGTGACTCGAGTATAAGCCGAGGGTGGGAAATGTGCTGCCCCCTTTGTCCCTCTTGTGCCCTCTGTGTCCCCCTCTTATGTCCCCCTCTCTCTCCTGTGTCTCTTCTATCCTCTCCCTTCCCTGTGTCTCTTCTCCCCTCTCCCTTCCATGTGTCTCTTTCCCCCCCTCTCCCTTCCCTGTGTCTCTTCCCCCCTCCTCATTCTCAACCTCCCTCCTCAACCCCACTCCTCATCCTCAACCTCCCTCCTCATCATCCCTCCTCATCCTCAACCACCTCATCCTGAACCCGCTCCTCCTCAACCCCCTCCTCAACCTCCCTCCTCAACCCCCATCCTCTTCCTCAACCCCTACATCCTCAACCCCTCCTCAACCTCTACCCCCCTCCTCATCCTCAACCCCCTCCTCAACCTCCCTCCTCAACCTCAACCCCCCTCCTCATCCTCAACCCCCTCCTCAACCTCCCTCCTCATCCTCAACCCCCCTCCTCATCCTCAACCCCCTCCTCATCCTCAACCCCCTCCTCAACCTCAACCACCTCCTCAACCTCAACCCCCCTCCTCATCCTCAACACCCTCCTCAACCTCCCTCCTCATCCTCAACCTCCCTCCTAATCCTCAGCCCCCCTCCTCATCCTCAACCCCCTCCTTATCCTCAACCCCGTGCTCAACCTCAACCCCCCATCCTCAACCCCCCTCCTCATCCTCCCTCCTCATCCTCAACCTCCCTCCTCAACCTCCCTCCTCATCCTCAACCCCCCCTCATTCTAAACCGCCCCCTCCTCATTCTAAACCCCCCTACTCATTCTAACCCCCCCCCCTCATTCTACCCCTCTAAATACCCCCCCTCTCCCTTTCCCCTCACTTACCTGCATCTGAAGCTCCTGCTCCGGCCTCCGCTCCTTCTGGGTCTTGACGTTGCGCACATGTGACGTCACGGCATTAGCATATACCGGGTGCCGGGGGTATTTAGAGGGGTAGAATGAGGGGGGGGGGGGTTGAGGATGAGGAGTGGGGAGGGAAAGAGACACGGGGGGGTTAGAGAGATACGGGGGGTAGAGAGACACGGGGGGTAGAGAGACACAGGGGGGGTTAGAGAGACAAGGGGGGGAAGAGTGACTCGAGTATAAGCCGAGGGGGGCCTTTTTAGCCTTAAAAAAAGGGCTGTAAAATTTGGCTTATACTCGAGTATATACGGTATATATATTAGGAACCAATCATCCTAATAATTATAGTTATTGATATATGAAATGAGGAAAATAATCCTCATAGTGTGTATAAAAATCATAGGATTCCAGAAAAAGGTTAACTCTAATAATAATAAAAACAAAAAACAAGGGAGTGCTCACATAGTTACCCCAATAATGTATATAAATGTATCAAGTAAAGTATGACTATAGGCCGTCATAGTCTTAAAATTCTAGAAAGGAGAGTTACCCAACATCACGACATGCCGACGCTGCGTTAGCATAATTATGACACAAAGGGATGTGCGGTTCACATCAGTTGGCTTATGCTTATAGATACTATGATATATAGAAACACCTATGGATATATTATATATGTAGCAATTCCCTTTATTATTACAGAGATATCACTTATTAAACAAATATTGGATCTGAAAGGTTATTATAGGTGTCACTGTATCCTGTAATATACCCCTCCATATAGGAAATAGAACTCACTATTATTAATATTTATTATTATTCTTTACTATCCTTGCTATTCTTACAAAGCAAGCACTAATAGCACTTTAATGACAAATTGGTTGTCCTTTATTTAGCAGTGACTATAGCACTTTATAAGCAAGCATTAATAGCACTTTATGATATTTTTTTGCACATTCCTAATAAGTCACTATTAGCACTTTTATGAATTTATGCACTATCTCTGTATTTTATTTATGCAATGCAGTTCCATGGTTATTACTAAAGATGCAACTTTTATTATTTAGGGCTTTTGTAGGTATATACTTACCATTCTCTACCATATTAAAAGAGTGTTAAGCACTCAAAACATACCTTTTTATATACCATTTTTTTTTATAAAAAAATGTTTTATTTAAAAATGTTTGCCCAAATTCTTCTGTGTAAACATGGCTGCTAAGTGACAGGAGTATATGTAGAAATTATACAAAATAAAAGTAAGACAGGATTTTTGGCAGTTAAACTTGTTTTCTTTCACTGTAACATAATTTCAGATAAAGAGGCTTTAATTTTATGATGTGTCAGTAATACGCAGAGGATAACTGCAAGCAATGACACATTATTTTAAATGTTGTGAAAGTAATCCAGTTTATAGAATGTTTGTGTAATATTTTTTTTCAGGTGAAGTTTGAAATAATCAATTTGTTTTATAGTTTCCCAGATATAAATCTAATGCAACTAAACATTGCTAAATCTCAGTATAATGTCAAAATTAAAAAAAATATTTTAGATTAAGCAACACATCTAGTGGGCCAGAATTGGTGGGTTGTGAAGACCTGTATGACTGTATGAGTGTAGACATAAGCTGAGGTAGCACATTTGTGTATTTGTGTCTGTAAGTGTAAGTCTTTGTACGTTTTCTCTGTGTGTCTACATATCTGTGTAAATGGGTTTGACTATCTACAGAACAGAAACACTCCTACATAGCTGTGCTTCCTATTCTTAGAATATCTTGTAATGTCCCCCTCACACATAATTACGGTATCTACATGCTTATAAAAACACAAATGCCTTCCCATGGTTTACAGAATTCAGACAGATTACTAATTTTCAAATAATAATATAATCCAAAATAATCAAAAATATCTTAGAAACAGAATTGTTTAAATTCAATGTTAACATAGCCGAGTGGGATAAGAAGCTGCTACCAGGTGTGGTAGGCTATCAGAAGACATAAGCTGAGGTAGCACATTTGTCTAACCTTTTCTTTGGAAAGGGGATTTGCATTCAGGTCTGAGTCTCTGTCACAAACCTAAATAGTAGTGAGTGGGAGGAGTAGCTTCAATCTCTTAAGTGTGACAACTTTACAGTCAATCCTATGCCCCCCATAAATATATATAGGGATGAAATAGTATCGGTTTATTCCATCTCACCCAGCTCTTGATGAGAGAAGTGTTTTCACCACAAATCTAAAAATATGAAATGGAAGGGGGAATATAAATTTGGGGATCCAATGATAAGTTTCAGTAGCTTTTACAGACGTACCGCCAAAAGAAGAATAAATCATTATTTCTAATTAAAGATTGGCCGTTATAACTCAGGTAGCCTTCAGCCAGTTGCTTGAAACAACATGGTTTGAGATACTACTGACCATAAATGACAGGAACATGGGTGTAGAAGCCAAAGAAAATGGCAAACCGCATATAGTATACAAATAACACAAACTGCTTCTCTACACACATTGAAAAATCTGGGGTGGGTTTTTCCCTTTGTCCCCCCAGTTCCTACACCCATGGACAGGAGGTATCCACACCTCACCCTTTAATAAATCTGTGGCATTGATTCTCTGTTTGTCATGTGCTTTTTACAAGGAAAATACATAAACCTCACTTGTTCTTGCTGACACACTGAAGCAAACATATTACCTTAATGTCTTTACAGATGATCCCTAGATAAGTTGTCTCCAGCACTACTGGAGACATTAATATAATGTAATGTAAATTAAATTAGTAGCACATTTTTGTTTTGGAGAGGAGGACTTTTTTATACTTTTTCACAATATTGTGTTTCACATTATTTACATCCAGGAAAGAAAAGAAAAAAATTGAATTTGTCCAGAGGCACATTTCCTGCTATTGTTGGCAACTAAAAGCTCTTGAGAAATATAGGACACTTGCATTCGTCATCAAGTTGCATTTAGGCAAAAAGTCATAACCAAGTCAAGAGTCATAAATATTAATGAATTTCATCAAAGAATGAATGAAACTCTGCAACGTGAGACTAATACCTGATTGTTGGGTGGCGGCTGTTAGTAAACAATATCATCTTGAGTTAAAAAAAAAAAACTGCTGCATCATGGTGAACAAGTTCATTTTAGTTTTGCATGACATCGGTGCACAAGGAACAAATGATCTTCCTGATTGACCTGACATCTTTTTGAAAAGTTATGTGTAATAATGTAATTTTATATATAAAAAATACAAAATATTTGACTTGAATTTCCTCAGAGGCCTGCAGCAAGAATTAGAGATTGCATAAATGATCTTTTACTTGGAAGTTAAAAATAAAGCAAACATTAGTACAATATATACAGACTTAAGCTTATCACATATATAGTTGTGAGCGTACGAGTCGTTGCTCACGCTTGCGGGCTCGCGTAGCGAGCCCGCGGCCCTCGCGTAGCGAGGTCACTGGGCAAGGGCCTCAGTTGCTGGCATGGAGCGCCGAAGGCGCTCCATGCCAGCAACTGAGGCCCCTCGCGAAGCGAGGGCCTCAGTTGCTGGCGAGGTCACTGGGCACGGGTCTCAGTTGCTGGCATGGAGCGCCGAAGGCGCTCCATGCCAGCAACTGAGGCCCCTCGCGAAGCGAGGGACTCAGTTGCTGGCGAGGTCACTGGGCAAGGGCCTCAGTTGCTGGCATGGAGCGCCGAAGGCGCTCCATGCCAGCAACTGAGGCCCCTCGCGAAGCGAGGGACTCAGTTGCTGGCGAGGTCACTGGGCAAGGGCCTCAAACCCTCGCAAAATTCACGTCGCTACTCAAAAAACACGACACACAAATTACGACACTCGCTAAATTTTACGAGGCACGCAAACAACGTACGAAACACGTTACCACACATTACGACCTCGCAAACATCGGACGCAACACGCCGACATACAAACATTTAAAACACAATACATACACACAGCACATACATAAAAAACTTACCTACACCAAGAGGGAGCACCCAGGACCTCAAAAATGCAACTTACACCTCGATTTTACTCGAAATAAAACAGTTTAGAGACTAAAAAAAAAACGAAGCGAGAGAAAAAATGGCCGCCGAACAAAACGAAAACGAGGCTACAGCACTCTAAACTCGCAAAACACCACAAGAAACTCGCAAAACACCACAAAACACCTACGGATATTCCGATACAGACCTATACCACACATTACTCGCCATTTTACACCAATGCGGAAGTACACGACTACGCTAACGGTTTGGTCTCGCGCACGCACAGTGTTACACTGCACACATTCAGCATGCTTATACAGCAGCTCCACACCACTAATGCTGCAGCAACATCAACACAGATTGCCAGCTCTTCATCACAATGCTTCAAAATAGGTACAATATATTCATTTACTAATTTAGCTACCTTACTATTTCATTGCCGTCATTTTTTGACGGGCAATTCGCTAGTTTATTTATAATCATGAGTCATATTGTACTGTTGGCAAATAAAAGAGAAACAATTTAGTCTTATGACTATAAACTTTAGAAAGAATCTGCTTGAAAACAGCTCACATATTGCATGTATTATTTTTGATAAATAAACATATTTTGAAATAGTATTTCTTTAATCATTTATTTTAGTTAAGGAAATTTGTATGGGAATTACAAAGCACAATGAATAGCTTAACAATCAGAAATGTGTATTTGATCTATTCAAATAATGATTTTTGATAAATATATAAAAGAAAACCAAAATAGTTCCTTTATATTTTTCAAATAAACATAAAAAGGGGTGCAGATAAATGAAGAAAAAACATAGAGTTAGGTATTTCTGGAACCATTACATCAATGAGGACCATTTTTTTTCAACCTGTCAATTCTAACATATAAGTATGTTTTCTTGATGTTACAGTTCCATTTATTTTGTTTTTCATTGTTGAACATGACAGTAATAAGTTTTCTATTTAACCGGTATATGTAATT
Source organism: Discoglossus pictus (assembly GCA_027410445.1). Taxonomy (NCBI): domain Eukaryota; kingdom Metazoa; phylum Chordata; class Amphibia; order Anura; family Alytidae; genus Discoglossus; species Discoglossus pictus. The sequence continues at coordinate 321,303,422 of CM050163.1, read as the reverse complement.
TAATGATTACCCATATTGGGAGGATCAGTGCTATGTAGATGGGTGCGACAGTCGTATCGCAGACAGCGTCGCAGGTCAATGTGTGATTTACTAAAGGCTTTTTCTGCTTTAAAAGTGAGCCTAACACAACATTGCAAGTTATTCTGAGTGGAGTATTTAATGGGCGTGTTATGGATGCCACACTGTAAGCATCCAAGTTTTCAGAATTTACTCAAGACTACTACTGAATAAAAGCTTCATATGTTTAAACCTTGCAATAGCAGGGGGAGACACTGGGGAGAGAGAGAGGGGACACAAGAAAGGAGCACAGAGGGCACACAAGACGGGACACAGATGGCACAAGAGGGATACAGGGGGCAGCACATTTCCCACCCTCGAGTCACTACGTTTTCCCAGTATTTTGTGGTAAAATAGGTGCCTCGGCTTATACTCGGGTTGGCTTCTACTCGAGTATATACAGTAATATTCAGCCACTACCATAAAACATACACAGCTAAATATTTTTGCAAGTTCCATCAACACAACTCCTGTTTAAAGTGGTGTAAATTAATAATTAGCAATCTCCCGCTTTATGGAAATAGTAAACCTTAAGAACCTTCAAGATTCTATCCCATCAAAACAAAGCTGTTGTCACAATCACTCACCCCTCCAGTCACCGGATAATTCAAGACCCCAAACGGGTAGTGGGTGAGTGGAGATCTGAGGTGTCCAACTGCCTGGAAAGACCATGGGCGTTCTTATCTGAGGTGTCCAATTGCCTGGAGAGACCATGAGCGTTATTATGAGCTCTATCCTGCCTGTATCAGATAGTAAAGTTGTGAGTCTGCAGCACTAGGGTCCATCTCAACTGATGCAGCCAGCACAGTGGGTTTTGGTCTGTGACAACTAAAATCTTTTTGCCCAAAAAAGGTATGGCTATAGTTTCTTTAGGGCCCAGACAACTGCCAGGCACTCTTTCTCAATAGACACATAGCTGACCTCTCTGGGCAACAGTTTGTGCCATCTGTCTGGACCAAGTAAGGACGAGAGCCATCTGGGGCAACTACAATGGGGTAAGAAGTTAGGACAGCATTAAGGTCCCAGAAGGCTTTTCTCATTAGGGGCTTCAGTATACCAGCTGGGGCATATTCTTTTTGGTGAGCTCCATCACTGGTGAGGTCCATCACTTTGTCAGGGTAAAGTAATGGGAAATAAATTTGCAGTAATAGTCTGCGATATCCAGAAAGGACAACACCTTCCGCTTACTCCCTGCAGAAATGGCTGCTCATTAATGGTGGTAAATTCAACAGAGAAATGACAGTTGGAAAGAGAATCTGCAGAATAGATGGTATCAGGCTCAGTGTGTATAGTTGAATCTCTGCAGAAATTACTGCTCTGTCCTGGTGGTAAATGGCTTCTCAGACATAAAACTGATCTGGTCTGAATCAGGGGCGATTGGTGCATAGGGGCAAATGGGCAAGTGCCCCCCCCCCCCAACATTATCTGTCACTTTAATATTGTAATTTACATTTATACAAAGAATAGACTTTAATTATATCTGTATATCAGCTTTCATGTCTTCTTTCATATGATCTTTAAAAAAATATGCATCTATCACTTTAAATTAACCCTTTGTGTGCCTTCTCCCTTTCCTGATGTCTTTCCCTAGTTCTGCAGTTTACAGTGTGAGTGTTGTGCTGTAATGCTCATCCAAGGTGAATCTACATTCACTATAAAAGTAATTGTAAGCAGCTGTATAATGTGGTTAGGGACGTTCACTTGAATGCCCACGAGCCACTTAGAACTGCTGTGGAAGCTGAGTGGCAACTCCTACAGCCATACAGCCATCCCATTGCCTCATCCACCCCAGGGACTCATCACAGGAGTCCTGCAGCCCCAGGGCCCTCTTTCCCTTGCTCTCCCTCCTTTGTGTCTCTTCCCCCCTCTCTCACCCCCTGTGAGGGGGAGATAGAGAGAGAGGAGGGGGAGATAGAGAGGGGGGGGGGGGGAGAGAGAGGAGGGGGAGATAGAGAGGAGGAGGAAAGGGGGGAATAAAGAGGAGGGAGGAAAAGAGAGAGAGACCGCCTGTATGGCTGTGGGAGCTTAACTTAAACTTAATTTTAATGTTTCTTTTTCTTCCTAAGGTGCCGGACGCCAGACTTGCGCCAATGAAGGATGGGCCCTTATGCATTTGAGCAGGGTAAGTGGGCTTATTTACCCTATTGTAGGTTTAGGAATAAGGGTTGTTTTAGGTGTAATTAGAGGGTTTTTCGTGTATGTAATGAATGCTTTTATTAAACTGTAATATAGTCTTTTTGATTTGATGTAATGTCTTTTTTATTTTGTGTAATTCTAGTTTTTTTTTATTTTCAGTAAATTTAGTTTTTTATTTTGTGTAATTCTAGGTTTCTTTATTTTCAGTAAATTATGTTTTTTATTTTGTGTAATGTAGGGATTTTTATTTTCTGTAATGTATTTTTTTTCATTAATTTAGGATTTCTTTTTTTTGTAATTAGTGGGGTAACAGGGATTTTATTAGGGTGTTAGGTAGGTAGTGTATGGGTTAATAGTGTAGATGGGGGGTTAATAGTGTAGTGTTTAGACTTGGTGTCATGAAGGTCATGGCACTTATAGTGTTATTCTAGGGGTAATGGTGTCCTATAGGGGTCTATATAGACCCCTATTGGACTAATGGGATTCATTTTTTTACCATACGGGTCTGCAGAGACTCTTTTTGGACTAATGGGGTTTAATTAGTGTCCCATAAGAGTCTGTATAGACTCTTATGGGTCTGAGGGGGTTAGTTAGAGGCTCATGGGGGTCTGTATAGACCCACATGAGTGATGGGGTTAATTTTAGATGCCTGGGAGGTATTTATAGTATTTTTTTTGGTTGGGATATATAGGGGTCAACTTGGAGTGAAGGGGAGGAGTCTATACTATGGGGTGGAGTCAATGTAAGGGGAGGGGCTAGGTCTCTGTCTTCCACCCCCCCCCCTCCCCAACTTGGAAGGTCACCAGACACCACTGGTTAGAATTTATCAATTTAGGTAGAATTGTATTGAAACTGTTAGCAAGAATTTTGTAAAAAAATAAATAAATGTTCAACATTCATAAGTGATACTGGTATATAGTTTTTTGTTTCAAATAAATTTTTACCTGGCTTATATTACTGGTATGTCTGCAAGAGTAAGTTCTGATGTTATAAAGCTCCTGAGAAAATATATGTGAATAGAGAAGTAAGATGTAGAATTAATATATCAAGAAATGTTTAATAACATATTACATTTCTTGTTGATTCCATCTGACAGTGACATAATACATACTTCCACAATAATCATATATGTATTTAACGTTGTATTATGGCGAGAGAAGAGTGATATACAAAGTTTTATAGTTGTTACATACATTTAATATTTGCATCTAGAACAGGGCACAAGAAGTTCCAGTTGTAAAGCCAAGACCTGTCCAAAAGGAAAATATTAGGACACAGCAACTCTTTCAGATGCCTGATCAATGTATATTAGAGTCCTGCACTAATGGTTACATTAAAATGAGGACTGCAACATGGCAGAAATATTTGGCACTCCTTTGCCCCTTGTGCATTTCATTGTACATCCTTGTGCTTTTCAGGTTGTCCATTTTATGTTTCCAGACAAAATAAAACAAACACACACAAGACACCATAGAACAGCAGGGATCTTGTTCTGCAGCACAAGTAGTTTCTTCTTCTGGGAACAGTCCCAGATCCTAGCAATTATAGGGCGAATACATCTCCTCCAAACCAAACTCCCAGTATTTTAATGAGGTCTATTTTGGTAGTTACATTAATGGGACAGAGGTCTGTTGCCATTCTCCCCCACAACATAGTATTTGACAGCCCCCAGTTGACATAACACACCGATACAAGCCTCTGTAGTGACACCGCAGATCTCCAGTTTGGGGTCTTGAATTGTCCGGTGACTGGAGGGGTGAGTGATTGTGACAACAGCTTTGTTTTGATGGGATAGAATCTTGAAAGTTCTTAAGGTTTACTATTTCCATGATAACATTGCCCAAGTAGAATGAGCACTTTATCTCACATCTGCCAGAACCTGGTACAGTAATCCCTTTGATTTTTGGACTCTGTAGCATTCTGCTAAAAACTCTGTACAATAAACAAAGAGAAGATGTGAAAGAGGGCAACCCTGTCTGACATCAGAGAGCACTGGAATGGGATGAATCCTTTGCACATTTACAAGCACTGGGCTGAATATGTCTCTGTACATCACGTTTAATTAAATTTAACTGACTATAAACAGGTATGAGACACAGAAAATTGCCTTCTCCTCATCTAAGCTAATCAGGTGAGGGGAGAGAGGGACTCAAATATTTCCCTATCTGCTTGTACAGGACTGTCAGCATCCCACCACATCAGCCAAATATGCATTCTGCTCTCCCTCATCATCTATCTACAGCTCCAGAAAGTCCTGGCCCATGAGATTCCACAGTTTGTGATAGCATTTAATTAGGAGAACATCACTGCCAGCAGATCTTCTGACCTTGGTTTTTCCTGAGTAAGAAAGTTAAGTTTCTTACCCTTTCCAGGTGCTCTAGCTTGGAACGAAGGATGACTTTTCAGACTCTCCTTGAATTCCTCCAGCTCCTCACATTTCATAAAAAAAACGAAGGGATCAATAGCAAATAGACATAGTTTCGTGTTCCTCTGAAATCTCTTGTTTTTCACTCACCAGGCTTCTACATTTTACCTGTACAAAACTATATAACTTCACCTTCACTAATAGATTATTTTATTATATTCATTGGGATATTTTGGAGGTATTGTTGCATGTGAAACATAACTAGCAAACAATGGCAGTAAACCATAACTAACAAATGCTAAGCCTTAACTAACATTCAATGACAGTAAGAAGTGTATCTAGGTTATTTTGATGAGGTGTCAGCATTAGTACTGACAACTAATAATTATAATGCATAACTACAGTGTATGTAATGAAGAAAGAAAAACAGTGACATTTGAAATAAGGGTTTTACAACCCCCCTCCTGTCAATCTTTGGTATATTCTTGACTGTCGTGATCTGAGAATCATGTTCAGCACTATATTATAAACTAGCACTTGCCTGTCAAACAAATGACGGTCAATAAAATTTTAAGGCTGGGAATGTGTTTGGCACACAATGTAAGGTTGTCTCATTACAAGCCTTGCGCTGAGCGCCATTTTGAGGCTTGCAATGAGAGCCTTTGGTGCTCATTGTGAACCTCTCCCCTGGTGTACTTTTGCTCCTTTGAGCACTCTCGGCGCTCATTGTAAGCCCCGTGCTGAATGCCTTTGGCGCTCATTGCAATCCACTCCTCTGCTCTGCTTTTGGTTCTCTGAGCACCCTGTGCGCTGATTGTGATACTACGGCGCTCACTGCCTAAGTCGTGCAGGGTCGTAGGGATGAGTGCCTATGGCGCTCATGTCCACCAGCGCAGTGAGCGCCTTCGCGCTACCTACCTAAGTCGTACGGGGTCGTAGAGATGCGCTCATCTCCTCCAGCGCAAGGAGCGCCTTCGGTGCTCCTTGCCAGCAACTGCGGCCCTCCCTTCGTGTTAGCAACAACCCATTTTGCTCACAACTATATATATACTAGCGAATTGCCCGTCAAAAAATTTCGCCAATGAAATTGTAAGGTAGCTAATGGTGTTTTGTGTGTACTACTGAAATATATAATACAATTAATAAATTAATATGATTTACCTATTTTGAAGCATTATGTTGAAGAGCTGGCAATCTGTTTTGATGTTGCTGCAGCATCAGTGCTGTTGAGCTGCTGTGTAAGCATGATGAATGTGTGCAGTGTAATAGTGTGCGTGCGCGAGACAAAACTGTTAGCTTAGTTGTGTACTTCCGCATTGGAGTAAAATGGCGGGTTATGTGTGGTAAGCATCTTAGCGGAATATCCGTAGGTCGTTTGTGGTATTTTGCGAGTTTCTTGTGGTGTTTTGCGTGTTTATAGTGCTGTAGCCTCGTTTTCGTTTTGTTCGCTTAGCGAATTTGTTAGTGTTCAAACTCTTTTATTTTTAGTTAAATGAAGGTGTAAGTTGTTTTTTTGAGGTCCTGGATGCTTCCTCTTGCTGTAGGTAAGCTTTTTATGTATGTGCTGTGTGTATTTATTGTGTTTTGAATTTTGTAATGTTCGCGAGTTGCGTCCGATTGTTGCGAGGTCGTAATGTGTGGTAACGTGTCTTGTATGTTGTTTGCGTAGCGAGGTAAAGTTTGCGAGGGTCGTAGTTGCTGGCAAGGAGCGCCTTCGGTGCTCCATGCCAGCAACTGAGGCCCTTGCCCGCGGCCCTCGCTACGCTTGGATCCAAGGAAAATAAAATCTGTTACTGCCTCTACTTCTTCTCTGTCTATTTTCCAGGAAATGAGATTGCCGTTTGCCATGATCTTCGTCTTTTTAATGTTGAGCAGGTTTTACCCTCATTAATAGGTGCTTTAGTTCCTCCTCACTTAGCCATCAGAGTAGTATCATTGGCGTATCTGAGGTTGTTGATATTCCTTCCAGCAATATTGATTCCAGCTTTGGATTCATCCAGACCAGCCTTACGCATGATGTACTCTGCATATATGTTGAATAAATAAGGTTACAATATAAACCCTGTCGCACTCCTTTTCCGATCTTGAACCATTCTGTTGTCCCATGTTCGGTTCTGACTGTGGCTTCTCAGTCGACATACAGATTCTTTAGGAGGAGGATGAGATGATCTGGTACTCCCATCTCTTTAAGGACATGCCACATTTTATTGTGATGCACACAGTCAAAGGCTTTAGATTAGTCTATGAAGCAGAAGTAAATGTTTTTTTGGAACTCTCTTGCTTTCTCTATTATCCAGCAGATATTGGCAATTTAATCTCTTGTGCCTCTTCCTCTGCAGACCGGGCTTGCACATCTGGTAGTTCCTGATCCTTATATTGTTGGAGATGAGCTTGTAGAATCTTAAGCATTACCTTGCTGGCATGTGAAATGAGTGCAATTGTTCGATAATTGGAGCACTCTTTGGCACTGCATTTTTTTGGGATTGGGATGTAGACTGACCTTTTCCAGTCTATTAGCCATTGTTGAGTTTTCCAAATGTGTTGGCATAAGTCAAGCAACACTTTCACAGCATCATCCTGTAGAATTTTTGATAGTTTAATAGGGATTCCATCACCTCCTGCAGCCTTATTATCAGTAAGACATCCCAGGGCCATCTCACTTCGCTCTCCAAAATGTCTGGCTGCAGCTCATTGGACTAACTATTAAGGTCATCACTGCTGTTAAGTCCCTACCGTTTTTGTCTTTTATTACGCCCACTTTGGCATGAAAGGTGCCTTTTAGGTTCCCAATGTTCTTGAAGAGATCTCTTGATCTCATTACCCATTCACTTATATTCTTCAGTCTCTTTACATCGCTCATTGTAAAATGTCCTGTTAACGGAAATGTGTCTAATTAGGTTTTGTGTTCAGTTTTGAAAAATAGGGAATACTATATTTAATTCAATAATGTATTTCAACATTTCAACTTAACATGTTTGTAGAAACCAGTGGATAAAGTTGAAATGTTGTTGTTGCTACAAATGCAGTGTACGGACATTTGATATGTGGTCCTTTCTTCTTCAGTCTCTTTACATCGCTCATTGTAGAAAGTCTCCTTATCTGTTCTTGCTATCCTCTGGAATTCTGCATTCATTTGGACAAATATTTTCCTATCTCCACTACCTTTCTCTTTCCTTCTTTCCTGGTGCACCCGGTATATGCTAATGACGCGGCGCACATGTGACGTCACATGCGCGCCGGCGCCGGGTCAAGGATCGGAGGCCGGAGCACAAGCAGGTAAGTGAGGGGAGAGTGGGGAGGTATTTAGGGAGGTTTGGGGGGAGGTTGAGGAGGGGGGTTGGGTTGAGTAGGGGGGTTGAGGTTGAGGAGGGAGGTTGAGGATGGGGGGTTGAGGATGAGGATGGGGGGGTTGAGGATGGGGGAGTTGAGGAGGAAGGTTGAGGAGGGGGTTGAGGATGGGGAGGTTGAGGAGGGGGTTGAGGAGGGAGGTTGAGGATGAGGAGGGAGGTTGAGGATGAGGAGGAGGGGTTGAGGAGGGGGGTTGAGGATGGGGGGTTGAGGAGAGAGTATGAGGATGGGGGGGTTGAGGAGGGTTGAGGTTGAGGAGGGGATTGAGGAGGGTTGAGGTTGAGGAGGGGGTTGAGGATGAGGATGGGGGGTTGAGGAGGGAGGATGAGGATGGGGGGGTTGAGGAGGGAGGATGAGGATTAGGGGCTTGAGGAGGGGGTTGAGGAGGGAGGATGAGGAGGGAGGATGAGGAGGAGGGGTTGAGGAGGGGGGTTGAGGTTGAGGATGGGGGGTTGAGGATGGGGGTTGAGGAGAGAGGATGGGGGTTGAGGATGGGGGGGTTAAGGATGGGGGGTTGAGGAGGAAGGTTGAGGAGGGGGTTGAGGATGGGGAGGTTGAGGAGGGGGTTGAGGAGGGAGGTTGAGGATGAGGAGGGAGGATGAGGAGGGAGGGTGAGGATGAGGAGATGGGGTTGAGGAGGGGGGTTAAGGATGGGGGTTGAGGAGAGAGGATGAGGATGGGGGGGTTGAGGAGGGTTGAGGTTGAGGAGGGTTGAGGTTGAGGAGGGGGTTGAGGATGAGGATGGGGGGGTTGAGGAGGGAGGATGGGGGGGTTGAGGAGGGAGGATGAGGATGGGGGTTGAGGAGGGTGGTTGAGGTTGAGGATGGAGGGATGAGGATGGGGATTGAGGAGATAGGATGAGGATGGGTGGGTTGAGGATGGAGGGGTTGAGGAGGAAGAATGAGGAGGGAAGTTGAGGAGGGGGTTGAGGATGAGGAGGGAGGTTGAGGAGGGAGTTGAGGATGAGTAGGGAGGTTGAGGATGAGGAGGGAGGTTGAGGAGGGAGATTTAGGATGAGGAGGGAGGTTGAGGATGAGGAGGGAGGTTGAGGATGAAGAGGGAGGTTGAGGATGAGGAGGGAGGTTGAGGATGAGGAGGGAGGTTAAGGATGAGGATTGGGGTTGAGGAGGGTGATAAGGGAGGGGGAAAGAGACACAGGGAAGGGAGAAGGGAGAAGAGACACAGAGAGAGAGGGGGACACAGAGGGCACAAGAGGGACACAGGGGGCAGCACATTTCCCACCCTCGGCTTATACTCGAGTCACTCATTTCACCCAGTATTTTGTGGTAAAATGGGTTCCTCGGCTTATACTCGGGTCGGCTTATACTCGAGTATATACGGTAGTCTCCCTAAGGGTGATAGGGGACTCCAGACATGGACCTGTTGCTCACTTTGCCTTAGAGAGTTCAGCTACACCTTACTGACAAGGCCAAATCAAGGCCTAAAAAATACATCTAGAGTTTGCTGTTTCTCCTGCTCAGGATGAAATTGCCTAGTATTTCTGGGCTGATCACTCTAATGAGTAAGATCAGACTGATATACAACAGGATATTTTGCCTTGTGAAGGGCACAAGTAAGCTCAAAGAGGCAGCTCTCACAGTGTCCATAGAACTAACCTATAAAGTTTAGTTAGTTCTCTAATTGAGCACCTCTATTTTTTGTTTTTGTTTATTCAAATGACCCCTAGGGCTTAGTCTCCATAAGGGTGATCGGTGACTCCAGATATGGAGCATTTGCTCACTCGTAGAGTGTTCAGCTACATCTCACTGTGGAGGCCCGAATGAGGACGAAACATACGTCTGGGGTTTGCTGTTTTTTGTTTATACAAGTAAACTTCCATAAATGGCATCTGGATAAAACCTACATTGCAGTCAACTACAAACAAAAATTATTAAAAAGGCTTACTTGTACATTTACCACTTAAGGTTTTTTTTAAATAAAAGATTTATAGTAATATAAATCAGACCTCCAGATAATTTATCTGAACCAACAATGTAATTATAATCGCAATATTACAATGTTTCCCTCTCCCTTCCCATGCTGTTCCCCCATTAAAAGGTCAGGTTAACTAGTGTTACCACAACAAAGTTTTATCATATGTGTGTCATGTATAGTTTGATGAATACTGCTGATAAAGAAGATTAATATCGATATATCATGTAATAGTGATATATCATGTAATCTTATAATTTAATAGTAGGAAAAGAAGGTGCATCTAGATTGAAACAAGGAAGGGTTTGGAAAAGAAGGTGCATCCAGAAAGAACAAGGCACAACAGGCATAATAAAGTGAATGTATATCTCTGCATTACTTGTTAAATTAACCATGGTAATGCTTGTGTGTTTATGGTGAATGTTTGTTCTGAAACCATCTGAAATGGCTAAACTGACACCATTCACAAAGTCTAATGATCTTTCTGTTGTTCATGATGTTAGCATTGATAATTGTGAAGGTCTGTACAAAACCATGGAAACAAATGGCGTGGTTGTGGTAATTACTGTGCTATGACCCAGGCAACCATCTATGTTGCAAAGGTAAACACAAAGTTGTTTCACTGTTTAACTATATCAACACAAACAGAAAAGGAGAAACCATGTTAACAAGGAAACAAGTTGTTACATCCTTATACAACTGCTTGAGAGTCTTATATGCTTAACATGTACATACTGCTGTAAAACCACTTCACTTATTATTGTGTTGAACCAGAAAAATAAAATTCACAGCGCGAGTGACCTGAACAGCTTGTGTGTGGCATCTAATACACACAGAATGCCCCTTATATTTAATTGTACTTTATTTGTATATCACATATCCTATTAAAAGTGTTATAGAATACACATGTATATGGACACAAGCACCGCACATATATGTCACACACATGCTGTTCAGCTCAGTCGCTCTGTGTATTGCATTTTTACCGTTTAAAATGGTAATAAGTGATGTCCTCACAGGGATATCGAGTTGCTATGGAAATAAGTGGAAAGCTAGTATGGGAAGAAAGTGCACTTAAATATATGTGTAGCATAATAAGACGTTATAGAATACATATTTCTTTGGACACAAGCACTGTAATAATAACCTTGCTGCTAGCGTTGCCTGGTGCTGGACTAACGGGCAAGGCTCACCAGCTGCCTGGTACAAAATGGCCATGATTGCATATTTATTTATTTATTAAGTCATTTAATTCATTTGAATACACACAATTTTAATTTATTTGTGTATAGCTCCAGTGCTTATTGAAAGTGCTTGTAGGAAGTTAGTGCTAGACAGTATACATAGTATTTCATTATGTAGATAAATAAATATTTTTGCTTATGTGAATGTCTGCTTTGTGGGCTACTATAGAGAACATATTTGAAAAGTGTCAGTGTCTACCATTTAAAGGTAAATATAAGTTTCCTGGGTTTCAAATAGGCAGTTATTATCAGAAAAATATGTGTTATATAGATACGTTCTGTGTGCTTACAAAGTTATAGACAGGAAAGTAAAATCCAGCTTTGCACAAAACAGGGAGCTTACATAACCAAACAGGAAAGCAGCCAGGTACAGAGTTTGACCTTTCAAAGGAAGTATTTGCTGCAGGATGGAATCACATGGTTGGGTGGGGTCTGAGCTCACAGCTGAATCAAAGCACAAGGATAGAGAGAGAAAGAGACTATCCCAGGCTGCTTTGCAACACAGGAATACCAGAGTGTGATACAAATGTATCAACTAACCTCTGCTTTCTCCTGATTGGCCAAAATGAATTATGAATTTTATCAGCAGGGATTTTCAGGGGTGTCAACTAAGAAACTGAAAAGATTTAGCAAACATTTAGCAAAATTACGGTGAGTTTGTAAATGTTTATTTTGGTATTTTTTTATGCAAAAAAAACTGATTCTCCTCTATCGATGCATTCATAATCTAGGAAACTTAGTTATGCATTTAAACAGATGTATTTTATTGTGCAAGTTACCATAAAACATCTCTTTATGTTGAAACTTCAGTTAAGGAAAAAACCTTACTTCATTCTTACACTGAAAACCCACAGACCACATACTTCTCTAGAGTAGTTTCCATCCATGTAAAGTGTAGGCATGACTTGCTATCTTGAATAATAACAACCTCAATGGAGGAAGGATAAGTGTCTAATGCAATCATTACAACATTCTGAGATCTTATTTTTTGCTGCTATAACTGCTATATTCAAATTTAAAGTAGTAGTTTTTGTTTTGCTCCTAACATGATTAGGAAAGACTGTTACTGCACGGACTGTGTGGAAAGTTTGAGTAAGTAAAAACAGAGCGTTTAAGCACTTTTTAATAACATGCAGCCTTATTAAATTGTGATTCGGGCCAATTGAAAAGGGCTCTATATAAGTACAGAGCATATTTGTTTTACAGAAGTTTAGAGTTTGTGAAGACCTTGCTTTTGGATAGAAGTTTACTAACTAAAAACTTCTGTAAAATAAATATGCTCTGTGCTTATATAGAGCCCGATTCAATTGGCTGGATCACAATTTAATAAGGCTGATGATGTTTACATATGCAAACATACACTTAGGTAGCTTATTTTAATATTAAAAACAGGGAAAATTCCATATCCATTTAAGGCAGAAAAAAAACTTGACCTGTATAATACATACTGTATAATACATTGGTGAAATTCTGGCTGTGTGAGTGGGGCATTTCCATTTCTAGATAGAAGTTCCTCCATCTATTTAATTAACTTTCTGAATTTATTAACTTCCTGATTCTGGCCTATGATGGAGGACAAGTGTGTTGTCAATTAAATCTTATGTAATTCCTAGTGCCCTCTCCATATACCCTCCTTTTCCATTGTTGTATACAGACACATACCTGCATGATCCAGCTCTCAAGAAGGGATGTAACGAACATTATTATTTTCTCTAAAAAGGTTTTATGCCTGTGGCTTACACAGCTGCAAATGTTACATATAAAGTGCCTTTTTCATGAACTACAGCCGTCCTTTGACTTATTTGAATAAATAAAGCTGCACACATCTGTCAAATTAACATTTTACAAATATTCCATAAAGAGAATTATTCTAAAAGGGTACCTTTATATATTTTCAATTTAAAGGTCTATGCAAGAAATTTCCACATTTTTTTTGGGGAGATGATTTCTCATTTTTATTGTCACATGTTTATTGTTCAGTATATAATATATGCACCATGTTTTTTCCAGTTAATACATGTTATTTTTAGATTACTAAGTACCATTCTGCTAGGGATAACAGGAATCTGTTTCCTCTCCCTTATTCCGCACATTTACTTTATAATTTTCATCCCTTAGGCAAAAGGTGTGTGCCAGTTCTTTTCTACTATTTTGTAAACCTATCTTGTTCAAACTCGTCCTGTTATAAAATGAAAAGGAGGTACTTTGCGTTTTTTGAGGTCAGAATGATGAGACATTAAAATACTTCTGGGAATACTGCTGAGAATGTCTTGTCTTGCTCCATATTAGTCAGTAAGTAATGCCTCATGATTTACAGATATTTTGAATATGTAAATATTTCAAACATATGTATAATAATTTAATACATCATTTAAATACAATGGGATATATTTAACGAAGTGGAAATAAGTGAAGCTAGAAAAGTGATAATGGTTATATTTTACGAGCGAATTGCCCATCAAAAAATGACAGCAATAGAATTGTAAGTCAAGGAATGGTGGTTGGCCCAGACATTATTTTTTGTGGTGCTCTGAGATCTCGGTGCTCATTGCGAGCCTCCTGGTTGTTGTATTTTTTTTTATCAGAGGCGCTTTTGCTGTCATTGTAAGGTCGTCGCTGATCTGCTTTTTGCGCTTATTGCAAGGCTGTCCCCTGGTGTAGTTTGTGTGGTATGAGCAGCGTTGGCGCTCGTTGTGAGGCTCGCAGTGAATGTCGTTTGCGTGTATTGCGATAGTGTTTTTTTTGTGTATATGTTTTTTGTGATGCTAATGAAATAATTAGTAAATGAATAAATTAATATACTTTACCTATTTGTAAGTAATATATGCAGGAAGCATTGTGCTGAAGAGCTGACAATCTGTTTTCATGTTCCTGCAGCATATAATGTAGATTTGCAGTGTTGTTGAGCTGAGGTGTAAGTGTCAGCAATGTGTGAAGTGTGTAGTGTAAATAGGCTGCGTGCGCTAGGGGAAGCCGTTAGTGTAGCTGGGTACTTCCTCATTCTGTAAGTTAGTGTTGCAAAATGGTGGCGAATGTGTATGTGGTAGGTGGGTTTGTACGATTTAGCGTCCTTGCTAATGGTGTATGTTGTAGGTCTTAGGGGTTTTTGTAAAAGCTGTATTTGGTTTGTGGATTTTAGCGGCTTTAGGGGTCGTGTAGCCTTGTTTTTTTCGGTGGCCATTTTTTCTCTCGCTTAGGAGATTTTTGAGTGGCTAAACTTTGTAAATTTGACAGAATTCAAAGTTTAAGCAGTGTTGCAGAGGTCCTGTGTGTCCCCCCTTTGAGTGGGTAAGGTTTTTATTTTATTTTTGTGCGTATTTTTGTGTTTTTTAATGTTTTGCGCTGTGTGCGGGTTGTCTGTTAAGGTCGTATTTTTGAGAGTCCGTAATGGATGTATTCGAAGTCCCGCTGGTCGTAAATTGTTTTTGTGTAAGTCCGCGGCTGGTATATTTTTGTGTAAGTCCGTAGTTAGTCATTGCGTGTTTATGTTTTTTTTTTCAAGTGCTGCTTGTGTAGTGGTTTGGAAGCGGTTGTGAGGCGCCGTAGAGCTTCTCGAGGGTCTGCATTTGCGGCCTGCAATGAGCCTGCGGCTCATTGCAGCCGACGTGGGAGCCTCCACCTCTGCAAATATGGACCCTTGCGAAGTCGTAGGGGGTCGTAGGGATAAGCGCCTATGGCACTCATCTCCACCAGCGCAAGGAGCGCCAAAGCAACTGTGGCCCTCGCCTTGCGATGCCCGCAGTTGCGACGGGCTCGCAATGCGAGCCCGCACGCGTTAGCAACAACCCGTATTGCTGACAACTATATATGTGATAGGACTGTTTATCAGAGTTTATGCTAATCCCCATTTGGTAAATAGCATTCATAGAAAACATAGGTGATGAGACTATTGTGTGTTTTAACTTGGCTTATCCCCAGTTTTATCTTCACCACAGATATTTATCCAAGAGGTTAAAAGTGGGCATGGATGAAATTACAATGTAGAGTTAAATATCTCTTATGTGTTCTGAGGAATTAATTTATTTATTAAACTAGTAACTTTCCCGTCATGACAGTATCATAGTATGTTACCTTGAATTGTCTGTCCTGACTCTCTGTGCTGTCTCTCTCTCTGTGTGCACTCTCTCTCTCTGTGCTGTCTCTCTCTCTCTCTCTGTGTGCACTCTCTCTCTGTCCTGAGCAGCAGTTCAGCAGCAACTGCGCATGCGGGTGTCCCAATTGCCATTAATCAGCGGTTCATCAGCAACTGCACATGCAAGTGTCCCGGCCGCCATTGAGAGTGGGAGAGTGTGTGCGCGCATACCCCAAAGTTTATTGACAAATCTGACGCCTGCGCAGTAAGCACAGAGCAGACATTACATACAAGTTGCCAGATATTATAGATGGTATAGCCCTGTAATACAAATGGTTTTAAAGAAAGGGTAATTTCATATAACTTCCACTCATGCCCAATTATCCACGCTTAATTAACCAAACAGTTTACCCATTTGATACCCAGTGCCACTGGCACATTGTCACCCTATGTTTGACAAATATATGGTAGCAGAATATGGAGAGCAGTTGAGATATTTAGTTTATATCTACAACATGTAATTGTTTATCTTAACTGAGTTAAATAAGGACATGAGTGTAAATATTATACAGTTTGAAACATGTATGTCACAGAAATAACACAGGGATGTGTTTTATTTATTTTACAGAAGATAAGTAAGAATCTTTGATGAACACTTATTATTTTTGGTATGTACCAACCACAACCACACCCTCTTCACGTCATTACCTTGCAAGTTAGCGTACAAACCTGCAGGACAGGATAGGTAAAATAAACATTGCTATGCTGCTTATGTGATTTCTTAGAGTGATTTAGAGAAAATATCATTATTACAGGAAATCAAATACATCATTATATACTAGTGCTTTGAATAATTATTGGTGACAAATAAATGTTTCCTTTTAAAGCAATAACTGTACTGTGAAAGTCTTTGAATGCAATATAAGTTTAAAAGGCCACCTTGGTCTTATATGTAAAATATACTGTACACTATTACACTGTACACGGATATACTACAAATAAAAAAACAGTCACTAACTTTTTACCTTTTATATGAAACTAGTGACTTGCCCGTCAAAAATGATGCAAGGCTCCCCCACCCTCTAACTTGCGGACCTCACGATGAGCCTCCCCCCCCTCCTAATTTACGGGCCTCAATTTCCCCAAGCCCGCAAAGTGCTTCCAAGTTATGGCCTTGAAAAAAGTGACGTTTTTAATGGTCACCATTTTTTTCCATGACTATAACTCGGAAGCCGTTGAAGGGCGCCAAAAGATGCCAATTGAATAACAAATTAGGCCATAAGTGTGGTTGCAAGATGATTTCCTAGCTTTTGGCGGCCTCTCAACGTTTTCCGAGTTACGTGCTTGAAAGAAAAATGGCGGCGGATAAATCAGAGTATTGGGCTTGAAAAAAAAAATGTGGCGCCCATTTTTTTTCCAAGTTGGTAACTCGGAAGACGTTTGTAACCTCTCCCCCCTCTACCGCCAGAGTTTCGCCGAAGACGCTCAACACAAGCCTCTTCCCCCTCTAACTTGCGGGTCTCGCGATAAGCGCCTTCAGAGCTTTTCGCAGGCCTTGCAAAGAGCACCTTTGGCGCTCCTTGCAAGCCTCTCCCCACTCTACTTTACGGGCCATGCGATGAGTATCTTTGGCGCTCATTGCCGACCTCGGGAAAACCGCCAACTTGCAGTCATTGCAATGAAAACGTTTGGCTCTCATTGCGCATGCGCAAACCCGTAACTTTTAACATTGCGTTACCAACAAGCTTGCAAGTACGGCAACTATATATATGAGTATACTGCTATAGGAGCATCCATTTTGGTTTCTGCTGGTCAACTATATGAGGTAAGAGGTGAATTAATATAGAGGAAACTTCTACCAACAGGGTAAAAATGTGGCAGATAAAACTGTCAGTGCCTCCACCAGGACTAATGAAAAGCTAGTTTTCAAAGACACACCATTTTCAGAAAGTAGCAGATAGATTCATGTAAGAAAAGACACTGAAGCTCTAAAATAAAGAATACCTTTGCATGAAACTTAAGAATCCAAAGAGTGGGTTTATTTTTTTTTGTTTGTTTTGCTTTCTAAAAATGTTTTGTCCAGTTTTAGTTATTCAGAAGACCATATAGTAACAACTTGACCACAGTGATCCTTTTAATAACATCTGTAAATGAGATGGCAGAATCAATTTAGCAATTTGTAGTATGGTAGATGCTATGTGGTGCCATTCAGGTCATCCGGGTCAACTTTTAAAGAACACTAAAGGATTTCATAATGCTGAGAACTTTATTAATTTTTTTTGTATTTCAGTAGCAGGATCAACCTATAACTTCTGCAACCAATTGTCCAAACATTGCAGCCTCACTCCTCAATTGGTGGAATATAGTAAGCATCTCGAGTGGCTCAGATGTGCATCTCTGTATTTGTTATGTACTATTTCCTATGGGGAAGAATTCAGATCTGGGCCCTTTTCATTTACTGAGATGTTAAGTGAATTGCCCACAATATTTGAATACATCACACATTCATATTGTCATTTTTACAAATATGTTGTTAATTAGTTACAACCTTTTCAGGATTAACTCTTGCATACCTTTAACATATATATATATATATATATATATATATATATATATATATATATATATATATATGCGTATATATACCATGTGAGGATGCCTTTTCCCCCCAGACATGCAAAAAGCAAGTTTATTGAAAATGCTCCTGTTATTTTCAGTGTAAAATATTTACATGTTTTATAGATGTTTGAATAATAAGCAATAACCTCAAAAGCTTCCATGAAGTAGGAGATACTAGTTAACTCCGAATATGCAAATACAATCATACTACAACCTCTCTTTTTCTGCTGTTAAAGGAACCATGCACAATAAAAAAAATATATGTTTGAAATGTCAAGTCTAAGTGCATCATTAAGCAAGAAAGTTTTACCTAGGACCCTGGAGTAATCCATAATACATTGGTGGAAGCTGTGTGTGTGAGAGAGACGTTTACATTTCTGGAGAGATAGTGATGGGAATGGCATGTACAGCTATGTAGAGCTATCTGGACTTCTGCCCTTTCCCTTCTCCTCCACCCCTCCCTCCACTGATTACTACAAACAAATATGCCCTTCTTCCAGCCTTCAGGATGTGATGTAACAAATATAAAATGGGTTCCTGTACTTCTAAACAAAAATCATAAAATATATATTTATTTTCCTAAAAATGTTTTATGTCAATGGCTTACACAGCTTCTAATATTGTTAGTTTGGTACATAACTGAACAACATGTATTAAAATGTAGTGGTCATTTAAATGCAATTACAGTACAACCAAGCATCCATTTTATATTTATGTAAACTTTTTCTAATATTTCATTTTTAAATGTTTATATCATGAAATCAAATAATCTGTGAAATGGTGGTTTCTTCTTAGACTTGTGTGTACACTAGGGCCATCATGTGGTAAAATTGGGCAATGTAGATAAAGGGGTAGTTAAGTCTCAAACATTCGGGCATACATTTGAAAGAGCATGTTTGTACAGTCACCTGCTGTGCCATGTAAACTTTCTTGTATGTGTGTATAATGTAATTATAATATTTAATATGTGCCTATTAAAATGTAAACATATTAATTTGACAAAGGAATAGGTTCACTAGGGCCTCGATTACATGGTCCCCGTAGGAACCAGCCCTAAAAATGAAAATTAGCTATTGGATTATTATTACAGAGGGGGAATTTAATTACATTTTTGATTCAGGATGATTACCTAAGAGCTTAATGATACTTACTGGGGGGGGGGGGGGTTTACATAAAGAAAATTACTTACGAGTGCTTATGTGATATGATCGTGAGCTGTGAGTCAGAGCCCAGAAACACAGTAATTCCAATGGAAACCCAAGCAAAGTTAAGGAACACCTGTAATTATTATAAAAAAATAATGACTGAATTTATTTAAAAGCTATGGACCCGTAGCATCTCAGGTAGCAGCTCCAGTAAAATTAATTCAAATTAGTAAGCATTTCAACATTGTGTCTATGTAGCTATGTAGCCAGGATCTTCTAGTTGCGATAAAGCATGAGCATGAGGGTTAGAGAAAACACAGTTTATCTGTGTTACATAAATGCAACATAACCTAACCCTGCATTAAATTAATAATAAGTAATATAGATTTGCTCTATACCATTCACCAAAATACATATTCTTCATTAACTTTATGTATTTGATTACCTGGAGTAATTGTTTCAGAAAAATGCAATTAAAATATTTTTAGTGTTGTTTATGTTCAATACTGCTTATTAATTACTTGCTAGTTAAGAACATAATTGTACTGAATGCTATGTTTGCTGGATGTTTAGTAACAAGTGCTGTGTCATGCTGAGTTAGAAGCTTTCTGTGCATGGTGATCAGTCACAGACAATACAGTATTGTCACTTCCACTGCCCTGTACAACACCCAAACTAAGTAACAAACATAATAATAGTACTGTGAGTGTCCTCACCTGCATATTCCAGATCTCTATCTTGCAGATTCACTATCTTGTAAAACAAGCTTTCTGGGTTACTTAAAGAGTCAGTCTTATTACTTTGCAAGTTAAATCTATTTTCGTTCACTATTAATTAACACAACCTTAATTAAAATAATATAATATGATCAATAGGAAGAACTCACAGTTCACTGAAAATGAACAGCCTGCATGCACAAACATATATTATATCACTAAGTAAAATAAGAGAGCCAGCACAACACAGGTCGTGATATTGTAAATTTTTTGGTAGCATATATATAAATATACTAGCGAATTGCCCGTCAAAAAATGACGGCAATGAAATTGTAAGTGAGCTAAGCGTTTTTGGTGTATATAATGTGGCTGATGTAGCATCGTTCGTTTTCTATGTCGTGCAAGTTTTTCGGAATATGCGTAGCTGTTTGGTGGGCTTTTTTGGAATATCCGTAGGTGTTTGGTGGTGTTTTGCGTGTTTATGGTAGTGTATTGCGTGTTAAGGGACGTTTAGCCTCGTTTTGTTCGGCGGCCATTTTTTCTCTCCCATTTTCGGGTCTCTAAACTCCGAAATTTGTAGTTAAATGAAGGTGTAACTTCACTTGCAGAGGTCCTCGGTGCCCCCCCTTGCTTAGAGTATCCTTTTTATGTGTTTGTTGTTTGTATTTGTTGTGTTTGTAATGTTTTTAGTGATGCGCGGGTTGCGTCCTTGTTTTCTAATCTCGTAGTTGTTTTTCAGCAAATCCGTAGGTGTTTGGTGGTGTTTTGCGTCTTTAGACTGCTGTAGCCTCGTTTTCGTTTTTTTCGGCGCCCATTTTTTCTCTCGCTTAGAGAATTTTTTAGTGTCTAAACTGCTTTCAGTTAAATTGAGGTGTAACTTTAGTTTTCGAGGTCCTGGATGCTCCCTCTTGCTGTAGTTAAGCTTTTTATGTATTTGTTGTGTGTATTTGTTGGATTTTTGATGTTTTGATGTGCGCGTGTTGCGGGCATTTTTTGCGAGGTTGTAATGGGTCGTAACGTGTATTTTGTTCGCGTTACAAAAACGGCGCTCATTGCCAGCAACTGCGACCCTCGCTACGCGAGACCGCAAGCGTTAGCAACAACTCGTATGCTCACAACTATATATGTGATATATATATGTATATATATGTATATATATACATATATATATATATATATATATATATATATATATATATGTATATATATATATATATATATTTTGGAAATAAATGTTATATATATATATACAGTATCTCACAAAAGTGAGTACACCCCTCACATTTTTGTACATATTTTATTATATCTTTTCATGTGCCAACACTAAAGAAATGACACTCTGCTAGAATCTAAAGTAAGGGCCTCATTCAATTCAGGGCTGTTACGTGCAAGTAACTTTCCGATTTGCTACTTTTTAGCTGCATGCTTGCGTAGCTCTACTTTTACTTT
Source organism: Discoglossus pictus (assembly GCA_027410445.1). Taxonomy (NCBI): domain Eukaryota; kingdom Metazoa; phylum Chordata; class Amphibia; order Anura; family Alytidae; genus Discoglossus; species Discoglossus pictus. The sequence continues at coordinate 321,282,339 of CM050163.1, read as the reverse complement.
CCTGTTCAATTGGCTGGCGCTGCAAGTTAGTCCCCCTTCCTGATCATCGTAAACCCTGTCGTCGGAAATAGCATCTACAGGCCGAAACATGAAGCCCGTAACGCCCGCTATCGAAACAGCCAATGAAAACATAGATCGTCATCATGACATCAATGTTTTCAACCTCCAAGCCCGTAGGACTTGGTACAATGCAGCCTGCATCCCTGCGGCAGTGTCCCCACATTAACCCCATGATGTGGGGGTACTGCAGCATTTAAAAATGTAAAATTCCCTGCCGCAGGTCCTTAAAGAGCCTACAGCACACTAATGGTTATTCCCCCTGTGGGGGTCCCGATCTGGACCCCTGCATCATGGGGTTAATGTGTGGACCCTGCGGGGGTCCCGATCAGTAGCCCCACTTCATGGGGGTTTGATTTGGGAAGAGTGGGGAGGATATTTGCAAGCCCTTGCAACACCTCATTGTACAAGTAGGCTGGAGTTGGCTTTTTGCCATTTATGGGCTAGGCGGAAGGGGTAATCTGAGCAATTGAATAGCAATTTGTGATTTTTGCGGCCACAACTCTTGCTGGCCGTGAAAGATCAAAGGCTTTGAGGGAAGTAAGCTGCAATTAGACGGATCACAAAGGAAAGTAGCGTGCAGCACGAAACCCGATCTGAGCACGCAAATGGAAGACAATTGAATAGCAACGTAGCTTGCGATCACCACTTGCGAGCCCGGATCTCAAAAACTTAGCAATTGAATGAGGCCTTAAGTGTACAGCCTGTATAACAGTGCAAATTTGCTGTCCCCTTAAAATAACTAAACACACAGCCATTGTTATGCCCGCCTGATTTGGGGACTACACTCACCCCTATTCTCTCTCTCTATGGGTTGAAACTTGTTGTTCAGATTTCAGCATCCAGCAAGCAATTCAGATGACAGCATAATTTCTGAAGAGACAGGCACCATCAGACCCCTTTTCTTAGGATCTCAGAATCACACGCCCTGTACCCTTGATTAGTACAAGCAGACTCCGACACCACCTTTATTTAGTGTGTCCAAAATCAGACTTGCACTTCTTAATTTTTCAAGACACATTTTCAGATAACACAAAACACCATCCCCCCAGGTCTGTAGCCAAGCCCCCATCTCTTAGTTGCTAGATCTCAACTTACAGGATTATAAACTAAACTCCCCCCTTCCAGACTCAAAACAGGGATCTATGCATGGCCTACTATCCTACTTATGGTGGTGGGAGTGTCATGGTCTGGGCCTGCATGACTGTTGCCGGCACTGGAGATATACAGTCCATTGAGGGAACCATGAATGCTAACATGTACTGTGACATACTGAAGCAGAGCATGATCCCCTCCCCCTCCAAGACTGGGCCGCAGGGCAGTATTCCAACATGATAACGAGCCCAAACACACCTCGAAGACGTCCACTGCCTTGCTAAAGAAGCTGAAGGTAAAGGTGATGGACTGGCTAAGCATGTCTCCAGACCTAAACCCTATTGAGCATCTTTGGGGCATCCACAAACAGAAGGTGGCGAAGTGCAAGGTCTCTAACATCTACCAGCTCTGTGATATCATCATGGAGGAGTGGAAGAGGACTCCAGTGGCAACCTGTGAAGCTCTGGTGAATTCCATGCCCAGGAGGGTTAAGGCAGTGCTGGAAAATAATGGTGGCAACACCAAATATTAACACTTTGGGCCCAATTTGGACATTTCCACTTAGGGGTGTACTCACTTTTGTTGCCAATGGTTTAGACATTAATGGCTGTGTGGTGAGCTATTTTGAGGGGACAGCAAATTTACACTGTTATACAGGCTGTATACTTACTACTTTACATTGTAGCGGAGTGTCATTTCTTCAGTGTGAGGGGTTTTATGATATACTGTATATATATATATATATATATATATATATATATATATATATATATTTTTTTTTTTTTTATATATATATATATACATTTACTCCCTGGCACATACCGCACATACCCCATACATTGCACACACATTGTTAAATTACATGAAGGTGTCCATAACATAATTTAATTTTAAACGCATTTATTACATAACATTTGAATGTCATTACCTCATGGTTGTGGCAAGATTAACAGATCACATGTTATTGGTACAATCATATTTTGTTCTATAGACTAGATTATAATTGTATATAATACATTGTATATAATATTTTATCACAACTATTGCAGTGACAGTGATGCTGATTTACAGCCTCATTCAATTGACATCTCACAGCTCACTCGCTGACGCGCTCATATCTCTGAGTGAGCTGCAAGCTGCATTTCCCCTCCATTTCCGAGGCTATTCAATTAGCCAAGGCCGAGTCATGCTGCCCAACCAATGTTTCCAACGTAAGCACAGCTGGGCTTGCTTATGCAAGCTTGGAGCTTCTGCTTACCAATAGCCAATAGGAGTTGAGACTGTCATGATTGTCATGCAGTGTCACTACATGAACCCCAGGCTTGAGGTCCCAATGAGCCCCTAATTAACCCCATCACTTATGGGGGTCAATACAGACCCCCATTAGCCTCTATTTAACACCATCACTCATTGGGCTCTATACAGAGCCCCATGAGCCCCTAATTAACCCTATCACTCATGGGCTCTATACAGAGCCACATGAGCCTATAATTAACCCCCATCAGTCCAATAGGGGTCTATATAGTAATACAGTCCTATAAGTGCTATGAGGGTCCTCCAGGACCCTCATGACACAAAGTCTAAGCACTACACTATTAACCCTAACTATACCCCATTAACCCATACTAAACACTTAACTCTATCTGGACCCAATAACCATATTTGGGCCGATTTAACCCTAACTGGGTCTATTTAACCATAACTGGGCCTATCTAACCCCATCTAAGACTATCTAACCCCATATAGGCCTATTTAACCCCACCTCTAATGGGGGTCTATACCAGACCCCCATAAGCCTCCATCTAATCACATCTCCTCAGTAGGTCTACACAGACCCCAATAAGCCTCAGTTTAACCCCATCAGTCCCATAAGGGTCTATAAAGACCCTCATGGGACAATTAGAACCCTAACATTAACACAAACCTACCCTGACCTAATAATAACACCTACACTACCTACCTAACCCCCTAATACCCCCCCCCCCCCCGCACACGCCACTGATTACACAAAATAAAAATTCGAAGGTACACAAAATAAAAAAGCTAGGTTACAGAAAATAAAAAACTAGGTTACAAAAAATTAAAAAGAACATTAAAAAAAATCAAAACACCTCACCACTACAGAAAATAAAAAAAATAATTACTCCCCTAAAAAGAAAATACATGCACAAATAACACATCACATTACAATGCATACACAATATAGTACAGTAATATACACAATAAATACAGTTCAAATATACCCCTAACTACATACTATTAACCCCTAACTACATACATTAGCATCACCATTGGCGATGGTGTTCTTTGGGTGATGTGATGTGTTGGTTTTGTGCCAGACATAGCGTTTTCTTTGATGGCGAAAAAGTTCACCTTTAGTCTCATCAGACCAGAGCACATTCCTCCATACATTTTGGGAGTCTCCCACATGCCTTTTCGCAAACTCAAAACGTGCCTTTTTTTTATTTGCTGAAAGTAATGGCTTTCTTCTTGCCTCTCACCCCTGAAGCCCAACTCTATGGAGCATACGGCTTATTGTTGTCTTATGTACAGATACTCCAGTCTCTGCTGTGGAACTCTGCAGTTCCTCCAGGATTACCTCAGTTCTCTGTTCTGCCTCTCTGATTAATGCCCTCCTTGACCGCCCAGTGAGTTTTGGTGGGCGGCCGTCTCTTGGCAGGTTTGCAGTTGTGCCATGTTCTTTCTATTTGGTTATGATAGATTTGATGGTGCTCCTGGGGATTATCAAAGATTTGGATATTTTTTAATAACCTAACCCTGACTTGTACTTCTCAACAACATTGTCCCTTGTTTGGAGAGTTACTTGGTCTTCATTGCAGTGTTTGGTTAGTGGAGCCTCATGCTTAGTTATTGCAGCCTCTGGGGCCTTTCAAAAAAGGTGTGTATATGTAATGACAGATCGTGTGACACTTAGATTGCACACAGGTGGACATTTCACTAATTATGTGACTTCTGAAGGTATTTGGTTACACCAGAGCTTTTTATGGGCTTCATAACAAAGGGGGTGAATACATACACACATGACAATTTTCTGTTTTCTATTTCTAAATAATAATTTTATGTATATATTTTTCTCATTTCACTTCACCAACTTAGAGCATTGTGTTCTGATCCATCACATAAAATTCAGATTAACAAAACATTGAACTTAAGGCTATAATGTAACAAAATAGGTAGGGGTGAATACTTTTGCAACTGCAAGGCATTGTACATTAAACTCCTATCTAAATACAGTATTAACCTATCTACATCTATTAAACCGCTATCTAAATACAGTATAAACCTATCTACATACATTAAACCCCTATCTAAATACAGTAGTAACCTAACTACATACATTAAACTCCTATCTAAATACAGTATTAAACTAGCTACATGCATTAGTGCCTTCTGATTGGTTTAACAAAGATTGACAGGTCCATCAGCCAATCAGAGTGGGATTTAGGGGTGAATCCCATTCTGATTGGCTCACACCTTGGCCCCTTCTGGTTGGCTGAAATTTGATTGACAGCGTTTTCAGCCAACCAGAAGGCGCCATTGTCATTTTTTACCGCAATAATCCCCACAAGCTTCATTTGCGTCGGGGAGCTCCTACTGGGAGGAGCTCCGTTAGTGTTTTTTTTTTTAGAACAACAGATTTTTTTCAAGGGCACTGCCAGAGAAGAAGACTAGGAGGATGGGGACATCGCGAAAAGGTAAGTTCAATATATAGTATGATTAGTAAGTTTGATATTTAGAATGTTTATAATGTTATGTTGTGTTTACATTTTACTAATTCTGTGTTTCTTTTTTTCCTAGGGGTGCGACCTGCAGCAGGAAAACCATTCTCGCTGAAAGAGCATCTGAGCAAGGTTAGATTTAGGATTTTTAATGTATGTAGTTAGGTTAATACTGTATTTAGATAGGGGTTTAATGTATGTAGCTAGATTTATACTGTACCTCTGGCTCTCCTGTCGTCTTTCTGCTCCCTGTTGGCTTTGGCTTGCCTGCTCCTCCTTCTCTGTTTCCGTTTCCTCCAGATCCTTTTATACAGAGGTTGCCAGTTGTTGTCCCCCATCAGGGTTAATTAAAGCCCACACAGCGATATATACATCCCTATCGAGTTGCAACATAGTTTGCTAACATACGCCATGACAACCACCCTTATTATGGCCATCTCCTGCCACAGTCACTCCTGTAAATTTTCTATTCCAGACCCTATATTATCCATGACAATGCTAAATTTTGTATGCCCTTCCATTTCTACACTCATCCTGTAACACACCTATTGTCTCATCTCATTTATTTCCACCAGGACCATTTGATGACTTCATTGCCCACTATTGCTTCCATCAAACTAATGTCAATAACATAGTCCCTGTCCACCCCCTGTCACTTGCCCTCTACAGTTTTTGTTACGATTTGTTAACATTTCATGCTCATTACAAGGCATGTTCTGCCTTTTTAGTCAACATACCACATACCACCTCTTATCGCATGACGAATCCTAAGTAAATCAATGCTTACATGCCTTACCACCTGCATCTGGCTACGTCTCATCGCTAGACACGAGTCACTCTAAACAATATCCATCCAAACAGGATGACAAGGCTAGAAAACACAACTGGTTCCAAACTGAGTCATCTGCTGGATCTCAGACCACCTACCAAAGGTTAGAAATCTAACCAGACTCCGAAGAACGTATTACGCTGTAGTGACACTCAATGCTGGTCTTCTGTGGACAATGCGGCATTGACTGCTGTATTTTGGTTTTCAAATTAGTACCATATTGGTCCGTATATAAGCCGCACCCGCATATAAGCCGCACCCGCATATAAGCCGCACCCGTAAACTTCAAGGGGATTTTTTTTTTAAAAAGATAGTACTCAAATATAAGCCGCACCATTAAAATTGGAGAGAAAAAGACTCTCAGCCATTGCAAGAAACTGGCTTTCTAATTAGTACTGTAACTTATTTTGCAGGTTACAGGCCTTACAGGATGTTAGAATCAATAGAACCATTAATCGCTATTCAATTGCTACAATACCGCAGTTTCAAGCACGCAAATCGGCACCCTTAACTCGCAATCTCGCAAAATCGGCAGCAATTTTACGTTCGCAAATCGCTATTCAATTGCTACAATGTAGTCTCAAGCACGCAAATCTGCAGTAATTTTACGTTTGCGAATATAAGCTGCACATGTAACTCGCAACCTCGCAAATCGGCAGTAATTTTTTACGGTCGCGAATATAAGCCGCACCCGTAACTTGCAAACTCAAAAATCGGAAAAAAGGTGCGGCTTATATTCGGACCAATACGGTATTTAGAGTAAATAGATGCCATTATCTATCTTGGTTCTTATTAGCCAGAGGATAACATTTATTTTTAACTTCTATAAGGAATAGCACTATATATTAACAGGGACCTCTCATTACCACTTAGGTCTAACATGAATACTGCAATGTATGGCACTATATCAGTGATTCGGTTTTTAGTACTTTATACTCATTGTACTTAGTACTTCATACCCATGGTTATGCAGTTTGTGGAGGTATCCTTATAGGTTTCATGTTAGATCATTACACTCCATATTTTTAATTTTACTTTTTGGTAACATTACTTGTCCCTGTCTGCAGGTTTATAAAGTGTTTTTGAAGGGATTTCCCACCCTCCTCATATATTTTATATTACCTTAGTTGTATTTCAAACATATAGTTACTCACTTCTGGGTTGGGGATAATGTATTGATGTGTTGATGTCTATATAGGCAGATTGGTACAACGCATTAATACACAGTTTAGAAAAACAAGGCTAATTATGCCAAATCTTACTAAGCTATAGCTGGCTATTTGAGATAGGGGTAAGATTAGCCCTCAATTAGCTGCAAAGAAGTAATGAATCATATGGTGCAGAATTAGCAGGATGGTATGAAGATGTGATATTAGCCTCTTATAAAATAACAATTGTGATTAGGATTATTTGCTGTGGTATCAGCAAATATTCTATAATATGACATATTAGAGGGAACAATGGGGTTAACTATACCGAGTTCCTTAATAGGCTGACCTAACATTTGGTACAATTCTGAGGAGTTGCAAGTGGAGTAATTGTTATGCCTCTATGTGTGTATTACAACTAGGGTAATATAAAATATAGTATATGTGGAGGGTGGGAAATTCCCTTAGCCACTTATAAAGAGCTACTTTATTTGTAAAATATTTTTTTGTTATTATTGATAAAAGTTTTAGCATTCTTTTTCTCTCTTTTGAGATTTTGGTGTCCTTTAAAGGGCTTGATTTAACAGTAAGTGCTTTGATTAGTGTTTTTTTCTTTCATTCTTGTTCAAACTAACTATTTTTCTAAGACACCAGCACTCCCTATTGGTCAAGAAGTATATTAAATAAGTGACTATTTTAGGGTTATATTATTATTATTATTATTATTATTGTTTATTTGTAATGCGCCAACATATAGCGCTATACATAAGTTAAGTTCCAGGCAATGACAAATTCAAAGTTAACACGTTGCAAAGAGTTGAGGGCCCTGTCTTTGAGCTTGGAATCTGGTGTCCATAGTGCTTTCCCCAAAGAGCCATGCAATATTGAAACTCGCAGACTTACAATCTAAAAGAGATTTGTGTGTGGTACAATAGGGAGAGAGAAGTGTTGAGCATGTTAGGAAGGAATGTGATAGGCCTATTTAAAGAGATGTGTTTTTAGTGAGGTTTTGAAGGATTTAAGGTTGGAGGATAGTCTGGCGGAGCGAGGCAAGGAGTTCCAGACAACAGGGGCAGCACGAGAAAAGTCCTGGAGGCGGGAGAGAGAGGAGGTGACAAGAGTGGTAAAGAGAAGTAGGTTGTTAGCAGAATGAAGAGGGCGTGTGGGGGAGTATTTGGAGATGAGAGCAGAGATGTACAGGGGTGCGCTGTTTTTGAGGGCTTCGTAAGTAAGGGTCACAATTTAAAATGTTATTCTGGAGGCTAAAGGAAGCCAGTGGAGTGATTGACAAAGTGGTGCTGACAACACTGAACGATGAGTCTGGCGGAGGCATTCATTATGGATTGAAGTGGGGAAAGGCAGGTGGTGGGCAGGCCAACAAGAAGTGATTTGCAATAGTTGAGAAATGATAAGAGAGTTTATTAGAATCTTGGTTGTGTCTTGTGTAAGGTAGTGGTTTATTTTGGAAATGTTTTTTAGATGGAGAAGGCGAGATTTTGTTAGTGACTGTATGTGAGGGATGAAAGAGAGGGAATATAGGGGGATAGATCTGGTGCTGAGAGGTAGATTTGAGTGTCATCTGCATAGAGATGATACTGAAACCCAAAAGAGTTTATTAGAGTCCTGATAGAATACATCCAAGGGTACTGAGGGAACTGAGTTCTGTAATAGCCAAACGATTATATCTAATTTTTCAAGACTCACTCACCACAGGGTCGCTACCAGATGACTGGAAAAAAGCAGAGGTGATACCTATATTTAATAAGGGAGCAAGAGCAAAACTGGGGAGTTATAGACCAGTGAGCCTCACATCTGTAGTTGGGAAGATTTTAGAATGGTTAATAAGGGACAGTATACAAGAATATGTCTATTTGAACAAGATCATAAGTAGCAGTCAACACGGATTTATAAAGGATAGGTCATGTCAGACCAACCTAATTAGTTTCTACGAGGAGGTAAGTAGGAACTTGGATCAACTCAGTGGATATAGTCTTTTTGCATTTTGATACAGTGCCACATGGGAGACTTTTTAGTAAACTAAGAGATACAGGAATTGCAGTAAATATCTGCTCATGGATTGAGAGCTGGCTAAAAGACAGAAAGCAAAAGGTTGTTGTAAATACTCCAATTGGACTAATGTGGTAAGTGGGGTTCCTCAAGGTTCAGTATTAGGTCCTCTCCTTTTTAACATATTTATTAATGATGTAGAAGTAAGACTCAAACGTAGTTTGTCCATTTTTGCTGATGACACTAAGTTGTGCAAGGTAATTAAATCAGATAATGATGTACTTTCCCTACAAAGGGATTTGCATAAATTAGATAAATGGGCGGCTAAATGACAAATGCAATTTAATACAAATAAATGGAAGGTTATGCATTCGTGAAGGAAAAATAGCCATGCAATTTATAATCTTAATGGAGCAAATCTAGAGGTATCTGATATTGAAAGGGATATGGGAGTACTTGTGGACAACCACCTAGGTAGCAGTGCTCAATGCCAAGCAGCAGCTTCAAGGGCAAGTAAAATATTAACATGTATTAAGAAGGGTATAGAAGCAAGGGAAGCAAATATAATTCTGTCACTGTACAAATCCCTAGTACGCCCTCATTTGGAAAATGGAGTACATTTTTGGGCACCACTTCAAAAAGAGGTGTCTATGAGGGGATATGATTACCTTATTTAAATACATCCAGGGTCAATATAAGGCTTTGTCAAGTGAACCTTTTGTACCAAGAGATTTTCAACTGACAAAAGGACATCCCTTCAGGTTAGAGGAAAAAAGATTTCACCTTAACGAAAGAAAAGGGGTTTTCACAGTTAGGGTGGTTAAACTGTGGAATTCTCTACCAAAGGAGGTGGTGACAGCGAATTAGTTAACTTTAAAAAGTGGGTTAGATATATTTTTGAATAAAGAGGGCATTCAAGGTTATCCTAGATAACTAGCGAAGGAATATTGATCCAGTGAGAAATTTGATCGCCAGTCTCTGGGGTCAGGAAGAAATTTAGTTTTTTTTCCTACTTATGAGACAATTGACAAAGTTTCAATGTTTTTTTTTCTGTTTGCCTTCCTCTGGATCAATTAACAATAATTAACAAATAGTCCACATATTAAAAGGATCAGAAGAGATCTAAAAAGGTTAAATTTGATGGACTAACAGTCTTTATTCAACCTCAAATACTATGTAACATATGTAACTAAGAGTACCAAGTGATGTTAAGATGGAGAAGAGGAGGGGGCCTAGGACTGATTCTTAGGGTACGCCAACAGACAAGGGATGAAGAAGAGGTGCCAGAAAAGGAGATGCTAAATGATCGATCTTGTAGGTGTGATGAGAACCACGAGAGAGCAGTGTCTCGAATTCCGAGGGAGGAGAGAATATGGAGTAGAAGTGGATGGTCAACTGTGTCAAAGGTGGCAGAGAGATCCAGAAGAAGAAGAATGGAAAAGTGGCCTTTTGACTTGGCAGTGAGCAGGTCATTGGTGACTTCTGGGAGAGCTGTCTCGGTGGAATGTTGGGGGCCGAAAGCTTGATTGGAATGTGTGCAGAAGGGAGTTGGAGGAGATAAAACTGGTAAGGCAGTTATAGACGAGCCGTTCCAGCAGTTTGTAATCCAGGGGAAGTAGAGAGATAGGGCGATAGTTAGATGCAACATCAGAGTCGGATGAAGGTTTCTTAAGAGTGGGTGTAATTATGGCATGTTTTAGAGAAGATGGAAACATGCCAGAATTTAGGGAAAGTTTGAAGATGTGTGTGAGAGCTGGGATTAGTCTGATAGAGAGGGGAGGAATGAGCTGAGATGGAATAGGATCCAGAGGACAGATGATGAGGTGAGAGGGTAATATTAGGCTGGAGACTTTGTTCTCTGTTGCAGAGGTAAAGTAGCTCAAAGTGGCTGTGGGAATGGGGAAGGGAGATGACTGGGTATTGTTGGTTAGTTGAGGGGGTGGAGTGTGTGAGCCACAATGAGAGGAGAGATCATTGTGGATGATTTTAATTTTATGCATAAAATGGGTGGCAAAGTCTTTAGCCGTAAGACAGGAAGAGATGGGAGGAGGTGGTGGGCGTATTATGAGAGATTAGTCGCTAGTACTACTTCCTCTATTTCTTATAAAATTACCTTGTGTGCTTCAGTGTCACATGGGATTACACCCAATGTTGCCTGCTATCAAATCCAATCTCAAATGACCACTGGGACTCTGCCCACCCCACCCCCAGGTCAATGCAAGGAGATTGCCTGTTGAAGCTGCTGGAGATGTGTGCACTGACCACCCCTAAACCACCATGGATCATGCTACAGGAACCACCAGTGGTGGAATGATTTCCCTGGAGGAGATATTATACTACTGGCTTGCTTTTATGATAGAGTGGGGAATAAACCTATGTGATATAAAAGATTCACTGCCATACAGGAAACTAAGAAGACAGGATAAGCCCTTCTGGACTATAATAATATTAAAAGTGAAACCTATAGTTTCCGATTGTCCCAGAGGGCGTTCAAGCTTTTTATAATAATAACATTTCTCCTACCTTCCCAGGCATATAAACATTTAGGTGGGAGTATAAAATGATAGAAGGGTGGAGGAAGAGTTTGAGAGGAAGAGATAAGAAAGGATAGAGAAGGGCAAATACTATATAGGGAGGGAGTGAAGGAGAGACAGATGTAAGGAAAAGAGAGATGAAAAGGAGATGGAATGGAGGGAGAGAGAGAGGGTCAAGAAAGTGAGAGAGGGAAGTGAGGCCATTGAACAAAGAGAAGGGAGACAGAGTGAGAACAAAGGGGAAGGAAAGAATAAAGAGAGGGTGCGAGACTAGAGAGGGGGAGATAGAGAGGAAGGGGGAGGAAGTGACCGAGAGGGGCAGAGAAGAAAAATATGTGTGATAAGGAAGAGGAGAAGGAGAGAAAGGCAGGGAAGAGAGAAATTGGGGGAGAGAAAGGACAGGAGGCAAGGAAGATGTAAGATGAGGGATAGCGTTAGAGAGAGGAAAGGGAGAGAGAGGCAAAGGGGAGGGAAATGGAGATAGGAGTTAGTTGGAAGAGAAGAAAAAAGAGATGGGGACAAGTGGAGAGCAGAGCCTGCTTTACCATTAGGCAGCGCCAGTACCTGCCTAGGGGCACCTGCTTTCACGGGGCATCATTGAACAATGCATCAAAACACTGCTTGAAGCATGTTTTCTTTACACAGTGTTTCTTCCAAAACTATTTTCTGCTCGGTGGGAGTTAATAGCAAAACTTATCTCTGATTGCTGCAATGAAATGTCATTTTACACAGTATGCTGAAAGTTGTAGTTTTTCTGGTCATCCACTTAACATTTAGAAAATCCCCACTAAATTGTGAGAATCAGCTAAAAGTAACATAAAAGTGTTGGAGCTATGAGAGAGAATGGATAATATGGATATGAATATGGACAAGGGCGGAACTACCGTCGGTGCAGGCGATGCAATGCACCAGGGCCCTTCTCTGGAGGAGCTCCAGTAGTATCTAAATGTATTTAAAATGTTTTTATTTATTTATTCTTCTTTAGTGTAGTGAGGGCTCCTCTACCCTGCCCATCCGACCAGGTTTCCAATGGGCCCCTCAGGCACCCTCAGCTGCACTCTGCCCTCCCAAGAATGGAATGATCTTTGTGGTGTGATGTTGCAGATCACAGTCTTGACCACGCAAATAATTGAATTCAGAAAGCTTTGCATAGGCAGGCAGGAGGTACCCTTACCTATATATATATACACACACAGCTAATATTGTGAATAACCGCAGCTAAACGGCGTGGTAGTGAGTCCATAAGATGCTGGAAAGTTGGCAAGACTATCTGGAATCATGCAGACTGCAATGCATCCGACAGCAGCTGAGGAGTGCTTGGTGGAGGATCCATATGGCGAACATGGAGATCGAAGTGATTCCACAAGTGATCGGAGTCTGGATTCAAGTCTGGGGAATTTTTACGCCAGGGAAGTAGAGGTCTTCGCTGTGCTCCTCCAACCACTCCTGGATAATTTTGTCTGTGTGACATTATCCTGCAGGAGGATCCCACCAGCTCCAGATAAGACAGTCAACATGTATGGGTGTACTTGACCTGCAAGGATGGATAGATAACTTAATCGGTTGAGAAAGTCTTCCAGAGGTATGATTGGCCCCAGACAATGCTAAGAAAACATTCCCCCTAACCTCCACTAGCTTGTGTTCTTCCAACAATGGTTGCAGAGTGTTTGTTTTTAGAGGTTTCGCGTCTGACACGCCAACGCCCCTCCAGTTGATGGATCAGAAAATGTCCCTCATCAGAGAAGGCAACCTTTGCCAATCAGAAGAGTTCCAATTTCAGTAATGTCATACAAATTGAAGCAACTTCTGACAATGAAGCCTCGTCAGCATGGGTGCAGTGACCAGCCGTTTGCTTTGGAGCCCCATAACTGTTTGCAGCACTGTAATTTAAGACACACATCTGGTAGCTCCCTTGTTCGTTTGGACGGTGAGTTGCTCAACTGTAGCGTGCCGGTTGGCCCACACACACCTTTGCAGAAGACTTTCACCTCTGACATCAATGGCATGTGGTGCTCCACAGTTTCCATGCTGCCTACAGTTCACAAACTGCCTAAATTGTACGTTTTACTCATGACAGTGATGGTTGATATATTTTATTTTTAATATCCGTAAAATATCCATGTAAAAAGGCCAGAGTGCTTGGAGCACCTCAGACACACCCACGCCGCAGCCGGAAAATAAACAGTTAATTTGAACTCGGGTTTGGGCAGATGTGCAAGCTTGAGAGTGGGTTCCTTTTAATCCTCATGTCCCCCAATATGATCCCTAGCATTTACAGAGCTGTACAGTGCAGGCTTGAATTTATTTTTGCGTTTTTATATTTCACAGCTTACGGCCGGTTCCAAGATATGCGGCCGGCCGTAAGATGAGATCCTTGCGGGGCCGTATAATAGAATCGCGAGTTAACTGAACCCCCGCAAGGAATCGCAGCCTTACGGCCGATTTACGGCCGATAATAGAATGAGGCCCTTAGGAAATAGACCTAAATGTCACCTGGGACCTAGAGACCTGGCAAGAATTGGTAAAATCTTACCAGAGGTTTACTCAATAGCAGCATTCTGGAGACCTCTATAAAAGTCCTTCACAGGATATATATTACCCCTGACAAAATCCACAAATGGAAGCTTTCCCCAGCCCCAAATGCTCCCAGGACTGCCCAGAGACAGGATCCTTTCTACTTTTTTGGTGGGCCTGCCATCCACTTATGGAGAGAAGTGTTTTCATTAGCCTCTGATATCTTTAACTTTCAGGATACACTAGCTCATTGTTTTCTACCTCCCAACACAAACTTCTTCAATACCTAATGTTGGCAACAAAGAGCCATATTGCCAAACAATGGAAAACCCACACCCTTAGCCTACAACTGGTTATTAATAAATTACATTACATTTTGATAAACAAAAGGCTCACACACATCATCAAAGACTCTATCCCTACATTCATACAAATCTGGAGCCCCTGGCTAGACTCCCCCCACAGCACTTATCTATCACAATCTCAAGTCCCTTGCAACACTCTAGCTAACGACTCTAAAGAACCCCTAAAGGAGCGGGGGCAGTGGCTGGCTCGGGGGGTGGGGGCGGATGGAGGTGAGTTCGGCCTACCCCAAACTAGCAACATAAAGGAATACAATGACAGGAGACTACCTTATTTGTTTCCCCCCCCCCCCCCCTTTTTTTTTACCTAAGTTGTTCTTATTCACCTAAGTTGTTTTTATCTTCTAGTTTAATTTTTATTTCTGGAATTTTTTATGAAAATAAAAAATCTATTAGGTGATGGCAAAAACCACAGATCTAACATCACTAACAGGGATTAACCAAGAGTTAAAACAAATTTCAACTGTGTAACTGCCTATCTAAAATGTAATATTATCTTTGTAAATATAAAGTACATGGTTTGTAAAGTTGCCCTATCTATATTTTGATATCATTGTATTATATTTACATGCTTTGCCTCAATCTAATAATAAAACGTATGGAAACAAGAAAATAAGATAAGGGGGTGGTCATTTGACCCTGCATATATGCATATTTGTGCTCGGGTCCCTCTCTCGCCCTGCCTCTTCCGTGGGTGGAGACCTCAGCTCATGCATGGTCAGTCCCTCTCTAGCTCCGTCTCTTCCTTAGGCGGGGTTTTCTACAGCTTTATAAGCGCTTCCTGTTTGCCCCTCAGCTTATTTGGCTCTGTGTCCTGCAGGGTACTGCTGCTCCGTTTGTTTGTTTTTTGCCTTTTCATATATCTCACTTGAGCTGTTTGCACCTCTGCTCATTCTGACTATACGTTCTGCAGTTTGCTTCTCAGCTCTGTCATCTACTTATGCCTGTTCATTGTTTATTTGCTTCTCTCCGCCATTTTCAGCTGTCTCATTTCCGTATCTGTGCATATCTCCTCATAACTGCTTTGCCTTGCAGCTTCTATATTTCCTGCCTTCAGCATCTGTGCATATCTCCTTGTAACCACTTTGCTTGCCCGAAAGGGCACTCTCATTGCCGGAGAGCGATGGTTCCTCGAGGTAAGTTATCCTGACTTCCTTACGCTTTCATACTTCGGATCTGGGCCTGAACCTACTTGTCTATGCCCTTGTCTACATCCAAGGTAGCACTTTGGCTTTCCTACGCCTCATTCACATGGTTTCTGGCCAAGATTCTACCCTCCTTATGCCGGCCTTCTCCCGGCATCACTTCTGTCACCTAAATACTATGCAGAGCCTCCTGACGTGCAGTTTCTGCCTCCTTTTCTTGCCCGAGAGGGCACTCTCATTGCTGGAGAGCGATGGTTTCTCTCAAGGAAAGTTATGCCTGTTCATTGTTTTTTTCCTACTTTCCTCCTATAGATCTGAGCCTGAACCCACTTGTCTATGCCCTTGTCCATGTCCAAGGTAGCACTTCGACTTCCCTACACCTTATTCGTGTGGTTTCTGGCCCAGATCTATGGAAGAGACCTCCTTACACTCTCTACTCGGCCCTCTCTGGGCACCACTTCCGATACCTTCATAAAGCCTATATTCGCCTTCTCTAGGCACCGACTCAATCACGCTTTCATAGTCGCACTTGCCTTCGCTAGGCATCATCATACTCGCAAGCCCCACATCAGCCTTCACTAGGCACCACCGCACCACTCCATCTCCTACGTCCTACACTAGTCCTCTCGTCTATCGCCGCTAATGTCTTTTTCATGTATCGCCTAATACGCTTTCCCTCCAGTAGCCTCCTCCACAGTTGCTGCTGATCCCGGGGTTACCAGCAGTTTGTCACTCCTCTCTGAGACCCACCTTCAGCTCACTAGCAACCTCATCCGCTATAGCTGCTGTTCCCGGGCGTATCAGCAGTCCTTGCTTTCACGCAAGGACTCATCTGGCCCTCTGAGCAGGCCAGATGTCCAGTAGCACCCGGCACTTCTCGGCAACCCCTCGCCACGTTATTCCACTTGTCCGATAGGGCATTCCATAGCCGGAGGGCCATGGCTCTTATCGCTACCCCGATCGTTCGACCATTGGGAGAGGGCCCCTCTCATAAATACCAGATAACATTCTTTACCTGGCCACATATGCATAAATATGTGTCTATAAAAATATATGCCTAATGAGTGAGTTGCTTTGGGTCCCCGGGGTGCCCAAAATATTATATACACCAATCCCAGAGAGTCAAAAAGGTATTTACATGACATGGATTGAGCAATAACCCCATATCTACCAACGTAAACATCATAACTTTCAGTAATTTCCTATTAAAAAGTTTTATGAACAGCAGTGATTGAATATCTGCTAAACAGTTTGCCAGAAGTTTACAGGAGTATCCATATAGGCGTGGAAAACTCATGGGAGCTCGACAACACCAGCTTTTAAAAATGATCTATATATATCCCTGGGGTCTGAGCATTCTTTTTGTTTTTCAAAAAGGTTTCACTGAAGACAAAAAGGCTGATTGTGGGGAGTGCAGTGGGGGGAGAAAGAGATGTGAGGCAGTGTGGGCGAGAGATGGGAATGTTGTAGACAAAGTGAAAGGAAGAGAGATTGGGGTATGTGGGGCAGAAAGGGTCATTGGGAGAGAGAGAGAAGAGAGAGTCTGGGAGAGAGAGAAGGACAGTGGATAAAGAGAAATAACATTCTGGGAGACACTATCCAATTTCAAATGTGAACGTTAAGTGAGCGTACATTATAGTTTTTTTGTTAGACACAAACGTGTGAACTTAAATGATCTAAATTTGTATGTTATATGCATTATTCAACGAACTGAGACTTTTTGTCAGAACATTATTATAATTATTTTGCTAAATTTATTGACATTGCTTTTAGCATTACTAATTGGATGTTTTAGTGAATTTTAGTGAACATTAAGGCAAAAATATTTCTTAACTTTTGGTGCTATTTTACATGGATTTTAGTGTCTTGAACCATTATAGGAGTTCTATTTAAAAGCATAGGAAATTTAGCTTATAGGTATAAAGTGTAACAAACAAAAAGACTGGGATGATCACTCAACATATAGGTTTATATATCATAATATGTTTAGTGATTAAAGTAATATAACATAAAACCAGCACACCTGAAAAAGAAAATACACCTAAAATGAACACATAAAATTTAGAAGATTAACACAGGTTCTTTAATAAAACATAATGGTTCAGACAGACATAAAATAAAAGAAATGCAATGTTCTTAGAGAATAGTTTAATAGGTTAAAACTTAGTGACATTCCTTTGTATGCTCTTTAAACAGCTTAAATAATAGTTTCCCCTGAATGATAAAAATTATCATTTGTGGGGGAACAGATTGTTCATGAATTATACTAACAGAAGCACCAATTGCTATTTGTTTCTGTTGGCGAAAAAAATCCTCTTTCCAGTGCCTATTCCATAACCAACACTCAATTAGGGAATGAAACTTGGATGTCAAATCATTATTTTTTTTTATTTACAAGCTTGGAGATCACCCCATATATCAAGTCTGATGTCATTATTAATTACACAAAATATTATAGTCTACTAAGCAGGCCGGGTTACATTTACACACACCTATACACAGGGTTGGTTCTTAGGGCTGATAACAAGAAATAGTGAAGGCATAATAAAGAATTTGCACTCCCTCCATTCTATGCTAGTCTTTGGCTGTCACAGAAAAACAACTTAGAAACTGGGTAAAAAATGGATCCTATACTTACTGTGCTATGCATGGATATAGGATATAAATGAGTGTATACAGATGAGTGAATGGTGCAATAATAGGGTACAATGGATAGTGGGGACACAAAATATTTATTTTCTCGACAGGTCACAAAGAGTAGTTTTTTTAGTAACAATTATTATAACAAAAATAAATATTTTATCTAGACTATAATGCTATACTGTACTCCGCTACATATTTACACCTCAGATCAATATTGTTCCTCAAACATATTAGCATCATATGTCTCAAAAATGCTATCACAGGAGGAAATGATAATGACAGCATGAGTATCTCCTCATCAAAACTCTTAATATTGCAACAAAAATAAACTCAGTGGTTGCCAAATAGAACCGATTGGGAACAATACCACCAATGTCACTATATGTCAGGAAATTATGACTAAAGCTTCTATCTTGCCAATTTGTTGCAACCCATTTCCAAATGAAACTGCTGTAATTTCTGGCCAAGATTGTCTCTGATATAGCAATTGTAAGATATCAGATATATGTACTAAGGCATGTGACTCTAATCTCTATATGATCTTTACATTCTCACTAATCTGAACTTATGCTACTATCTGTACTGGAGATATCTTTAAGAGCTCACTATATAGGTAGCTAGATATGTATATGCACTGTTCATAGCCTCAGACTATTTCAGAATTAGTGTTAAAGCCCCCCTACTGGAAAGAGACTTATAGTGGTGGTATGCTACTGTTATGGATGGTAATTAGGAAAATGTCTTTTCATGTTATTATGTTTGTCTGCCATTCCTTACTCACTTATATATGTATAAATGAGAAGAAGATTACCTAAGATGGAGGATGGACTACATAACAACATGGCTACAGAACTACAACTGGGAGTGGCCTGATGATGCAAACATCCGTGACCAAATAAGGATACAGACACCGCCTGCCTTTTAGACCAATGAACTGGTCCTTCCTCAACTGACCACTATGACGACAACAGACTGCAGCAATTTTGAACCAATCCATAAAGCTATTAATTCCTAGACAAAGGAATCATGTGACGTTTGATCAGATAATGTTTTTATATATAAACTTGTACACTGCCATTTTGGAATAGAGCGCTTTGAGAATTAGTATACAGAAACACTGTGTCTGTGTCTTATTTTCTCTGGGATGTGCACACCCAACACTAATTTGGCCAGGGACAGATATCTAAGGAATACTTTTGTTAATTCCGATACACTACCAGTATAGTTAACTTTTTGGTTTTTGATTTAGGGGCCTGGAGAAACATAAATAATATATGTGATTTATAATTGGAAATGATAGGTAACTTAACTCTGTTTGCTCCTTATAAGACATAGCATTCATAACTAATTTGATTTAGCATATTATGTGCTACAATATACAGTTACCATATAGAGAACTTTCTCTGGACTGTTATATATTTCAGTCATTTTGTTTATATATTTTTTTATGTCGTCCTTTATAATTATTTGTATTTTAAATGAATAATAAAATTGACATTTTATGGCTGGCAGATAATTACAGTGGTTATAGAAATTTTCAGCTATGTAATCTATTACATGGGCATAGCTAGCTCTTAAATGGTGTGCTTTTATTCATTTGTATATTAGTTTATGATATTAGATATACCGCCAGTTTGGCCAAGTCTAGTCTCAATTATCTTGTATTCCTCACCTGGTGAAAAGATGTCTGTCTGTTCATGTGACCAAGCAATGATTCCAATTCAGGTCAAATAATTGTCTTGCCCTTCAAGGCTGTCTCCAATAATTCTAACAAAGTCTTCCTTGATGGTAAACAAAATTGCAACGGAACAATATATTAGTGGCTGGACCCACATGCTTTGCCCTGAGCCAGACCCACAAGTTTTGCCCAGCTATATTAATAAACTGCTGCAGCAATCTGTAACAACACAATGTTCCCACTCATCCTATGAATGTAAAATCATTGGGGTAATTCAGCAAATAATTGTCATGGCCCTTTTGAAAGTTGAAATACCTTTTAGCCCAGTTGAAATACCTTTTAGCCCATTTTTTTTTTTAATGTCCCTCTCCATATTTCCAAGTGACTGCCAGTTTGGTCTCCTGTTTTCTCTCAAGGTGTATCATTGTTTGAAATGAGCAGACAGCAACCTGTGTATCTCCTGTGATTCTCCATATTTCATCTTCTAAAGGAAACATATGCAGCCTTATTAAATTGTGATTCAGACAATTCTAAAGGGCTCTATATAAGCACACAGCATATTTATTTTACAGAAGTTTTTAGTTAGTGAAGACCTTGCTTTTGGATAGAAGTTCACTAACTAAAAACTTCTGTAAATAAAATATGCTATGTGCTTAAATAGAGCCTTTTCAATAGGTCAATTCGCAATTTAATAAGGCTGATGATCACTAAACGCTTCCTATTTGTCTGCAGCACTAAAACCAATTCCGCATTAACTAGTAGAGTGAAAAGAAGCTGCTGTGTCTACAACAGGAGGTGTGACATGGAGAATTACAGCTTGCTGTCAGCCCAGTTTACACAGTAGCCCACTTTAATGGATGGGAGGAAGGAGAAAGGCCAAAGTGGCAGCTTCTTAGTGGTTAAAGGAGTGGGGGAAAAATATTATTGTTTATTTCTAATATGCCAACATATTCCATAGCACTATGCATGGGTTAGTTCAAGGCAAAAACAATAGGAATTTTAAAACACTGCAAAGGATGGAGGGCCTTGATCTTTGAGCTTACAATCCAGTGTCCATAGAGCTTTCCCCAAAGCACTGTGCAAGATTGAACACTTGCAAACTTACAGTCTATAATTAATTTATCCACAAATAACTCATAGTAACAAATCTAGCTGGTTGTTCTTCTGTTCCTGGCACTCTCTTCCTAAAGCAGCTTGATGCCTTTACATTGTGAGCATTGCTGTTTTGTGTGCACAATTAATTACATTTTATACCATACCATTTATGGTCCTTTTACTCTCCTCTCATCTTATATTCCAGTAGTAATAATTCATACTTTACAGTGTAAGTAGCAAGTTTCCAATCTTGTAGAGTGCTTTGAAAAAAAGGACTCTCTACATGGATTCAAAGCTCAAAACAGGGACCTCCACTCTCTGCAGTTTATCATTTTATTCTTTTACCTCTTACCCTTTTACAGCGCTACAGAATATGTTGGTGCGATACAAATAAAAGATAATAATAATAATACTTGTATATAATGCTAGCTATAAGGACATGTCCCTTTAATCACAACATTCCCTTTAAAATTACACAGAATTTGTAACACACTTCTTCAACAAAGAGAATTCTGGAGCCATCTTTGAACCCCGCTTAGAGAGTGCAGACATTCTCCTTATTAGGGTAATTGTTGAGGAGTATTGTTCCTTGCCTCACTTGATACATGGTTCTGTCAATATCCCTGATAGGGCCCTGTCTGTCTTTTTTTAATAACATTCATTTAGAGACGGATTGTTCCCCAAAGGAGAAGAAACATTCACAGTTAAATCTACTTTCTGTCTCTGAATGAATCTGGCCTTTACTCAAAGGCCAAGAAACTATTTTGGCACTGGTGGCCTGCCACTGAAAAGATACCTAACAGTGATGGAAAAAAGAAAGCCACAGACAAACATTCTTTATTTCCTAGTAAACACACCAACCCAGGCTCAACGCTAGCAACAAGTACTTACAGTATGTTAGACTAAATGGAAACTTTCTATACACAATGATTTTGCAGACCAAATGTGTCACTGAAGGCTTAGACTTTGTAACTAATTATTGAGCCATCCTTCACTACTATTAATGCACAACTCATGTATTAGGAGCGTTATGCACCACAAGTCACATTCTGCACACCAGAAGGAATATTAAACAGTATAATAATTTTATTTTCCTGCCTTACATAACTGTAACCAGTAGAGGTCATAGCAATACAACTTTCTAGTGTCCGCTAAAACAAACACATTATGCTTTAATGTTATGAGCTGTGATCAGCAAGGGGACTCTCGTCACTCACAAACCTACTTTATATATCTGTATTCTGCTTGAAAGCAGGGGTAGATGCAAAACATTAGAGGGAAATAAGTATGCCTTATTTGCATAAATAATGTGTGTAAAAAGGGAGATAATGGATGTGTCTGTTGTGTGTATAATAGCGACTTGCCTGTCAAAAATGACGG
This sequence comes from Discoglossus pictus, assembly GCA_027410445.1. Lineage (NCBI taxonomy): Eukaryota > Metazoa > Chordata > Amphibia > Anura > Alytidae > Discoglossus > Discoglossus pictus. The sequence continues at coordinate 321,260,112 of CM050163.1, read as the reverse complement.
GAAAATAAAATGGTAAGCCATGGCAATGCTGTTTGACACACAATATAAAGCTTGTTCTACTCTGAGGACCTTCGGCGCTCATTGCGAGCCTCTCCTCTCGTTTACTTTTGTTGCTCCGAGCACCTTTGGCGCACAAAGACAGATATATATGTTTTTTTTTTTTTATAATAATTAAATAATTAGTTACTTAATAAATTAATATACTTTATATATTTGTAATTGATATATGCAGCAATAAATAGCCTGAAGAGCTAAGTATCTCTTTTTATTTTCCTGCAGTATACAACATAGAGTTGGATTGTTGCTGCCCTGAGGAGAAAGTGTCATTAATGTCCCAACTGTGCATTAGAGAGACGCTGAGGGCAAACCGTTGGTTTAATTGTGTAAAGCGCAATTTTAGATTCGTAATGTTATTAATTGCAAGTTAGTGTTGTAAAATGGCGTCATTTGTCTATGTGCTACGCGTCTCGCAAGCATTTTTCGTGCCTCTTACGTCAAGTTCCGGAACTTCTTAAACTTTACTGGCAGATGTCGTGGCTGTCCTCCCATGCTGTGTTTTTTTTTTCTCTATGTTTTGTACTGTTTTGGGTTGTACGCGCTTCGTCCGTTAACTTCGTATTTTTTTCCCTAAATCCTGCGGGTCGTATATTTTTTTTCTGAATCCAGCGGCGTGGTTTTTGTTTTCAAAGTCCTGCTTTTCTGGGTTGTTTTTTACCACGAGTGAGGCGGCTTAGAGCCTCCACCTCCGCAAATGCAGCTTTGCGAGGGACGCAGTTCTGCAAGCTCACTTTGCGAGCTCGCAAAGCGTGATGAAGACTCTCACTTTGACAGCTATTATGTGATGGACCAAGACAGAAATGAAAACTATATAATAAGAAGGTTGAGACAGTGAGGAAATGTATATAGGAAGATAGCTTTTTCAAGAAAAGGGTACTATGAGAAAATTATGGTGGGTAGCAAGAATAATATATAGTAAATAAATAGAAAAGGAAAGATATCAATGTAGTCATATTGTCAATACACAGTTTTTATTTTATTTTAATGGCCAATGTTTAGACTTTCCATAAACTGTACTAAAACCACAACCTTTTCCCAGTACTATACCACTGTCACCTAATGTGTACAGCCACGTCTGAAACACATTGACGCGAGATAGGTCACTTAGGCAGTGTATAAACGAAAACAGGAACAAATTTAATGCAGTATATTAAAAATTTATTTATATTTGTGTATGTGAAAATAGAGCCATTTACTCATTTTCCTTCTTTGTTAAACAATTTGAGGTTTGTCCCTGCCCATATATTAAGCATGAGATGATTACCAGAAATATTATTTCCAAACAACCATACAGATATAGAACAATTACTGGTAAATGTAGGAGAAACATTCTTCTTAAACAGATTAGTCAGCATTCAGGGTTACTGTGTGAAAGATGAACACACAAATCACATGGCTGTGCCATGGTCAAAGTGACCCTGTAGGGCAGTGGTTCCCAAAGCAGGCCTCAGGATACCCCAGGCAGATCAGGTATCCAGTTTAACAGTGTGAACATAGGTGAGGCAATTAGTATTCAGGAGCCTCTAATTTTCTCACCTGTGTTCACATAGTTAAAGTGAAAATCTGGCCTGTCTGGGGTGCTTTGAGGACAGGATTGGAAACCACTGCTGTAGGGTAAGAAAACATTCAGCTATACATAGGCCCCTGTGTACTGTTTAGAAACATGACAATACCCACATTTAATTATGGTTAGTATGTCTAGTTAGATCCTGGTTGTAGACAGAAACGTAACTATTTGATACAAAGAATGTAATTGCACTGTGACATTTTGATTTTTCATGTACAGAATAAGATGACAAATGAATCACATTTTTCTTTGCTTTTTAATTATATTTTTTTAATTATAGTTATGATTTATACCCACCCTTCAGAGACTGGAGCACTTCAAAGAACTGTATAATAGTAGCACATGGTTCTTAAAGGTCTGGTCATGGACATCCATAATTTAATGGTGAGATATCTACTTTTTTAGCAGTCATAGTCACAGGATTTACCACCCTAACAGCATGATGTTAACTTTCCATCACAAGGTATATTGCATGTATATAACCAAGGGCAGAGCTAGTGAATGAAGGGCCCCTGTGCAAAAATATGTGCCTCCCGCAGGTGCCCACTCATTTTGTGTCACCTTATGTGTCACTCGCAAAAGATACCTGCTCAAAGCAATTCCCTTCCTCCCAAATTCCCCTCTCCCACCATTGGCCCCTCTTACGTTTCCTACCTCTAAGATCCCTTCCCTCTTTTGTTATGCCCCAAGACCCCTTCCTGAAGTATCTCCCTTCCTCTCATGACCCCTTCCTCTCATGACCCCTCACCAAGCCACTGCCCCCTCTAAATACAAAGACTTCTTCTTAAAGCAGCTCCACTCCTAAAGCAGATATCCGTCCCCCAGACACCTTCCCAAAAGCAGATTCTCCTCCCTCAGGCACCTTTCCAAAGCAAAGTCCCCTCCCCCAGGCACCATCCCAAAGCAGAATCATTCTTACTACCCACCCTCTTCCTACTGGCTTCCTACCTGTTACTAACTTCAGCAGTGGAAAGGGAGCCCTGGGATCTATCCCGTTGTGTAAGCGCAGCACTGAATGCTGAAGTGCCATCAAGCAGCCGCTAGATGGCTCTGTCCGGTTTGAGGGGACAGAGATATGAGGGAGGGAAGGGGATGTTTTGAGAGGGAGAGAGAGAGGAGAGCTTACAGGGAGAGAGGGTGGGGAGATGGAAAGGAGAGCTGACATGGAGAGGGGGGAGGAGAGCTGAGAGAGTGATGAAGGAGAGACGAGCTGACAGGGAGAGGGAGAGGAGAGCTGACAGGGAGGGGGAGAGGATAGATGACAGGGAGAGAGAGAGGGGAGAAGAGAGCTGACAGGGAGAGAGAGAGGGGGAGCTGACAGGGAGGGGGAGAGGATAGATGACCGGGAGAGAGGAGAGCTGACAGGGAGAGAGAGAGGGGCAGAGGAGTGCTGACAAGAAGAGAGAGAGGGGGGGAGAGGAGAGCTGACAGGGAGGGAGAGAGGAGAGCTGACAGGGAGGGGGAGGAGAGCTGACATGGAGAGAGAGATGAAAGGGAGGAGAGCTGACAGGAAGAGAGAGAGGGGAGAGGAGAGCTGAAAGGGTGAGAGAGGGGCAGAGGATAGCTGATGGAGAGAGGGAGGGAAGAGGAGAGCTGACAGAGAGGGGGGGGAGAGAGGTGGAGGAGAGGAAAGCTGACATGGAGAGAGAGATGAAAGGTAGGAGAGCTGACAGGAAGAGAGAGAGGGGAGAGGAGAGCTGATAGGGAGAGAGAGGGGCAGAGGAGAGCTGACAGGGAGAGAGGGAGGGGAGAGGAGAGCTGACAGGGGGGAGAGAGGTGGAGGAGAGGAAAACTGACAGGGAGAAAGAGAGATGAATGAGAGCTGATGGAGAGAGGGAGAAAAAGAAGAGAGAGATGGATGTGAGGAGAGGTGACAGGGAGAGAGAGATGGAGGAGAGGAGAGCTGACAAGGAGAGAGAGGGAGAAAGGAGAGCTGAGAGAGAGGGGAGTTAAAGATGGAGGAGAGGATAGCTGACAGGGGAGTGAGAGAAAAAGGAGAGAAAGATGGAGGAGAGGAAAGCTGACAGTGAGAGGGAAGCTGAGAGGGGGGGGGAGAGAGAGATGGAGGAGAGGAGAGCTGTCAGGGAGAGTGGGAGGGGTGAGTGAGAGAAAGGAGAGAGAAGGAAGTGCACCGGGTAAGGGCCTACACTACAGAAAATTAAAAATAAATTAGATAGATATACAATTTTGAAGCCCCCCATGGGGGTAGGGGGCCCCAAAAATTTTTGCACTGGGGCCCTCCATTCACTAGCTCCGCCACTGGATAGAAGTTTTGGACAGTCACATGTTGTACAATGTTAAACTGAAAAAGTGCTTTAGAGTGAGCTTGAAATATTACACCAATTGTCTTTACTTGACTGAGGATGAGGACTATGGGCCAAATTCTATTAGTTGCTTGCAAATGCCTCAAACACGTAATTTTGGCTGAGGGTGATTTTTTTTGTTTTATATATATATATATATATATATATATATATATATATATATATATATATATATATATATACAAATGTTTAGATGTATTCTATTGACTCCAGCTCTCAAATTCCGACCTCAAGGCTGAACTTGGATTTGGATTTTAGGGGGTGTGATCGTATGATCTGACAATATTTAAGCAAGCCCGTAATCTACTTCTTAGACACAGCCAATGGTAAATGAGTCCGTCATCACGACATCAGTAAAACATGGAAGTTGCACGTAATCTGCAATCAGAGACTACAAATTAATTAGTGCCAATCACTATAATAGTTGTGGATCTACGAATGTTGGTAACGTTTGCGGTGTTGGTCACGCTTTGTGGCCCTCGAGCAGTTCAGGCACACAAGGCTGCAACGTCTCTCCCATGTCTGTCGCCTTCCTCCTCAATTCAGAGGCCCACATGGCTCCCCCCGCCCCACTGATGCTCCCCCTGACCCACTGATGGTCATCGCGAGGCCAGCATTACAGACACGTACCTGGTTGGTGCAAGTCCTGCCATTAGCTTGCGGCCTGTACCTGGTTCCGACCCTGCCAGCAGCGTCGCACTCACCGTCTTTTCTTCTGCGGTTCCCGTCCTCCGTCCAGAATGACTTTTTGGTTCAAGCCGCGCATCGCGCAGGCGGGATGCTCATGCGCAATGCGCGGCTTGATCCAGAAGGTAGTTCAGTCTGGAGGATGGGAGCCGCAGAGGAGGTGAGTGCGGCACTGCTGTCATGGTTGCATCCAGGTACGAGACACAGGGGAGGGAGGCGAGGGGGGGGGGGAAGGAGAGGAGGGGGAACAGAGACACAAGGGAGTGAGAGGGGGGAGGAGACATATTTCTGATCACGTGATAAAGTACGCAATAATACACCTGGGTACTTCTAAATACTCCTCATTATCTAGAACCAATTCACTCCTCTCTTGCAGAGACTTTACCAGTTTGTTTTAGGGAAATTAAAAAAGTTTAAATGTCCTATCAGGTCCTGCAAGGACAATAGATTGTGTATCCGTGCACTAAACCAGCAGGTCCTGAAATGACCATAATCGGCAGTGTACATAGAATAGCAAAATGTGTTTGTTTATATCTCAGGGGCTATACATATGTATAGATTACACAGGGAAAGTATCTGAGTGCTGTTCATTCTATTACATATTTCCATGTCTATATTTGACAGGGGAGGGAGAGGGGGAAAGCGAGAGGGGGAAAGCAGACACAGGAGGAAGGGGGAGAAATACAGGGGAGGGAGAGGAAGAGACACAAGGAAAAAGGGAAGAGACACGGGGAGGGAGAGGGGGATGAGAGACAAAGTGCAGGGAGAAAGTGGGAAAAGACCCGGGGGGGGGGGGGGGAGACACAGGAGAGGGGGGGGGGGAGACCCAATTTATCACACTAGATCATGCCATAATTTTACCTAAGGCAGTAACACTAATAGCGAGGCCCATAAATTACATGTGGGGAGAGGCTTGCAATGAGCGCCAAAGGTGCTCAGAGGGACAAAAGCCTCACATTGTGTGGCAAACAGCATTGCCAGGCTTACAATTTTATTCCCGTCATTTTTGATGGGCAATTTCCTAGTAAGTAATATTTTCTGATCGAGCTCACAATCAAGCAATCTAGCACTCTTTAAAATGCATTAGATCATCTGGTTTAGTCCATGTGGGTTTCATTATATGTATTAACCCCTTGAGTTTCGGGATCGATATTACTCAGAAATAACAGTTAAAAATATATTTTTTTAATTGCATATTTGTGTGTTTGAGATGATTGTGCAATTAATTATAATGTGTTTCAGTGTCATCTCATGCTTTTAAAGTACAGTATTGCGTGTTTAATTGCTGTTACAGCTTTAATAAATGTTTGAAAAAGTACTTGTAATATTTTTGACAGAAACGGTATACTTTTTTCAGTTGCGAATTATACTTTATTTGTGAGCTAGACCTATGGGTCTAATAGACTATTGATTTTGTGTAACTTTAATTATTTAGAGCTTGAAATATTCGAGCTGTGCTAAAACCAATGGAGTTTGCGGGTTTGGCTGGCCCCTAGGTGGGTGGGTAATCGGATTGTGAGTAGCTAATAGAATATGTGGCAATATTAAGAGCAGTTTCAAGTGTGTAGAATTTATGAATTGGGCAATAGAGTAGGGCCCATTGTTAGTAGCCACACTGCTACAATATGTTCACTGAGGAAATGGTTATGAATGAGTTTAAGCACATTTGTGCTATTTTAGTGGATAGATATGCTGTAGCATATGAAATTGACCCAACATGAGAGACAATTCACATCTTTGTGGGAGCTAAGCTACAACCTTAAATTACTTTCTTACTATGGGCGTTTTTCATAAAGCTCAGATAATAACTATTATTATTCTTTATTAGGTGTGCACCTTTAATACTTGTTTTTTAGAGAACAGAAATTACAAGTAATAAAAAGTATAAAGAAATGTATTCAAATAGGAAGAGTAAGACAACACTCACTTGTTGGTAATAGTCAAATGAGCAAAGTTTACAAGAAGATATTAACATGTAATGAAAAATGATTTTTACCACAGAAAGAAAATACATTTGTTACGAAAAACAATAGTATTCTAAAAGGGTTAAGGGAATATTCAATATCCCGCTATCTTTTTATCAATTATATATTTTTATGTATTTTTTTTAATAAAGCTTATTCTTTAATTCATGTTTGGGTTTTTTTGCATAATAATAATAGTAATACTTATGATTCAGGGTGAACATTGAGGACTCTAAGTGATTTATTACTTATTTTTTCCACACAAAAGAAAGTGTAACATCAACCACTTTTACTTGGCTTGAGAATGGTCATTTGCCTTAAATGACACTGGTCATACATCTCCTGCCATATTCAGAATAAATATCCTTTTCCTGAAGTTGGAAGTACTATTTCCTACATATAGGCCAAAGAATGATGTTTCTCCAAGAAGCCAGTAATATTTACACACAAGCCCACGGGCACTCAGGACTTTATTTACATCTCTGGTGAGCCTGCTCATTGTTTCCTCAGGTGCTTGTACCCATCTCCAGCACTTGCTCCCCATTTATCCTCAAACCTACATTTACACGTGTGCACAGTGTATCAGCAGAGTTCAGCTCTAAATTTGGGGTTTTTGATATGCACTAGCGACTTGCCCGTCAAAAAATTACGGCAATAAGATTGTAAGGCAGGTAATGTTGTTTGCGTGCAAACTTAATTTTGTTGGGGTTTTAAGATCCTTCGGCGCTCATTGCGAGCCTCGCGCTGAGCGCCTTTGGCGCTGATTGCGAGGCTCTTGGTTGTTTGTGTGCTATGAGCAGCGTTGGTGTTTTTTTTGGTATGGCAATGAATAATTATTAAAATAAGAAATTAATATACTTTACCTATTGTGAAGTAATATATGCAGGAAGCATTGTGTTGAAGAGCTGGCAATCTGTTTTCATGTTGCTGCAGCATCAGTGCTGTGGAGCTGCTGTGTAAGCGTCATGAATGTGTGCAGTGTGTAGTGTAATGTGTAGTGTGAGTGCGCGAAGCAAATCCGTTAGCGTAGCTGTGTACTTCGGGATTGTATAAGTTATTGTTCTAAAATGGCGCCTAATGTGTGGTATGCGGCTGTGGCTGATTTAGCGTCCTTGTTTTCCGATGTCATCCGACTTTATTGGAAAATCCGTAGGTGTTTGGTGGTGTTTTGCGTGTTTAGGGTCCATTAGCCTCATTTCCGTTTTGTTCGGCGCCCATTTTTTCTTTTGGTGATTTTCGGGTGTCTAAACTCCATAATTTGGACTTAAATCGAGGTGTAACTTCACTTGCAGAGGTCCTGGGTGCACCCCCTTGCTGTGGATAACATTTTTATGTGTTTGTTGTGTGTATTTATTGTGTTTCTAATGTGTTTGGTGTCGAGCGGGTTGCGTCCTTGTTTTCGGATCTCGTACGTCTTTTTTCGGGAAATCCGTAGGTGTTTGGTGGTGTTTTGCGTCTGTAGACTGCTGTAGCCTCATTTTCGTTTTTTGCGGCGGCCATTTTTTCTCTCGGTTGTCTAAACTCTTTTAGTTGGAGTTAAATGGAGGTGTAACTTCAGTTTTTGAGGTCCTGGGTGCCCCTCTTTGCTGTAGGTAAGCTTTTTATGTATTTGTTGTGTGTATTTATTGTGGTTTTCATGTGCGCGGGTTTCGGCTGTTTTTGCGAGGTCGTAATGGGTTGTAACACGTCTCGTATTTTTGTTTCGTAACTCCGTAAATTTTGCAAGGTCCGCAGTTGCTGGCAAGGAGCGCCTTTGGCACTCCATGCCAGCAACTGTGGCCCTCGCTTTGCGGCCCGCAGCATTAGCAACAGCCCGCATGCTTACAACTATATATGTGATTATATTTGGACTGACAGCAGTTTCCTTGCTAAAGCATATCCATCATAGCAATGTATCATACCAGCCCCTTGTACATATGTGTGCTCTTCCCCATTTGTATTACTATGTATATATCTCTGCTAACACCATTTTATTTTGTTATCACCCCACCACCCTTTACTCCAACTCTTGAAAGTTTCCTAAATATTCTTTTTTCACACATCATTATTTATTTAGCAATAACTGCTTTAAATTTATACCATGTCAACCTGATCATAATTGCACCATTATAGCTCACCTGGCCCTGGCACATGCATGATTCAACCTTTGGCCTCCTGCACGTTCTCAGCAATAGACTAAATATTACTTTACTCTCTATCTTCTGCTGACTATCCCAGTGTACCCACTTGTATCCTGAGTGTACTGCTAACTGAGGGCCTCATTCAAATGCGATTTGGCCAATTGAATAGGGCTCTATATAAGCACAGAGCATATTTTTTTACAGAAGTTTTTAGTTAGTGAGTGTCTATCCAAAAGCAAGGTCTTGGTCCTTTCTCTCTTCACAGTCGCAAAATCTGACAGCTGCAGTTCCGCCTCCGGCCGAGAGATGGCGCTGCCGATTTTAAGCATATAAGGCTCGCCAACAGAAGAGGCCTTGAGTTATGAGAGGCGTGCCTGAGGCGCCATCGAGTTGCGCCACGTCGGAGGGGAGAATAGTTCTTTGCCTTCCCTGGAACTTGATGGTGCCTGAAAACTCGCAGCGCCCTCTGGTGGATGGCAGCTGTAACTGCAGCTGTCAGTGCTGCAGAAGAAATGTGCAGGCAAAGAGGGATAGATCCAAGGTCTTCACTAACGAAAAACTTCTGCAACAAAATATGCTACATGCTACCTATCTGTACCATGACTGATTATACAGTTTGCTATCACCTTGTAAGTGTTCCTTTACCAACTTGCTCCATGGCTGACTGTTTACTATAACTGATTGTACTATTTACTATAACTTTGTAATTGCTCCTTTACTCGCCTGTACCATGACAACTGTCCTAAGTTGAACAGACATTTTGTCAAAAGATTTGTGATTTTATGCATATGTTTTCCTTATCATTTTATAATTTTATCACTAATAATTCAGCCACTGAAAAAGACAGTATGAGCAGCACATTCTAGGTGAAGGGGACATGAGCGATTTACTTTGTAATAATTCTGTCTATAGGTCTTCTTTTTTAAATAGGTAACTAAGGCCTCAGCTACATGACTCTCACTAAGCAAAATGTGGTTATTTAATGTGAATTAAAGCTAATTACCAATACAATTAAACCCAGCTGGCTAATTGTAACACTCGCTAATGTCCCTACCTTACAATAAAACAATTGTAGTTCCAAACTGCAACATTCAAGGTCAATGATCTAATATTATTTTATCTATCAACCAACTACAAGAACCTTATGTATGACGAATGGGATTACTGATATGTCTCTTTATTGCATTGTTGTATTCACAAGAATTTAGCTACAATAAATGATCCTCTACAAATAAAAGGTTCATTTACACCTTTCTATTTATTTATTTTTATATATAGTGTACATTAGGGATTCAAAGAAATAAGTTGATAATGTTGCATATTGATGCAGTGTTTTAGCTCTGATTATATGACACGTATAAACAAGATGTATTCACATATTCGCTCTGTAGCATGGCCATTGCTTGCAAAGTCATTTTAAATGGCTCTTCTATATGCACACTATATGCTCTTGAATAGAGACTCTTAAAAACAGGCAAAATACAATTTGAAAGTACAAAAATACTCCAACATCTAATTTATTATTTTGTATATGCAATTATGCTGCCGTCGAATTTAACATTTAGATTTTTGCTGATAAACTTAATGAACTTGGAGGAGAATGAAAAGGAAGTTTCGAGCTGCAGTTTGGGAATGTGGTATCAAAAACCAGTGATGTCAACAGGTCTAATGGAAACTCCTGATTTTCTATGGATACCCTCTTCTGAGAAAATAGCTAATGTAATAAGATCAGAAAAGAAAATGGAAATCTATGTTAAAGAATAATTAAGTTAAAAGTAAAAAATGTGTTTGTTTTTTTATTTCTAAAATATTTGCTCATTATTAAGTTTAGTTGTGTAAAAGATCACAAAGACCATAGTGGCTATTTAGTAAAAGCATATATTTATGTTCCAGCACTTCTGACCACTGACATTATTCTATTAGTGTAAATTATACATTTCTCAGGGCAGTGCCTCTCCCCCAGCCCTATCTCCTGACTCATTGTATTGTTCTCTATTAAACATCATTACAGTCACTGTGGTTTCATAGATACACAATAAATATTACTAATTATGAGGAAATTACTTCACATTTCTTCCAGAGATGTTCCTAGAAGATAATGATGCTGCAGTAAGAACCTGCTCTTGTTCCACTGGAGGATATTATGTTTCTGTGTAAACCTACAAATTAGAAACATAACTTTTCACAGCAAATCTGTAAAAATGTAACACCCTTTCTATCTTGGTTAGCCTACTTTACATTGTAGTGTTATCTTAAAATTTCACTTGCTCCCTGCTCAAATTTTCTTTGACAGACATAATAAACATTGCTAGATTCTGCTCTGACTTAATGAGCACAAGTTTAACAATCTATAAATCTACAGAATGCACAATTTGTAATTTGCAACAACTTAATTCCAGTTAACGGTTTCAAGGTGTTTTGTTTTCCTTAAACTCAATTAAAACAATTAAAGCAATTTTGCATATATTGCTTTCAGTGGCAGAACTAGTGAATGGGTTGCCCCAGGCGGAAGGGGCTAAAACTTTCTTTTGTATTTATATATATATATATATATATATATATATATATATATATATATATATGAAATACAGTAAGCATATGCGTAAAAGGAGCCATGTTTAAAATGGTTTGGATTGACAGAGTCTGGGTGCATTGTGTGGCCTCATTTGAATGCCCCGCCCAGTTTTCCCAGACTGCAGTGCATATACTGTATTTCTGAGAAATTTGAGCAGGAAATTAGTTTTCAGCAACTTATTTCTAAACATTCAAATGGAATCACTAATGTACTATTCCTTATTTGTACTACTGTACTTTTTACGGTGGAGGGCTTCTATCACTCTTAGCCCAACATATGTGAAACAATTGCTATATATATCTATATCTATATCTATATCTATATCTATATCTATATCTATATCTATATCTATATCTATATCTATATCTATATATATATATATATATATATATATATATATATATATATATATATATATATATATATATATATATAGATATATATATCCCTCCCCTCTGTTTCTCTCCTCTCTCGCTCTCCTGAGGTCATGCAGCTCCTCAACCCTGGGACTGTCATTCGCATTGTCATAGGAAGAGGTGGAGGGATGAGGAGGAGTGAGCCCAGGGGAACCTGACAGTGCCTACGGGGTCCAGGGGTGCTGGTGGTACGGACCAGGGTGGGGCGGGGGTTAGGGATATTAGAAAATGTTTGTTTTGAAAAAATTATACTTTACTGCCCCCCCCCCCCCCCCCCACTGTGCAGGGCCCTGGTGCATTGCACCGCCTGCACCCACGGTAGCAACCCAGCCCTGCGCACATTTTACTCCATGTCTTTCACTGGGTTGTGTAAGTCATCTATGAAATCTAAGTCACCAATAACATCACATAACCAAGTGAATTATACAGGATAAAGCATGTGTGGGCCTGATGCAATTAATAGCTGTTAATAGCAACATGGCTGCACCATGAATGGAAAACATTCATAATATAATAATATATTTTTTTGTTTTTTTGTGTCCTATATTTTGCTTCTATTTGGTTCCCATATTGTTCTAAATGAACGTGTAGCTTTTCTAACCCAGCATTTTCATGCATCCCTCCTTGCGTCTGGATTAGCCGTCCTCTGAACACAATGCACACTTTATGAGGTCAGCTTAGTCTCTCAAAAGCCACCTCTGAACCCTATTAAAACATTCCTGAAAGAAACACATGGTATCCTTAGGGAAGTATAAACTATCACCCACCAACAGGACCCTATTTCTGTCAGACTTATGGAAGCACAACTTCAAGGCCAGTGCCAGAGCTGTATGGGGCATTTGCCAGAATACCATATGGCGTTTCATTCCTATGCATTGCTATCAAAGGCAGTGTGCACATAAGGTGAATTGTGATACTAATCAACCCCACAGCAGCTGTATGTGTTACATGGCTACCCTGACACTTGTTTTTTAAATGCTGTACTGGAATGAAAAAACATTGGAATAAGATACTGATTAACAGATTTAAAGGGGCAGTAGCAATAGCTCTTTGAGGAACTCAAATGTATTTGATTGACAAAACATGATGGCAGTTGAATGTATGTATATGAGATTGTGTTATTAACTTATAGTAAACAAAAATAAATATAGCCTTCAATTTGCTACCTGTTTTAGGCAATTATTATCTGTTAAGTATTGCCATTGTTTTTTTTTTATTATTATAGTCATCTAGTATAAAAATTATTTTACATGTCACACTTCCATATAACTCCTAGAACTCTCCTCAGTCAATATAATGATTAAAAACATGACAAGTTAATCAATAGATCTTGCTTTAAATATTACACTCAAATTGGGGCTACATTGTAAAATGAAGCCCGTATTGAAAAAAGTAGGACTGAAGGCTATTAAATTAGCCTTGTAAACCGACTAACAGATGACTTGCGGGTTAAAATGCAGTTACATCAGCCAACCAGAAGGCATAGATGATTGGACCCAATCAGAATGGGTATTATTTGTACTGTAGGTTTTTTTTATTTTCTGTACTGTGGCATTTTTATTTCCTGTAATGTAGTTTTTTATTTTCTGCAATGTAGTTTTTTTTATTTTGTGTAATTAGTGGGATTTTAGTAGGGGGTTAGGTAGGTAGTGTAGGGGTTAATTGGGTAGGGTAGAGGGGGGTTAATAGGGTAGGACAGGGTAGAGAGGGGTAAATTAGTTGGAGGGGGGCTGATAGAATGGGATAGGGTAGGAAAGGGTTAATAGTGTAATGCTTAGACTTTGTGTCATGAGGGTCCTGGAGGACCCTTGTGGCACTTATAGTGTTAATATAGGGGTTAATTATTATCTCACGACGGTCTATATAGACCCTCATGAGTGATGAGTTTAATTTTTATGTGTGGGGGGTTACTTATAGTACCCCCCACGGCAGGGTTTATTTGTTTAGTTAGCGCAGGTCCTTTAAGGTACTTTCAGGACCCATGAGGTGGGAATTTGAAATTGTGTAGGGTCCAATGGGGACCCTCAGCATAGGGTGTAAGTTAAGGTGCCGGGGGGGTACTTGGAGTACCCTCCGCAGCACGGGTTCAATATTTACCTGCAGCGGAGGTCCCGATCGGGAATAAAGAAAAATAACTACTTTATAATACAGTTACACTATTTTTCAAGAGAGAATCTCTGTACTCTGCCTGCGTTCATGGAGCGTAGTCATACCTACCCAATACCTGGACCTAACCGTTTGGAATTCCAGAGCATGGCGGTCCTGTATCATTACAAGAAGAAACAAGAAAGATCATAGTGTATTAAAATTAACAATTTTACTAAATAATTGTAATTCCACTTACCGTATTTGCCGGCGTATAAGACGACTTTTTTGTCCTCAAAAACATGCCTCCAAGTGGGGGGGTCATCTTATACGCTGGGTGCACTTTGTCTGCCCCTCATCATCCTCAGCCCCCCCTCCTCATTCTAATCCCCCCCCTCCTCACTTTACCCCTCTAAATACCTCCCCCTCTCCCTTTCCCCTCACTTACCTTCATCTGCAGCTTCTCGTCCGGCCTCCGCACCCGGTATATGCTAATGACGTGGCGCGCATGTGACGTCACGTCATTAGCATATACCGGTTGCCGACGCAGGAAGGAGCGGAGGCCGGAGGAGAAGCTAGAGATGAAGGTAAGTGAGTGGAAAGGGAGAGGGGGAGGTATTTAGAGGGGTAAAGTGAGGAGGGGGGTTTAGAATGAGGAGGGGGGTTGAGGATGAGGAGGGGGGAGGGAGGGGTTGTGTCGGCACCCAGTATATGCTAATGACGTGACGTCACATGCACGCCACTTCATTAGCACATACTGGGTGCCGACGCAGGAAGGAGCGGAGGCCGGAAGGGGAAGCTGCAGATGAAGGTAAGTGAGGGGAAAGGGAGAGGGGGAGGTATTTAGAGGGGTAAAGTGAGGAAGGGGGTTGAGGGTGAGGAGGGGGGTTGAGGATGAGGAGGGGGGTTGAGGATGAGGAGGGGGGTTGAGGATGAGGAGGGGGGTTGAGGATGAGGAGGGGGGTTGAGGATGAGGAGGGAGGTTGAGGATGAGGAGGGAGGTTGAGGATGAGGAGGGAGGTTGAGGATGAGGAGGGGGGTTGAGGATGAGGAGGGGGGTTGAGGATGAGGAGGGGGGTTGAGGATGAGGAGGGGGGTTGAGGATGAGGAGGGGGGTTAAGGTTGAGGAGGGATTTCGAGTGGCAATATTGGGGTGTCGTCTTATACGCCCAGTCGCCTTATACGCCGGCAAATACCGTACATAGATATCTAAAAATGTGCTCATTTGCTTCTATAGTGGGGGTTGCTTGGTGGCGACATCACTGCTGGTAGCCAACTTTATGAGCGCGTTTCACTCTCTTGGAGCATAAAAGAGAAGTTGGCAGAATTACCTTACTACTCTTTATACCATTTTATCATTTATTACCACGCAACCCCCCACTTCAGAGGTACCAGAAGAACAGGGATGATATAGGGAGATGCATAGAAGCAATAATTGATTCTGGAAGCAGATGAGAACGTTTTTTTAAACTATCAATGTAAGTGCAGTTACAATTGTTATTTTTTATACACTATGGTCTTTCCTGTTTCTTCTCCGTTGCCACATATCTGATTATTTGTTTACCATTCAAGTTTTATCCTTCTGGTTGCCAAGAAATTATGAGACAATGTTAACCTAAACCAATAAACACAAGGGATTAATTTTATTTGAACTGAATGTCCCTACGAGTTATGCATACGCCTTAATAAAAATGAAAAACACTGGATGATATATATCAAGCAATCATTCAACGGAAGTGAATTCCACTAATAATTGTTTAGTTTTCTTTGACCCTCTAGGTTGAACTTTTGAAATTTAATTATATAATACATTTAATTTTTGTAACCAAATTCAGTGAGATCTAATGATTTTTGCAAACACAGTGTCGAGTAATTGAACATCCTCAAAAGATGATCAAGGCCAGTACTCTAGAGGACCATATGACGTGCACAGAACTTTGTCTACATTTTAATTATTCTCCGTGGGAATCAGTGAACGTGATCAGAACAGAAATCCTAGAAGGCTGTATGTGTTTATTGGTCACTGAGGGACTGTTGAGGTCTTGTGAATATCTTACCTTCTCACATTTTATAAACTAAGCATTGCTGTGAATTAATAATATATCTATAATTGTGGTAAATAGAAAGTTCAATCTGAACTTTAAGAACCACTGTAGTTCAATAAAAGCAGCACTTGTTTGTGAAGTATGCAAAAAAAGTAACTAGATGGACATAAAAACATCTGGTCTTAGTTTATCACTTCCTGAGAGCTAGATCAAGAGGGGGTTGATTTGTATCCATCAGTGGATGGAGGGAAGTGTTTTTGAATTTTACACCATTTCACTTTACCTGCTCACTCCTAGAAGCAAGCAGTTTTCATCATTAAATCGAGGACCTGATCTGCAGAAATATAAACCCTTCTCGGTGATTTTTGCCTTACCAATTATGCTTTTAGACTGAAATTATATAGTTAGTTCTGAGTTAGCATTTCCCATAGGAATTAATGTGAGTTGAAATAAATTGTTCCGAGCCCCAGAAATATCCCATTTTAGTTTGACGGTGTTGTTTCTTGATAAAAAAACTTTAAAAATAAAGACATTAATAAAAAAAACAATAATTACATCAAATAACATATAATTTAATTCCACATTAATTGTACAGAGAGGACTTGAGGGCCCAATGGGATAGTGGCGATGTTGAGGAGAATGAGGAGAGAGGTTATTGCTTGGAACGGGAGTCCTCTTCCATTAGGACATCAGGCACTTGCACAAGGGATGTTTCTCTTTTCTGTCCCTAAATACCACTGAAGTATGCTGGAGACTCTGATGTAGGGCATTTCACTAGAAACCTATCAGGGGAAACTTGTTTCTGCCTTCTTTTCAAAATGTTTCTGAAGTTAGACATTGTTTTATCATTAAACAAGTCCACAATGCGGCTTGCTAGAGCCTTGTGAGGGTGATACTTTTCAACAAAATCTTGTTAATTTAACCCATTTAGCACACATATCTTTGCTTAGTGCAGTAGGTGCTTCCTTACTTCCCTCCTCTTCACATGAATACATTTCCTCAGCCTCAATCTGTTGCTGCTCTCTTTGAAGTTCCTACAGCTCCAAGGTGCTGAGCTCTTGTCTGTGCTCATCCACTAACTCTTTGATATCTTCTTTACTGACCACCAGGCACATTGACTTGCCCAGATACACAATGTCCTTCACTATTGGGCTAGGTTCAGCCTTAGCTCCTCTGAGCCACAGCTTTTGGCAACAATTTAGTCCAGCCACAGTTAATGGTCTTGTGAGAGATTAGACTCCAGGCCTTATCTATCAGAGTGACACAGTGGAGGATATTGAAGTGGTCTTTCCAGAACTCTCTCAGTGTCAACTAAGTATACAACCTCAAGGCACCTCTGGAAGAAGGCCTTGGTATGCAGTTTCTTAAAGTTTGAGATGACCTGTTGGTCCATGGGCTGGATCAGAGAAGTTGTGTTAGAGGGCAAGAACTTCACAGTTATAAAATTAAAGTCTTCCAGCAAGTTGTCCTCCAAGACTGGAGGGGGAACTGGAACATCATTATTAACAAAGCCCTCAGAGGCTTCTTTCTCCTTCAAATATTTTTTAACAGTGGGGCCAAACACTTGATTCATCCATTCAATTAAACACGGCCTGGTTATCCAGGCTTTGTTGTTGGTCCTCCACATTACACTTATCGTTTTATCACATTTTCTCTTTGGAAAACTCTGGGGTTCTCACTGTGATGAGAGGCTTACTTTATAGAGCCCGACTAGCATTCCCACACACAAACAAAAGTTAGCCTGTCCTTCATCGGCTTGTGGCCTGGCAATGTCTTTTATTCCTGAGTGATATAGGTTCTCATCACAGTTGAAAACTTGTTGGGGAACAAAAGCCTCAGCCTCTACATAGTCTCTAAACTCCCTGACATAGGTTTCAGCAGCTTCTTTGTTGGCACTGGATGCCTCTCCATGCCAGTTCTCTTTTTAAAATTCTCAAACCAACCATGGCTGGCTTTAAAGTCTTCACTGCTCTCACCACTTGTTGTAGACCCGTCTTTTTCCAGATCAGCATGCAATTGTTTTTTTTTTTTTTTTTTTTTACTTATTAGTGCCTGGGAAATAATATCACCCACTAACTGTTTTTCGTTAATCCAAATCTACAACAATTTCTTCACTTCCTCCAATGTCTGTGACCTTTGCTTACTCACAACCTTCACACCTCTAGCCACATCGGCTCTTTTTCAATAGTTTCCTTATTTTGCAGTATTGTACAGATTGTTCTCCTAGGCATATGTATTCAGCAGCGAGATCACACACATGGCTACCATGCCCTCTTATCTCTTTTTTTCCGGTCTACGATTGTTCTCACTATTTTTTTCTTTTTTGCTGAGTGGTATCACTAGACTTCTCGGAACTCATGAAAGCTACTCTTTAATCCTTATAAGCACAGGCCGTACTTTGGTCTTTATAGACACAGTCTACACTTTGGTCTTTTTAAGCACAAACTGTGCTTTGATTTTTGCAGGCACAGACAGGTCTTGGGCTCTTGTAGGCAGAGGCAGGTCTTCGGCTCTTGCAGGCACTAAGTACACTACACTAGGCCACAGTATTCCACTTTACCTAAAGGTAAAGGTATGGGTATATATATATATATATATATATATATATGTATATATATATATATATATGGTATATCATTGTACATTGGTCCTTTAAACTTCTGTTTTATGAAAGAAAACAAATAAGATTATATACTGTACATGTGTAAAACGTATTGAAATTGATTGTTTGGTCTGTGCTCCATGTTTGAAGAGGAATCCGTCATGTAAACAGAAAATGTTTCATTCATCTCACTGCATAATCTGATTGGTGGTTTAATCATTTTTTTTGTGTTCTCATGCAGTCCACATCACTGACCTCTTCTCACATACACACATCTTGTGGCATTAAAAGGCAATTTCTTTAGCTATTTCACACATATTTAACCTTCTCTACTTGTGGTATTTCACATAAAAGCAATGTGACAACACAGGTCCACCTGCTCCAGATGCGCTGGGATGCTCCTCTGCTCATCAGTCAAGAACGTCTTCTCAGCACCAGACAGTTCATCAGGATTCACCAGAGACCCACTTGAAGAAGATCTTGTAGAATATAGAGGGTCTTGAACCCTAAAAGAACACACTAGGCACAGATTCTATTCTACAACAACTATATCAATTTATTAGGGTAATCAGGGTACATTTATATGGGGATAAAACAATGAAAACCAAATTCTAACATTTTCACAATACAAAAAGCATCTGTGAATTCAATGCCTAAACAGGGGTGAACAATCATAAATGGACTGGGCTACATGGGCGGACTTATCCCACAAGGGTAGCCAATCTCCCCCGTGGCCTATGCTGCGTATTGTTCTCAATGGGGAGGAAGATGCATTTGGGGCTAAAGAAGTAGAATTATTTTTACATCAAGTTTGTATTCTTCTGATGGATTAATAACATCTTGTAATGTAAATTTGTGGAAACTAGTAGTGAAATTTATACAATCCTTATATTATTCTGTGGGGTCTTTTTCTTGTAAGCAAATAGACTCCATAAACAAATATCAGAAAAGAAGAGATCTCACATCATGAGTTAGAAATCACATTGGTGGATATAGCACTAGGCATATATAGAGAAGTGTTGGAGAGAAGTGTTAGTTTAAAAAGTAAAGTCTGTAAAATTGATATGGTCTGTCAAGATAAGATTGTACATCTGCAAGAAAAAATATATGTGAGGCACAAAGAACATGTCTATTTCAAAAATAGAACCCCTATTTAAAAAATGATTATATGAAATAAAATAAAGTTGAAATATATTGGAAACAAGGGGGGGGGGGGGGGGGGGAGGGGGAGTGCACGAGCACCTGGTGAAGGTCACTTTATAGATTTACACTAAGCAATAAACAGTTGTCATAACTCTCACCTTGACAACTGTTTGTAGTTTTTGAGGTATGTTATTCACATGTAATAGATGATCCTTCAAGGCCATAACTCAATTACTGTCTGTTGCTTAGTGTAAATCTTATTGTATAAAGTGTCCTCACCAGATGCTAACGCGCTATCTCTTACCCCTCTTGTTTCGATACACAAATATAGACGCTCCAGTGCACATCGTTAATTTTGGGCCCAGCAGCACAGTACCGAAAGAGCCAGATTAAATGAGAAGCTGTTTATTAACCTAAGGTACGGTTATAACTACAGACTTAGATTCTAGAAATAACGGTACCACAGTAATTGGAATCAAAACTTATAATTGCCATATAGAGAAACGTGGCCATAACTTAATTACTTGCAATAAACCACATATTAAAGATCTCCAATAGCTTTTATATTATTTCAATATGTAAGAAACTAAATCAAATCTGTTTTTAGTTTTTCAGTAAATCTGCTACAGCATTTATTAAATGATTTGACTTAGAAGTACAGTACATTTAATTCATACCCACACCCATGATTTAGTTTCCTCCCTTGTCTAATCACAAATCAGGATAAAACAAATGGAAGACTACTGTAATATTTTATGGATACTTCCTGGAACATCTTTGCACATTCCTGTTAGATACATCCGTAAAATCAATGGGACCATATGTGAGTGAGCGTGTTTGTATAAGGAATGCTTTGATGGCTTGCCCTACATTCTAAATATGTCATAAGGTCTGAACCTATGCCCAAAATGACACATGTATTGACAATTGTCTTTAATCTGCTTCCTGCCATCTACTGTATAAACACTTGCACTTATAACAATCTTTTCTAACAATGTGGAATGTAACGTTACACTAGCTATGGTACATTTTGTATAGCCTGTGCAGTTTGTGAGCACGCTTCAGGCATCAGGAAAATGCCACCGTTGCTTGGACATCTGCAGTTGTTGAAGAAATATGTTGTCTGCTGTCATCCCACCCAGACTGAATCTGAAGTGTAATCTGCCTGTCAGCAATCATTAAGTAATGACACACACAACTTGATCTGCCAGTGAGAGCCTTGATCTCGCAATACAGGCTGCAAAAGCGTTTGCTATGGATAATCAAAGCAATTGCTCACAGACTTATACTGTGAAAGCTGCATCCGAGGAATGTAATTCATAGGCTGCCAGAATCATATGGCCTGATGTGCAAACTGCATCTGTACTGTATCAGTATATACACAAAAACTGTACATATGTATGCATTAGACTTAGCTCATTTCAGCCTGTACTGTTATCTTAATCTCTCTAAAAAGAATGAATGATGTACCATTTTATAATATGGTGTTTTGAAAACTAGGCTTGACACTGGGCAAAACGTTTCTAGAAAGCAAAACAATTAACGCAACCCCTAATTCATTAACTATGAAATTCAATTATTCTGTGAGCAGCCATTAAAGTGTTTGCTTATTTGCTTTGGCAGTGGAAAGGTGAGCTGGATAAGCTTGATAAAAGTGATGCTGATTGTATCTAATCTGCTAGTACTGAAAGGACTGGAATGAGTTCTTTAAAAAAAAAAACACAAGAAAAGGTTATCAATATCTAAGTTTTTGTCTGTAAATGATATTCTTTTATTATTTAACAATTTAATTTGCAATCATTTAAGCAACTTACTGATAACATCATTGAAATATTCTAAATGTGTTAATTCTCATGCCTTTGAGGGACACTTTTAGCTGCCCATATCACCTACGTATTGGGCACAGTTCATGTTGTGAGGTATAGATCAGTGCAAATCAGGGGTTTGTACCTATGAATATTTGCTCCTGTCTATGAGTTCTGTTCTGTAACCACCATCTGCCAATATCAAGCAAACTAGGGCTCTAAGGCCCCTATTCAATTGGCAATTGTTAGTTACTGGAGCCCGTAATGTAGCCCGTAAACTAATTTGCTATTCAATTGGCATCTTTTAGGTACCCGCAAACGATCTACGGGGTACAGGCTGAAAATCCCTGCGGTTGTCAAAATCGTATGTCCAACCCATCTAAACCTTTGATCTTTCATGCCAATAAATGTTACAATCGCAAATCGCTATTAAATTGCTACAATTCCTCAAGCCCGCAACTGTTCTCACACCCCTAAATGGCAAGTGTAGAAGAAAAACCTACGAGTACCAGATAGGACTCGTAAAGGGGGTTAAACAATGGCCTACGTGTGCTCGAGCACACCCGCAAGGGGGGGTAAAGTCCAATACGTAGCACTTGTAATGCATAGAACAACACTCTACTGTACATTTATTATAGGGGAAAGTGATGTTAGTTCTTAGAATTAATAGCACAACATTCTCAAGCCTGTAAATCGGCCCCGAAAAATAATTTCATGTTTATATTTTGTGTGATATCGATCCCGGCAATGAAAGTGTTAATACATATACTGTAACTTGCATGTGATAGAATATCATATTTACAGCTTTATTAATATTGCATTATATCTGGCCTGTGGGTCCGATTGCAAACTGTAATTGAAGCATGTAGGACTTAGAAATCTACCCTCCCCGTTTACAGTGACGTAACGTTAATAATCTATTTTTCCATTGGCTCCATCTGAACGTTTTTGCTTAATTGTTTGTGTTCGAGCATGCAACCCTGACGGCCGAGAACTAGTTTATGAAATAGTGTCTCCCGCTCGTAGCTCGCAGCCCTTTCAAATTTAATAGCAACGTAAGTAGGCCAAATTTGAAGCACACAGTCCTTAAGTGCTACACGTTGGACTTACAAGGCTGGAATTTAATATAGCACTAAATCTGTAGTTACGGCCTT
This sequence comes from Discoglossus pictus, assembly GCA_027410445.1. Taxonomy (NCBI): domain Eukaryota; kingdom Metazoa; phylum Chordata; class Amphibia; order Anura; family Alytidae; genus Discoglossus; species Discoglossus pictus. The sequence continues at coordinate 321,237,568 of CM050163.1, read as the reverse complement.
GCTTAATTGATCATGATCACACTCTGAAATGCTACTTATGATTGCATGGTTTACATTTTCTGCTTTCGGCCCGTAAATTGCAGGCTTGATCAATTGAATCGCTATGTAATTGTAGTCAATTTCAAGCTCGCAGACCTGTGTTAGGCCCTCATTCAATTGCAATTTGGCCAATTGAATAGGGGTCTAAACAAGCACATAACATATTTTTTTAAAGCAGTTTTTAGTTAGTAAACATCTATCCAAAAGCAAGGTTTTCACTAACTAAAAACTTATTTAAAAAATATATGTTATGTGCTTATTTAGAGCACTATTCAATTGGCCAAATCGCAATTGAATGAGGGCCTTAGAATGGAAGCAGTGATCTGAGACCATACAAATTTTCCCTCTATTCTAATGTCCAAGTCCAAGTATGGATCAATGATGAGCTGCTATCCTGAAGATTTTGAGAGACCTCCCTGCAGAGTAAATCGGCTTCATGGAAAACAATTTGGAAGAGAAGGTAAAAAAAGAAAAAAAAAACAGAATAAGTATATGGTGATGTAAGTTTGGAGTATCTTAATACATGCATACATTTTGTACTTACAAAACAAAAATTACTTAATAAAAAAAGTAAATTATTTGGCATAAAACATTTTTTTGCATGAAAAAAGCCCAACATAAACATTAGGAAACTTGTCTTGAAGTTAGCAAAATATCTTGTATTTTTGCCAGTAGACACCCCCTACAAACTCTGAATTAGCATAAGATTTATAATTCCTTTTGGCCAATTGGGAGCAAGCAGAGGCAGCTGCAACATTTTAGTAAAAGTCTGGGATTTGTAGTCTGGCACATATCTATGTAAGAAGGTGCAACATGTATTTTCAGAAATAGCCTCTCTCTGTAGCAGATTTACACTGAAGTTTATTCCACCTCTGTATCTGCAGCACATTCTCACAGTCTCTGTAGCACATTCCACCCTAGTCCCAGCAGCAAACAATAATGCAGAGTTTACATTTAAAATAAAGTCATACTGCTATAACCGCAGTGTGGGTTCAGCCTACCACCCCTGCTGGAAAACTATCTATGTATCAACTACTCCTATGTATCAATCAGTTTTTTTTTGTTTTTTTTTCTAAAGTTACAGGCTTACGCATGCGCAATGAGCACCGAAGGCACTAATTGCGGGCCTTGCAATGAGCGCTAAAGGCGCTCATCGCGAGGCCCCAATGTTACAGGTTTGATGGGGGCTGCAATTATCGTCTTCAGGTGCTCATTGCAGTCCTCGCGATGAGCGCCTTCCGCACAAGACCCGTCATCACAAGACCCGTACGTGACTGGCTTGACGGGCCTGCAATAAGCGCCAAAGGTGCTCATCGCGAGGCCTGTATGTGACTGGCATGAGGAAGAGGTTTAAAACACCCTTAAATGCAAACAGGAGCACAGAGGAGGGAGCGGGGGGACAGGGTGGAACGAGATACAGGGGAGGGAGTAGAGGGAGGAAGAGACACAGGGTTGAGAGAGGAGGGGGGAAAGAGACACAGGGGAGGGAGATAAGGGGGAAAAAACCCAGGAGAGGGAGTGGGGGCAAAGAGACACGGGATGGAGAGAGTGGGGAGAGGCTGGCAATGAGCAACGAAGGTGCTCATTGCAGAGTCCCGAAATTTTGGTTTGGCTGACGCCTGCACTAAGTGGCGAAGCCACTCATTGCAGAGCTTGCGATGAGAATTGAAGGCGCTCATTGCGAGGCACGTAAAGTAGCGGGGGGGGGGAAGGCTTGCAATGAGCACCTTCGGTGCTCATTGGGAAGCCAGAGATGAGCACTTCTTCGGCGCTCATCGGGAGACCCACAAGTTAAAGGGGGAGAACCTCGCATTGTGTGGCAAACAGCATTGCCAGGCTTCACATTTTATTGCCGTAGTTTTTGACAGGCAAGTCGATAGAATATAACCCTACCTCCCTGGACCCCTCAATCCCCCACCCCCCCCCCTCCTGTGTGCTCCTTAACTTGTGGTAAGTTTTCATTGGGGATTCCGTGTTGAAATGTAATCACTCCCCTGCTGTTGCATGTTGCTGTGGCAGGGAACCCTTAATGACACGTGAGGCTTTCAGGATTTCCTGGCCCCAAGACAACACGGCTCGGCAGGGGAGGAATTACATCATAACACTGAATCATCAATGAAAACCTAACACAGGGTACAAAGCACACATAAAGAAGGAGAGGTGGTGGGGTAAGATTGAGGGGTCCAGGAATGGAAGGGCATTAGAGAGTACAGGGCATTAAGGGGTAAGTTCTGGGGAGTCGGAGTTTAGTGGCCAAGGTGAGGGAAGCACACACACATACATAAATACATATATATTTCTGAAAGGTATATGCAAGTGAGCTGGGTTATTAATGCATCTGATAGAGGAGAATTAGTAGTTTATGAAAAAAGTGTTTGCATGAAAACATACAGAAATAAACATTTAAACAGTTACCTTAAAGTTTGCTGAATTTCTTGCATTTGCAAATGTTTTTCTGTCAATGTTGACACCTTTGACACCCAGTTGAAATTAGCATACATAATACAGTGTATATTTGTGGTCTGTGAATTGAGCTGCAGCTTTCCTTTAGATTTCTGTAATACCCAGAGCAAGGTCTGTGTCCCTTCATTCACTGACGGTTTTACCTACATCCCAGGTGAATCTTCCTCCAGCCCCAGTGATTTTCCCCATCACTTCCCCCATCCCCAGTGAACTGCCCCATTACCTCCCCCAGCCCCAGTAAATTGCCCTTGTGATCTCTCCCAGCCCCAGTGAATTGCCCCATTAGCTCCCCCAGTCCCAGTAAATTGCATGCACTCACTCACACAGAGACACATGCACACAGACCAGAAACACAATCTCTCTTCCTTTACTTGTCATTGCAGGACCATAAATCAAGAATAAATGCTCATTTTCCTAAAACACAAATTATAATAGGAAGAAGTAGCTGAAATGTTTGGTTTCAGTTCAATAATAATTTGTCAGAATTTATCAAGGAGAGGGTGTATGTCAAAATCATACCCTGAGTAGCCTAATTCTCAATCCTGATTGTGTAAACATGACCTGCAACAGTTTTTTTTTTAATTCAAAAATGGTTTGCATTTTTTCATGCAAACATTTTTTCTAGGTGGGTTATGATGCTCCTCTACAGGACGCATTCATAACCCACCTCACTTTAATATGCCATTAACCACACAAGGATTGAGTCTCTTGTCTATGTATGCCTTTTTTTGTAGCAGTTTAAGTGTAGAAAAAAAAGGAAGGAGTGATGCTCCCATCTGAAATTCTTTGGCTTCATCAGAACAGATGTAATTACAGCAGGAGAGTATCCATGGAAGTTAAGAAGATATGTAGAGGCCAACAACATTAACACACCAATGCTATTTCAGCTGACCAAAGTAAGTGAGAAGATATTCAAGATGGGAAAGTGTTCTTTCATGACCAGGAAGCAGATTATTGTGGGCAAATCCCCTTCCATGGCAATTGAAGTAAAACAATATATACATTTTTAACAAAACCCAGACAAAGCTTTACAAGGCCTCAAAGAACTTGAATTGTTTCAGAATCTCAAGCCTACGTGGCAGCATTTCTTTGAAAACTCACTGGCTCTTGTGGTGATGAAAGAACACCCTACTCTACGATAAAACCTAAATAAAGACTACTTGCTAGGATGAAATAGGGAAGCATGGTCAAGGTGGAGTGACTGCACTTCCTCTACATCCAAGCTGAGATCATAAGTAATGTGATGAAGGGACAGAACCAATAAATATAAAGAGTTGAACCTTACGGTGTATATTTTAATACAAAATGAATACTTTGGTTTACAATCAAACTATCTTTCGTCATCTTATTTCAACAAATGTTAGATTAACAAATGGCATTATTTATTTAAACCTTTCATGAGTAAATTAATACATATATAAGCGTGAAATGTATTGTTATAAGGAATTTCACAAAATCTGCAAAATGTATGTAGTAGACACATATGACAAATGGTTGACAATTTGTCATATTTGTCTTCTTCTTTTATAAGTAAAGTATGTTTTATGACTACACAGGATGTTAAAAATGCCATAGAATTAAAAACTTAAAAACAGAAATGAATGGTTTTCAGCAAAGGCTAAATAGCTCAATGTTTGGAATGACATTTTATAATAAACACAGTAGATTACCTTATATTTTTAGTAACAAGTCATAACTGTTAGCAGTGCCTGGTATTTTAGAATAACCACTTAGCGGTATAGCAGTAAGGAAGTGTTTCTATAACAGGAGTTCATCTGGAATATGTCAAAGTAAAGCCTAAGTGAAAGACACATGCATATAGGCATGCTTAGAATAAAATAAGTCTCCATTTTAGTCATACACCGGCGATTGAAATAAAAGCATATATGCTTAAAAGACCACAAAAGCATTTTGAAAACATGCATAAATAATTTAGAAATGTTTGTACAAAGTTAATATAAGATGCAGATATTTTGATTTAAGATTTACGTAGGATATTTGTGTTAATCCTGAATGATAGGCCCATCTAGTTTGGCTATTTTAAGCACATCCCAGTCATTCACTCTTAATATCACCACAATTATGCAGGCCGGGGGAAGAGGGGGGCCGGGTTGGTTGTAGTGATGGAATTACTTGTTCCAAACTGTTGTTTTTTATCCAGATTTCAAGCTAACAATACTTGATTATTAATATATATACTTTCATCACATTGCTAATTGAGACATTGGTCTACATTCAATTGATCAAATTGTAGTTACAAGAGCCCGTAATGGAGCCCGTCAAATAATTTGCTATTCAATTGGCATCTTTTAGCTACCCGCAATTGGTTTGTGGGTTAGAAGCTCAAAATCCCTGCATTGTCAAAAAAGTCCAACGCATCTAAGCCTTTGATCTTTTAAGCCTGTAAATGTTACAATCACAAATTGCAATTCATTTGCTACAATTCTTCAAGCCCGCAATTGTCTTCTAACCCATAGGCAAATGTAGGCCAATATCCTACGAGTCCAGATAGGACTTGCAAGTGGGTTAAACACTTGATCGTAGTACAGTAAATGCAAATAAAAAATACTGCACTTCAGAAGATGGGGAAAGCGATGAAAGACATTACAATTAATTGCACAACAGCGTTATATCAATTTTGGTAATCAGGGGGTTAATACATTTCAGGCCACCCACTTGGACAAGAACAGTATAGTCATTAATTTTTATTATTTATACATTGCTGGATTGCAAGTCTGATCGCATATCTGATCTCTAAACACTAAATGATTGACAATAAACCTTCATGTTTTACTGATGTCATGATGATGGTCTCATTTACTATTTGTTACGGGCTTGCTTAATTGATCATGATCATGCTCTGAAATTCTACTTACGGGTGCATGGTTTACGGTTTAGGCTTTCGGGCAGGTAGCCGCGGGCTTGATCAATTGAATCGATCTGTAACTGTTGCAACTGAATGGAGGCCATTGCTATCAATTTTAAATCAGTTTCTAATGACCCTCATTTATTTTCAGGTCTCTAAAATAACCACAATTATAAATAAACAGTGTTTTCTCAAGATGATACAGTATATATTTATTGGTTACCATTAGTTTATCAAGTATAATCTTAGAACAAACAGCCAACTTTGATATTTTCAAAGACTCTCTGAATATTATTATCCAATTAAAAGCAGTCACCAAGTCTCTGTTGCATGAGGTGCTATACACACAAAAAATTAAGAAGCTGGAAAGCAGCAGGTCTGAGTTCAAATCCCACTACAACCTTTTTTTAATCATATTTTTTCCTTTCTTCAAAAATATATATTAACTGTAAAGGGGTGTTATCAGAGAGATATCAGCGTTATAGTGCTGAATAATAAAAGTGTTACATTCCTAAAATTAGTTATGGGTCACTTTTATTATTCTTTTCACCTCTGTAAATCATATAAACACAGGGTCCAGTGTTAAAGAGGCTACACTGTGAAATGGTAGATGTGGGTGTGAATCCAACCACAACCTTTTTTTTTAAGGGTTAAAAGAGATCTGAACCTACTACCTACAGTTCCAAAAAATGTTTTACCTACTATTTCACTCGTACCCACATCTCAACATGGAGTACAGAAATCAATTAAGATGAAAAAGAATAAGTGTGAAAGTTACAACCTGAACTTTATTAGCTAAGTAGATTCTTGTGGAAAGGCTTCACGGGGTATACAAACAACAAATAAGAATGACATATTATGTAAATTCTTGATCAATTTAAAAAACAACTTTTCTACATGATTTCCCTCTATCTATTTGAAGGAGCAGAATACATATGGTGACTCAAAGCTATACAGATATGACTAAAAACGAATTAAGGGCCCTATGCTAATTCCTGAAAAAGCAATTGCGAGTGCCCTAGCTACAGAGTAAACCCTACATAGCTATGCTAATCACCCATCCCTAAAACATTGCAAGCAAACTCCTACAGGTCACTGCTCTGATTGAACTTCACGACACAGACGAAAAGCAAGGCATAAATCTCCATTGAGTTTTGAACTAACAATAAACTACGAGTTACTCTCTGACGTCCAAACCCTATGCTAGTAAGATTTTACGGATCACTAGCAAATCAGGGCAGTGCCATAATTGAAAAAGCAGAAGAATGATTTATTAAAGACCAATCACAAGTGGTTTTAAACCTTTGCTGAGTCTCCCAGAAGCATTTTAAAGTGACAATATTGCTCAAAAACACTACAAAATTATGAAATGTCAACATTATTTGGCACATAACAATCCAATATCAACATATGTGTAATTAAAAAAATATGATATATTGGTATTAAGCCCCTTTTTATGATACAAAATGCATGGTAACATACAACCCAGTAATCAAATGGTTAATAAACGTCATAAAACCACGTTGCCTAGGAACAAACACTCTAATGCATTGTATATAAATGTATAATATTTTAACACAAAATAAACACATCTTTATTTATTTAACCTACAATTGCCACAACTTTTTAATATCAAAATATATATACTATATAAAAAAACAATTACTTTATACATATATATATATATATATATATATATATATATAGTAATTTAGTAATTATTAATCCATATAAATATAGATTAATAATGAGTATTGCAATATAATTTGATACCTTTTGTATTGGACAAACGTTATATTTATAATGACGAGCTTTCGAGAGGCTTAACCTCCCTTTATCAAGTCTCAAGCAATACTACATAAGATGGAACCCTCAGTTTGAATAATAACAGCAGATGCAGAGAGAGTGGAAACAGCATCTGACATCATCAGGTAAATACAGATATGGGGAATAAACACAACATAGCAAAGGAAACATATATGCACATATTATATACACATATACATCAATATATACATGAAAAAGCAGAGCACTGTAGTCCACAGTGATATCTTTCCTGTTGGACAAACACCTCACTAAGAGTGCTAAGTCTGTTATTGTAGAAAAAGAAAACAAATCACATGAAATTCTGATAATGTGTTAGAAAGCCCAAATCTATATTAAGTCCTGTGTTTTTAGAGTTGAAGAATGTAATCATCTTTATTTCAAATGCTTTTCTCTCTTGGATGCTTTTAAATTTTCCTCTGAGTATTTTGACTTTTAAGTTTTGGATGGAGTGATCATTCTGGCTAAAATGATGTCCTACTGGGCTACAATAACTGTCTTCATTATGTTTTCTTATTGAATGCCTGTGTAAATTCATCCTTAAATGCATTTTTTGGCCAGTTTCTCCAATGTAACAGCCTGTGTCACATAAAGTGCATTGTATCATATAAACCACATTTGACGATGTACATGAATATGATCCTTTGATGTTATAGGTTTTGTTGTTATGTGTGGCTGTATCATCATTACAAATGTGTTGGCATAATTTACAGGCACGTTTGTTACAAGGTTTAGTTCCATTTTTTGTATTCAGTTGTTCATTGGCCAATTTTCTGCTGACAAGTTTTTGTTTCAGGTTTGGTGGTTGTTTAAATGCAAGGATGGGAGGTTTTGGGAATATATTTTTTAATTCAGTATCTTCAATTAGTAATGGTTGTAAATCTTTAATTATTTTCTGAATTTTCTCTAAAATTGGATGGTATGTGGTCACTAGAGGTATACGTGAAGTAGTTTCTTTTGTTTTGTAGTTTAATAGTTGTTCTCGGGGTATTTTGATGGCAGTTGATATTTTTTGGGTAATAATACGGGGTTTGTAGCCCTTTTGTTTGAAAGACTCAGACAGAGTTTTTACATTTTTATCACGGTCTCCAGTGTTTGAGCAAATCCGATGGTATCTAATAGCTTGACTATGGATGATGGCTTGTTTGGTGTGGGAGGGATGGAAACTGGAGCTGTGTAGGTAATTACATCTGTCTGTAGGTTTCCTATATATAGATGAGTGGAGAGTGCCATTGGTGATGGATATAGTAGTGTCTAGAAAGTTTACCTGTTCTGTGGAGAAATCCATTTTAAGTTTTATAGATGAATGGAAGGCGTTGAATGAATTATGAAAGTCTCTGAGTTTGCTTTCTCCTTCTGTCCATATGATGAACAGATCATCTATGTAACGGTAGTATTTGTATGGTTTGTAAATGGATACAGATAAGAATGTTTCTTCTAGATTGGCCATAAATAGATTTGCATATTGTGGAGCCATTTTGGTACCCATGGCAGTCCCCATCATCTGTAGGTAGGTATCTTGGTTAAAAGTAAAATAGTTGTGGGTAAGGATATATTCTATTAGTTTAACAATAACATCAGGGCCATATTTATTGTTTTGCTTGTTTGTTGAAAGAAACCTAAAGCATGCCTCAGTGCCATCTTTGTGTGGGATATTACTGTAAAGAGACTCTACGTCCATGGTAACAAGTAGTGTGTTAGCAGGTAGGCCTTTAATCTGACTGAGTTTGTTGAGAAAGTCAGTGGTGTCCTGTATATAGCTACTGGTGTTACTAACTAATGGTTTAAGGATGTTTTCAACAAATCCAGATATCTGTTCAGTCAGTGTGTCCATACCTGTAACAATTGGTCTCCCTGGGTTGCCTGGTTTATGGATTTTTGGCAGTAAGTAGAAAGTCCCAGTTGTAGGATTGTCGGGGATTAGTTGTTCTAATTCCTGATGTATATTTTTAGGGAATGTTTTGAGGAGTTTTTTAAGTTGAAGAGTATATATTTCTGTAGGGTCCTGGTTCAGTTTCTTGTAGTAGGTGTTGTCTGACAGTTGTCTGTTGGCTTCATTTATGTAGTCCTGAGTATTCATGATAACAACTTCACCTCCTTTGTCTGCCGGTTTGATGGTGATGTTGGGATTGTTTTTTAAAAACTTTATGGCAGTTCTTTCTGATGGAGTAAGATTGTGCAAGTCTCTTTTATATTGTGTTGTTATAATGGATGCAGTTCTCAGGCGAAAGCTTTCTATATAACTGTCCAGTCTGATGTTACGACCAGGTTGTGGGTTGAAATATGTATTTTTTTTCTTGTTACTGCAGTCTAATGATGTTGTGGTATGTCCCTTGTTGTAGAAAAATTCTGCCAGTCTTAATCTCCTGAAGAATTCTTCTATGTCCGAGTATAGTTGTATTTTATTTAGTTTTATGTCTGGACAGAAAGACAATCCTTTGGAGAGAACAGAGGTCTCTGCTTGTGATAGTTGATGGTCTGAGAGATTTACAATTCCTGTTTGTTCTGTATATTTTTCAGAAAAACTATTTGTTTGAGTTGGTAGGTTTTTAGATGTGGTGTTAGTAGAATTTAGGACTAAATTTGGGTCATTTCTTCTCTCTTCCATTCGCTGTTGTATGTTGTTTTGCTGGAAGAGGCAGCTGAGTTTTTTATTTTTATTTTTTATAAATTCATGTTGTTGTTTCTTCAAACAAAAGGGTTACAAACCCCGTATTATTACCCAAAAAATATCAACTGCCATCAAAATACCCCGAGAACAACTATTAAACTACAAAACAAAAGAAACTACTTCACGTATACCTCTAGTGACCACATACCATCCAATTTTAGAGAAAATTCGGAAAATAATTAAAGATTTACAACCATTACTAATTGAAGATACTGAATTAAAAAATATATTCCCAAAACCTCCCATCCTTGCATTTAAACAACCACCAAACCTGAAACAAAAACTTGTCAGCAGAAAATTGGCCAATGAACAACTGAATACAAAAAATGGAACTAAACCTTGTAACAAACGTGCCTGTAAATTATGCCAACACATTTGTAATGATGATACAGCCACACATAACAACAAAACCTATAACATCAAAGGATCATATTCATGTACATCGTCAAATGTGGTTTATATGATACAATGCACTTTATGTGACACAGGCTGTTACATTGGAGAAACTGGCCAAAAAATGCATTTAAGGATGAATTTACACAGGCATTCAATAAGAAAACATAATGAAGACAGTTATTGTAGCCCAGTAGGACACCATTTTAGCCAGAATGATCACTCCATCCAAAACTTAAAAGTCAAAATACTCAGAGGAAAATTTAAAAGCATCCAAGAGAGAAAAGCATTTGAAATAAAGATGATTACATTCTTCAACTCTAAAAACACAGGACTTAATATAGATTTGGGCTTTCTAACACATTATCAGAATTTCATGTGATTTGTTTTCTTTTTCTACAATAACAGACTTAGCACTCTTAGTGAGGTGTTTGTCCAACAGGAAAGATATCACCGTGGACTACAGTGCTCTGCTTTTTCATGTATATATTGATGTATATGTGTATTTAATATGTGTATATATGTTTCCTTTGCTATGTTGTGTTTATTCCCCATATTTGAATTTACCTGATGATGTCAGATGCTGTTTCCACTCTCTCTGCATCTGCTGTTATTATTCAAACTGAGGGTTCCATCTCATGTTAGTATTGCTTGAGACTTGATAAAGGGAGGTTAAGCCTCTCGAAAGCTCGTCATTATAAATATAACGTTTGTCCAATACAAAAGGTATCAAATTATATTGCAATACTCATTATTAATCTATATTTATATGGATTAATAATTACTAAATTACTAGATTACTGGACATTCACGGCTGCTTCACTCTTCAATATATATATATATATATATATATATATATATATATATATATATATATATATATATGTTGCCTTGCTGTAGCTATTTACATGCAGTTGTTACTGCACTTCACACTTATTATAAGATTTATGAAGTTCACATTTCCTATTGGCTCCTAGGGCCATCTCATCCTTAAAGCTTTGTTTTGCTGCTCCCTGCGCAGAAATTTGTTGTGGCAAAAAAGCAGAATGTACAGATCTGAACTGACTGCTGTAATCTGGGGGAGGGAATTATTTGAATTAGTGTAGAATTTAGGAAAACAAAGCTACCACAGACTTTTTACTGCATCCCCGTCAGTTAGAGCACCTGATTAGTATACGTCTCTAAGAAGTGTAGACTATTACATTATTTAAATAACATTTTTTTGAAAAGCACCCTCACCTTATTATTATGGATGTTTTAGAGGGTTGAACAGTCTTCATATAAATGATGGTACTCAAAGTACTATTTTTTTATATTAAAATGTATAGGGGTATATTTATCAAATGTGGTAAAATGTAGAATTAAATGGTAATAGACTGGGATAAGTGAAGCTGCTATAAATTGAGTTAAGCAAAGTTAAAACAAATAACATATTTACATTTCCTATGTTTTCTATTTAGTATATTGATTAGGACTGGATAATTGTATCTCCGGTTCATAAATATTCTCAACAGAAAACATGATGAACTGCTGGTGCTAAATTCTGGATTTTATTTGAGTTCACAAATTAGATTTTTTTCCTTCTAGACTAAAATCAGTTTCTACAAGATATGTGTGTGAGATAGTGACTATTTGATTATAAGGAAAGTCTATGATGAATTAAAATTTTATCTTGGGATCTATGTAAAGCAGAACTGATAAGAAATAGAGGAACCATTCTAAGATTGCTTCATGGGGTCAGATTTAGGATTAGTTTACTTCTAGTGTTTCTTCTTGCTTTTATGCACTATGCTTTTTATACACTCTCTATTGTCCTATGTATTTTTATGTTTTGCTGTTAGTTGACTGTTTTATTAAACCGTGGCAGATATTTTCTTTGTGTCCTAAAACTATGAATTTCAGGACCCGAGGAGAAAGATTATTGCATAATAAATACAGTACAGAATAAAAAAATTAATTGGGCTTAATTACGTAAATGATGACCTTAAACTCCAGTGATAAGGCCATTTTAATTTACTGTGTAAATGGATGTTGGCATTGGATCAATATTATGAGGAAAAACATTCAACCCATATGTGTGGGATTATTAAATGATAATGAGTTATAGTGAACAAAAAATAGGATAGACCACAGGGTTATAAAATGCTTCTCTGGTTAAAAACAGTATTTGAAGTTAGTACATTGTATATGCACTGAATACAGAGGTCCATATGTAAATTTATGTTAATCCCCCATCCCTAAAACATTGCTAGAGAACTGCTACGAGTCACTGCTTGAGTGCATTGCACTTCACAAGACAGCCGAAAAGCAATGCAAAAATCTTCATTGATTTCTGCACTGACAATAAATTACGAGTTACTCCCTTACACTCTAACACCCAAATCCTAGGCTAATAAGATTTTACGGATCACTCGCGTATCAGGGCAGTGCTGTAAGTGCGAAAAGCAGAAGAAAGATTTAGGGGTACCAAAGACCACTCACAGCTAGTTTTCAAACCCTTGCTGAGTCCCCCTGAAGCATTTCAGGTGACAAAATTGCATAAAAAGCACTACAAAACAATGACATCTCAACATTACTTAACAATCTGATATGTGTCATTAAAAAAATATAATATGTTATTATTACGCCTATTTTATGATACAAAATCCAGGGTAACATAAAACCCAGTACTCAAGGGGTTAATGCATGTCACAAAACCACGTTGCCTAGGAACAACTGCTCTAATGCCTTGTCTATAAATATATCATATTTAAACACAAAATAAACACATCTTTATTTATTGAAACTATAAATACAATTGTCTCATCTTTGTAATATCAAAATATATTAAATAAAAAACAATACCTTTATATATATTTCTAACGTTTCCTTGCAACAGCACTTGTTACAGCACTTCCCACTCATAATAATATTAGTGACAATCACATCTGCTATTGGCTCCTAGGGTCCTGTCTCATTCATAGAGTTTGGTTTGGCTACTCCCTACACAGAAATCTGTTGTGCTAAGGCAGGATTTATGGCTTTGGGCTGAGTGCCCTATCCTGGGGAGCAAAAGAGTTATATTAGTGTAGAATTTAAGGAAAAAAGCTCTGGCATCCTATTTATGGCAGTGCTCTAACTTAGAGCATGTGCTTTACATGGAGGCCACAATTGACAGATCTGTGCTATTTAGAAAGCATAAACAATGTATTAATGTGCCTGAAATATTGACATCAATTTTTGTGAGATAGCTATGTGCTTTATATGATAGCCTACATTTAAATAATTATTCAGTTAGCTTACATTTTAACAATTTAGCTGATAAAATAATATAAACACATAAAACATAAACAACATTCCCAGAGTATTAATTTGCCACATGGTGCTTATGCAGAATTTAAAATAATATCAATATCAAATTAAAACTAAAGTATGTGAACAGACAATTTTGGACCAATTGCACATGTTCTGTTGTAGTACATTGTGCCTTAGATGTGCAAAGTCTCCACATCTCTAGCTTGGTTGTTAAAGATTACTTTGGCTCTGACTGTTAGTCACCTGACTTCCAGTACCTATCCCTGTCTAGCTGCAGTTTCTAGTCTTGTCAGTGATCCCCAAGCCAATATTCCAGGTTGCTATTCTACACCTGGTCAGCTTTAAACCAATTTTTGTTAAGATGCTTAAAGGGACATGGTTTTCACTAGGAATATAATATGTATATGCATCTCTTTAGCTCTGTGTAGTTTATTTTATTATGAAGTGCTTAAAAGCTCTGTTTTTTTCTGCCTAAGGTCTTACAAAAAGTTCCTAACTGGTTTTACCCTATGCAGCTCATGAAGATAGAACACTTCTAAGTATAGGGGGTTGCCCAGTCACATAGCAACCAATCAGTGGCAGCATTCTTCAACATGAGAGGGGTCACTGGCAGGCTAAATTGAAACACTGCACTTCACATTAAAAATCAGATATGCTGGGGGGAGGTGCCAGCAACTGAAGAGTGCAGCAGCAAGACAGCTCAGCTCCTATAAACAAGGATTAAAAAGCTTTAAAAATCCTGCAACTGCCTCATAAGCCTGCAACCAGGGGCTTTCATCTGGGGAAAGTGAGAAACCCAGAGGAACCCTGACAGAAGCTAACCTGGCAACAACCCCCAGGGAAAATGTGAGTACAGAGGGGCTGGGGGAGAAGGAGTCTGGAGTCTGGGTGGCAGCCATTTTCCCTACTCCACTGAGACAGGCACATAAGCCCATCCCATGCAAATACTCACTTGGACACAACATAATATAACACCATCTCCATATAGTCCCAGCTGCACATAGAATATAACTGCGTGAACTCTAACTTTTTGGCAAGAATCCCCTCCATTTGCAACAATTATTGGATAACTACAACCTACCAGCTAATGCTTATGCAGAACTTTTTGCTACTTTCCCACAAACAGCACCAAAGGGATTCCGTTCAATAAACCTGCAGGCCTAGAAGAAGTGTGCCCACCTCTTTCAGAAAAGATTGCAACTGCTATAACAACAGCATTGATGAGAGAACTGTCTATAACCTCACTATAAAACATATTATTGTCCCCAAAGAGAATTTCAAACAAAGCAAAAGTTTGTCTCAGAGGCTTTTGTGCTCAGAAGCAGATCCCTGACTCTGAACTCTCAGCAAGCAGACACTGACCCCAGGTGGACAATAGAGAAACTACACATTGACTCACAGAAGTGTATAGGTCTGACAGTGTATGACTACAAGCCTGAGGGGAGGTGTAGCAACACAACAGACCGTCTATACTCATCACCAAGACCCCCTCTTTACAAAACAGAATCACCATAATCTGAGATGAAAGAGTTCCTAAAAGCCCACCTCAAAGGGACACTGGCATAAGGAAAAGTGACGACAACATACGCCATAGGATATGGCTGGAGTATACAATCTTATTACGCTCCAAAGGTCTCTCCACCTTCTAAGCAAAAAGACCAAGGGTCAGTAAAAACTCCCACCCCAACAGCCATGGAAGTCAAAGCTGAGATCCAAAAGGTGGCAGCTGACCTATCAGCCGAAATAATAAAAGTGGACTCCAATACTGTTACACTAGAGGGAAAATATAATGACCTCAAAGAGGCACACAGCAAGAGGCTGATATCACGGCCCTGAGAGAGGAACAACTATCTCAGCAGTCTGTTCAAGAGGACCTAGAGAATCGCTCAAGGAGGCAGAACGTCAGACTACGTAATGTCCCGGAGTCGGTGACTGATCTCCATCTATATTTGCTGGAGCTGTGTGAACTCCTCCTACCAGACATGAACTCTGAACAATACCGTCTAGACCGGGTGCACAGAGCACTGGGTGGCCGGTCCACGATGCCAGATCGTCCCAGAGACATTTTTGCCCGCTTCCACTATTATACAACATAAGACCTTTTTATGAGAGCCTCTAGAGCAGGAATCCCGGCCATTGACGGGCAGCAGCCCAGCATATTCTCGTATATTTCTCAACTTACGCTAGCCAAAAGGAGGAAGATGAAACCCGTCCTGGACAGTGTTCTCTCACATGGGTGGAAATACTCTTGGGCTTCCCGTTTCGACTGTCCATTGCAAGAGATGGCAAATTTTTCCACATAAAATCCCTGGAGGAAGGAATCAACCTGCTATCCTCATGGGACATTCAGCTGCCAGAGGCCGCCAAAGACCCATCAGGCACCCGCCCAGTACGAGAAAGAAGCCGAGACTCCAAGTTCCGACAGAGAACCCCGAACCTTCTGACCGGCAGACCTCCAGACAGAGGGACCAACAGACACAGAGAGGCTTCAAACCTCTAAGACCGTTTTGTTTCTTCATTGTACAGTATATATTATCTTGTCTAACACCTTTTTTGGTACTCTGTTTTACACTTAAGACAACTGCTTAGAATTTCCGAGTTAATGCGAGCTACAGACAAGAGTCGTCACACTCTTATAAAAAGATTTATGTGACTCATAGTGTCCCTTATGGGCTTTTCACCTTTGTTAAGTTTACACGAAGGGCGAATCCACTCAGTGTTCCCTTGTAACACTACTGGATTCACTTGTAACACTACTGGATTCACCAAGTGGTTAAGGAAGCCAGAAGTTGCTCTCCTGTAGGTAGTTTTTTTTTTTTCCCTACCACCAAAGTTACTTAGTTAAGTGCTGTTAATTTACAACAGCTGCTATTCACTTTTACCTAGCATAGGTGAGTCTAGACTGTCCGAACATTAGTCTAGATTTACTTAGAGAGCTAGAAGTTCCTTCCTATTCCTTTCTTATTTATTTTTCCCATTTTTACTTATTCCTCTCTTTCCCTTGGTCCTCCCCTTTTAAGATAATGTTCTAACGATAACTTAAAGACTCTTAAGAGATAAGATCAACAACGTATCAGCTACTAGCCAGACCGTACAAGTAAAATCTTTTCTGTATAGGACTAGAGATCAGCAAGCTTTAAGTTAGGATAGCTAACGCCAGCTCTCACTATCTAACGTACCATTTTTCGCTGTGCTCCAATCCCCGCAGGAGGTAGGTCCATTTGGATCTAGCGAGGCTCCAGTGTGGTCCCAGCAGGAGGTCCACAGTCCTAAGGAAGCTCCCAAGGAAAGTTCAGCATCTAACCCCACACCTGGGCGGTGCCTGAGCCTGAGGCTACGGTGAGTCATGAGCATTAACATCATTACACACAACACTCAAGGCTTAAACGAACCAGTTAAGAGAGGTATAGCCCTGAAAAACTACACAAGACTGGGGGCAGACGTAATAATGCTGCAGGAAACACAATTTAAGAAAGCAGCGGTCCCAAAGTACTGGGGGAAGGCATTTAAACAAACCTTTCACTCGACAGCGAGTGAAAAGAAAAGAGGGGTGTCAATCCTATTTCACAATAAACGTAACTTCCGCCATACTCGCACATAAAAAGACGCTGAAGGGAGATACCTAGCAGTCCACGGCACTATCCAGGAACACAAAGTTTCTTTCCTCAATCTGTATGCCCCAAACACTGACCAAGCAAAATTTTTCCATAAGATATCTAATCTCATTACAAGCTGGGAAAACTCAATCTGGATAATAGGAGGGGATATGAATGCCGTCCTAGATCCGAGTAAAGATAGATCACCTCCCCCCGCGCCATATTCCACCCCCACTGCAACGAAGGCATTTAAATCGATCTTAAGTTCTAACTGCATGGTAGACTCATGGAGAATAATGAACCCGCTAGACAGGGAATATACCTTCTACTCCGCAAGACACCAATCTCACTCACGCATAGATTACCTCCTAATTCAACAACATATGACAAACAGCCTAATGACAGCCTCCATTCACTCTATCTCCTGGTCGGACCACGAGCTGGTTAAAATTGCCCTTTCGGGCATAGCACCAAAAGGTCGGTCTCCCAACTGGTCCCTTAATCCTCCGCTCTTCAATGACGTAGAAATGAACAAAAAAATAAACAAAGCAATTATTGAGTGCTTCAAATTAAACACGGAGGGAGAAGTAGACGAAGCAGGAGTATGGGCAGCACATAAAGCGGTGATCAGGGGAATCTGCATACAGCTAGGGGCGGCAGCCAAGAAAGCAGACCGAGTTCAGATTTCAAAATTGAATCTAGAGATTTCGGATTTACAAGCAAAGTTCGCTAAACATAACAATGTACAAATCTATACCAAAATTCTTGGGCTCAAACAGAAATTAAACAAGGTAATGAGAAAAAAAATGGTATCCATTCTGCAAAGTACGCAAGCTAAATTCTTCCGCTGCACAAATAAACCAGACAGTATGCTAGCCAGGCGACTTAAGGCACAGAGAGCTGACACATATATACCTAAAATCACCGACGCTGCAAATAACCCCGTATTCAAACCAGATCTCATAGCCGGAACGTCCAAAAGTTTTACACAGAACTTTACACTGCCCCGACCCACTCTGGGACCCAACCTCACAAGAAACGTATAGAGGAATTTTTCGCCTCTATCAACCTTCCAGAATTAAAGCAAATGAAGCTGAAGCCCTAGCACGCCCCATCTCCTCTGAAGAAATAAAAAAAGCAATTAACGACTCCAAAGCGCATGGGGCCCCTGGCCCGGATGGATTCACAAACTATTACTATAAACACTGTATGGTATCCTTACCACCTCACGTCCAGAGGTTATTTAACAGGTTTTTAGCAGGTGAACAAATGAGACCAGAATTCCTGGAAGCAAAAATTATTGGCATCCCCAAGGAGGGCAAGGACCGTACCCAATGCAGTAGTTATAGGCCTATATCCCTGATTAATACAGACGTTAAACTATATTCAAAAAAGCATAGCATAGCAAACAGACTTGCCCCACTTCTGCCCGATGTGATCCATCCGGATCACGTAGGCTTCATTGCGGGGAGGGAAGCCCCCGATAATACAAGGAGAATAATACATTTAATTGACATGGCCCACAAAGTAAAAGTGCCTTTAATGTTGGTATCATTAGACGCAGAAAAGGCATTCGACCTAATAGACTGGCCCTTCATGGAGGCGACGCTCTTAAAAATGGGACTAGGAGAGGGATTCTTAAAAGGGGTCATGGCCCTATATAAATCCCCAAAAGCGTTTATTTCCTATCAAGGATTTAGATCCCTCCCGATCAGAGGTACAAGACAGGGGTGTCCTCTATCTCCTCTACTGTGTGCACTTTGCATAGAACCCTTAGCTGCAGCCATTAGGGACCACCCCAGTGTTAGAGGGTTGCAAGTGGGTAGAAAAGAATACAAAATAAGTCTCTTTGCTGATGATATCATGACTACGTTATCTGATCCATTAATCAGCCTCCCTAATCTTATGCAGCTCCTTGCGAAATTTGGCCAGATATCGGGCTTCAAAATCAATGCAAACAAGAGTATAGCTCTCAATATCACCTTACCTGAAGCGCTAGTAGAATCCATAAAACACAATTTCCCCATCAAGTGGGCTCCCACATTTATAACATACCTGGGCATTAATATCCCAAAGTCACTAAATCAAATATATGAGGTTAATTTCCCACGTCTATTCAAAAGAATAAGAGCAGACATAACCAACTGGTCCTCTCTTAATATTTCCTGGTTAGGGAAGATTAATGCAGTTAAAATGAATGTCATCCCCAAAATCCTATACCTATTCAGAACGATTCCGACACCGATGAATGTTAAGGAAATTAAATTAATACAAAAAACTCTGAATAACTTTACATGGCGTTACAAAAAACCCAGAATTAATAAAGCCACGCTGACCGCCCCAAAACAAAAAGGTGGGCTGGGGTTCCCAGATTTACTTAGATTTTACAGAGCTGCAAGATTAGCACAAATGACGAATTGGCATAAAAAAGACAACTACCCTGTTTGGGTGGAAATTGAGAGACATGTTTTGGGAGATCACCATCTAATCCTTCCCCAAATCTTATGGTTGAGCCTACACCATAAATTACAACTTGATAAGCTGTCATCCTGTATAGACAACTCCATAAAGATCTGGCGAGAGAGTAACAGGAAATCCAACCTCTTGAAAGAAGGTTCAGGATTGACACCCCTCTGGTCCCCACACAAAGACTATCGCTTTGACAGACTAACCCAAATGAGCTGGTGGATAGACAATAAACTAACGGTGGTAGCGGACATGTGGGATATAAATAGAGAATTCCCCTTACCAATTTCCGTTAATGCGATCAATGCACCCCCCAAAGAATGGCTCAATCTGATTAACAAGGTGCTCACACACACAAATAAGTTAAATAGTCTTAGGGACAGATCGGTAACTGAATGATGCAGATCGGTAACTGAATGATGCTTCCTCAACAACCCTGGGGGGAAAGGTAACATTTCCACCTTCTACAAAATACTCTCTGACACCAATACTCCCGCCAAACTCCCCTACCAAATAGCTTGGGAAACAGACTTACAGGTTATGTTAGAAGACAAGGAATGGGGTAAGATATTAAAACAAGCAAACAATGTCTCTCTCAACATAACACTTAAGGAGAACGCCTATAAAACAATAATGAGGTGGTACCTCACTCCGACTAGGCTGCATCGTGCAAATCCCGCATACCCCGCCAGGTGCCCTAGAGGGTGCCCCAATGAAGGCACCATTCTACACATGCTCTGGGAATGCCCCAAAATTCGCCAAACATGGGATTTTACCTATGACACCTTAGAAAAACTATGGGGGACACGTCTAGCGCAGAACCCAAGCGAAGCCCTACTGGGTCTTCCGATCAGGGGTCTTTCAAAAAACGAGCAGTTCTTGACCAGTCAGGTGTTTCTAGCAGCCAGATGTGTTATCGCAAAACACTGGAAAGCCACTTCTCCATCGAACACTGAGGTGAGGCAAAAAATAAAGATACATACAAAACATGAGCTCACTATCGGCCGAAGTAGACGGGAAATACAGACGCTGGGCCTCCTGCTGGGACACCTGGATGCTGCGGGATCCTCTCGTAGGTTAGTTCTATTTCTAAAACTCTCACTCATCTATTAGTAAAGGCACAAATTCTGCACAAAACGACACAAAGGGCCGCTAGGGTAGGACCCGTCTAGGTCCTCAGGTACTGTTTCTAGGCTGGTCCAAGTTTGAATGTTACGAATGCTATGTTTTGAAATCTAGTTGTAAGGGAACTCTGAAACAAACTTCTCGACTGTTGGCAATTTGCATTACTTCAAACGTTATATGTTTATTCATGTTATGTTTTTTTCAATCTATAAACAAAATAAAGGAAAAAATTGAATAAATAAAAAAAAAAAAAATCAGATATGCTTTTAGGCACAAAAAAAACAGGGCTTTTACACACTTCTCAATAAATAGAGTACAAAAAAAAGCAAATAGACACATAGGCATATTATATTCCTAGTGAAATCGAAGAACCTTCCATGTTCCTTTAACCCCTGGACATCCACATCAGACATCAGACACCCCTGACAATTACAGTTTTTCAATCTTGTGAGGTGCTTTAGGGAAAGCACTGTGTATATCTGATTGAAAGCTCAATAACAGGGTCTTCCATTATTTTCATTGTGGGGAAATTGTTTATACTTGTACCTAACCCCTGTATTGCGCGGCGGAATATGTTGGCTTGTTACAAATAAAGGATAATAATAATAATAATAATAATAATACAGTTTGTTTTGTGTTGTGCAGGCCTTACTTCCTGGTGCTTTGCTCCATGTGTTATAGCTACACCCATTATCAACTACAGTGCATTTTTTGCAGTCAATCCAGTACTCACAGGGCCTTTATATTCTGACTGAGTCCACTGCACAGTATCTATCCCTGTCTAGCTGCAGGTCCTAGCCCAGACCCCGGCTTTATGAAGCACGTGTCTCTTGTCAGTGCTCCCCAAGCCAATATTCCAGTCTGCTATTTGTTGCCTGTTGTAACTCCTGGTTACATTTATGACAGTTTTCCACTGCTTATTCGATAGAGGCTTAACCCATGAACATTTTCAGCTATCCCTGACTACATCCTTGATGGCCAGTCACCATCTTAAACCTACCATTTTGTTTCGCCTTATAACCTTGTATTTCAACCCATCATCCTCTGCCTACTGTAAGCACATGTTGCTTGGGTGTTTACTTTACTGCTTCCTAAAATTACCTCTCACATTTAAATTGTCACCCCTTTTCATTAAAACATGGCCTACATTCATCCTTCTCTGATTTCTTGACTGCTAAGACTCTTATTTAGGCCTTTATTCTCTCATGTATTCACTTCAGTAAATACTTACATCCCATTTTTTCTTCTTCATTGACCCTCAATTCTGCTGCTCAAATAATATATTTTCCTTTTCAAAATTAGCTTCTTCCTTTCCCTTTGACATCCATCAACTGGCATTTCATTACTTTACTCACATATTACATTTTTCACTCCAAGTCTCCACTTTTATGCTCCTCATATTGCTGAGTGCAACTCTTAGTTTTTCTGTTACTATGCCCCTCTCCATTTACATGTCTTGGTTTAAACTTCTCACTACTGTATTTGCCATCTTTGAATGAATTACCACAGAACATCTGGTATGCCTTTAAGAAAAGTTTTAATGGATTCTCACACTTATACATACTTTAAAAAAAAAACATTTTAACAAATAGCAATTTTACTGCATGGCAATTCTTTAATTATTAGTGGTCCTTTAAACAGAACTTTCCATATACACTGCCTGTTTTATGTAATATGTACTTTGACCGCTAGCTATATTGTTGTACTGATATCACTGGGAAGTTCTGTGAATAAGGATCATGCTTCAAAAATAAAAATACATCTTAAGAGATGTACAATGTTTCTACATTATTTACTTTTTTCAGTTTAACCTTTTTGTTGGTTTTCTGACTTTATTCAAATGTTTGTAACAAACTTGGGTTGTCTCATAAACATTCTGTGAAACATTATTTGCCCCCTTTTTGGAGTTCCTCTATTTTTGCATATTGAATGATTTCAGATCTTTAGACAAAATGTAATATTGAACAAAGAACAGATTTTTTTTACCCATTTAATGAACAACGTTGTTCAACATCATCTGACACTATGTGAAAAAGTAATTGTGCAGTTACATGTACTAACTGGTTATATCAGTCTTTCACATCAGTGTAGAGGAACCTTAGTCCATTCTTCCTCACAAAACTGCCTTAATTCAAAACCATTCGTAGGTTTTTAGAGCATGAACTGCTCATTCCAGGTCCTGCACAGCATCTCTATTGGGTTTACATCTAGTCTTTTTACTAGTCCATTCCAAAACTTCTATTTTATTTCTTTCAGGTGGCCATTCTCCTTGACTGGACATTCTTCTTAAGAATTTTCTAAAACCGAGAAGTATTCAAGGTTCCTTAAATTATGGCAAGGTGTCCAGGTTCTGATGCAGTAAATCATCAACACACAACTACCACCATGTTTGACTGTTGGTATGGTGTTCTTACTGTGAAATGTCAGACATAATGGGCCCCATGTCATCCATAACGTTTGACTCATCTGTCCATAGAACATTCTCCCAAGAACTTGGGGATCACCCAGGTGGTTCTTGGCTAAAGGGGTTTCTATCTTGCTACTATACCATGAACCAAGAATTCTCAGTCTTTCTGATTGTGGAATCATAAATACTAACCTTAGCTGTAAGTCTTTTTTTATCCCTTTTGAGTCCTGGATAATTTTACACTGTTCTTGGAGAAACACTTCCCCACTCTTTGGAAGATTCACTACCATTCCTGTTGGAGATTATGACTCTTACTGTGCCTTATTTGAGTTTTAGAGAGTTAGAAATGGCCCTGTAACCCTCTACAAATTTCTTTCTAATCTCACCAGGAATATTAACTGTGTCATAATGTGCTTGCTGATTCTTTGGACTCTAATATTAATAGACAAAATAAGTAAGATTTATAGTGGACAGGGCTGGCTGTAATAAAGCCTGACTGTGTTCAATGGGATGACTATCACATTATTTTGGTTAATTCAACAGATGGACAAATGCTTTTGCATTCAGTGCCAATTGGTATTGAATAACTTTGTTTAATAAATAAATAAAATAGATAAATGTGTGTTATTTGTTCACTTAGGATCCCTTTATCAAATATGAGATTTTTTGAATGTTCTAAAAATACCCAAATGAGACACATATACAATAGTAGAGGAAATCAGGAAGGGACAAATACTTTTGAAGGCACTATATTTGGTTTAAATTTGAGAGCAAGTATATACTGTATGTCTGACATCGCATATTTGAATCTGTAAGCTGTGATTATATGTGCACTGTAGGTATTCCATGTTCTTGGAGAAAACAAAAACACACAATGTGCATATGTTCTCAAGAATATTTTATTAGGGCTGCATGGATTTTAATTCCTTGTGAAATTTAACATTTACATAGATATTTACACATAAATACTCTATATTCTTTATATGTGCTACTTCTTATATGCGGCTGTGTCTTATAGGGCACCACATACAGTCCTTTTTTGTAATTTGAAATAAATAAAGTAATAGAAATAAGTTATGCCATTTAAAGTACATTATGACATCTTGCCCTTCTATTTTATCTATTAGATTTGAAAGAAGGTGCCTTTAGCTTAAAGAGACAAGTAATTGGACAAAAATGTAAAAAAAAAAAATTGATAGAAAAAAAACATATATACATAAATAACAGAACGGTGGGTGCCATGCACAATACCTAAGATGTGTTGTTCCACTGATTCTAATTGCTGGATTCAAATTAATATTGCCGTACTGTGTATTTAAAGGAAACTGTTGGCCTACGATATTCTCCACATCTGAAACATTCTTCATTTCTAAGCAGAGTTGCAATAATTGTTTTCAGAATTTGTAAAACAGGATGTAATTATTCATGTTTACTTTTTTTTCTTGTTTTCATGTTTCTATAATAGTTCCTAGTTCCAATGGATTCAGGCCCACTAGGGGGCAAAGCAGAACAAACTTTAAGGTCAAACATTTAGAAATAAAGACACAGGGCCTTGTTCAATTGCAAGCACGCAGATTACGTTATACAGGCTGTATGTCTGCAGGATTGAAATTTGCTACAATTACAGAGCAATTCAATTGAACAAGCCCGCAATTCACAGGCCAAAAGACGAAACCGTAAACCATACAATCATGTGTAGCATTTCAGGGCATGATCATGATCAATTAAGCAAGGTCGTAACTACCGATTTAGAAACAGCCAATAGTAAATGAGACCATCATCATTACATCAGTAAAACATGGAGGTTACACGTTAATCAATTAGCATTTAGAGGTTTGATATGCGATCAGACTCGCAATTCGGCAATGTGCAAAATAATAAAAATAAATGGCAATACTGTTTCAGTCCATGTGGGTGGCCTGATATGTATTAACTCATTGATTCCTGAGATTGATATGATACTGAAATGAAACATAAAAAAAATATTTTCCATTACTGATTTGAAAATAAGAGACTGTTGTGAGATTAATTCTAATGTCTTTCATCACTTTCCCAATCTTTAAAAGTGCAGTATTGATTTTTTATTTGCATTTTTGCTACGAACAGGTGTTTAACCCCCTTGCAAGTCCTATCTGGTACCCGTAGGATTTTCTTCTACATTTGCCATTTATGGGTGTGAAAACATTTGCAGGCTTGAGGAATTGTAGCAATTGAATAGCGATTTGCAATTTTTAGGGATTGTAATTTTTGCAGGCTTGAAAGATCAAAGGAATGTATGGGTTGCAAATTATGATTTTGACAACCGCAGATATTTTCAGCCTGTAACCAGTAGATTGTCTGCGGTTTGTTAAAAGATGCCAATTGAATAGCAAATTAGTTTACATTATGGACTCCAGTAACTTACAATTGCTCAATTGAATAGGGGCCACAGTTTTTATTTCTCAACTTAAATTCTAGAACAAATATGCACTGTTAGAGAGTGTTGCTATCATTCCATACAATGTGTTTTAGAGATATACACAGTTATTATGTGCACAATGTTCTGTACAGACATATATTCTGTAAACATGGTACCACAGGCTTTTGTCTTTCTCCTAGACTTTGAGAGGAAACAACAAAGGTTGGACATGATAAGGGGAGGAAAACAGGGTTTTGCCCTGAAAAGAGGGATATTTGAGTGGCAAAGATGGTCAGAAGGATTTCCTTTTTGGATTCAGTAAAGAAGCAATGTAAATTAGTACTGTCTCAACACTGGAAGCAAATATTCATAACAAAGCAGCAAGGTCATGTAAAATAAATGTATATGGGCAGACAAATAATTATAAATTACTTTAAAATTACCTTGATATAAGACGTTGATCAGTTCATAATTACTTAATATGTCATATACATTTAACTTATGAGGGTATGTTTCATTTGCTAGTCTTAATCTAATGACTCTCTCCAACAGTCCACCTTAATCTTACTTACCTCGCTATTCATTTCTTGGACACAGACAATACCTGTTAAATTTAAATCACTGAGTTGTACATTATATGTCTTTAGCATGTGGAGAAGACATGCTTTAACACTTTCTCAGAAAATCAT
The DNA here is from genome assembly GCA_027410445.1 of Discoglossus pictus. Taxonomy (NCBI): domain Eukaryota; kingdom Metazoa; phylum Chordata; class Amphibia; order Anura; family Alytidae; genus Discoglossus; species Discoglossus pictus. The sequence continues at coordinate 321,211,337 of CM050163.1, read as the reverse complement.
AGCACATTTTAAAAAGAATTGCATATTCAAATACATTTTTAAAACAATTAAAACAGGGCATGTAGCCACCTAATGTCATTGCACCACAACATAAAGAGCTTTCTTAAAAACATGATTATTTGTATTTCGTTTAAAAAAAAAAAAAAATGTATTGTTGGCTAAGCACACCCATTTAAAAACATGGCCTATTTCCAGCCGCTCTCTTCTTATTCTCTGCTTCTGCATTCACCCAGAAATTATTCTCCTAATCATAGAAGAAGTCTGGAGGATGTCTTGCATCTTCCTAAACAGAAGGTTAAGCCCTCATGAAATCAATGAGTGTACCTTTAATTTAACCTGAAGGCCTTATCCGTTGTTAAACTAAATGCTGAATGCATCATAAAGGGTTACAATTAAGTACAGACACCTGAGCAGGAAATAGTGTGTAACTATCTACACATGTTAAGCAGTTGCTTATTAAAAAGAACAAACCCATTTCCAGCATAAGGCTGCTAATTTCCTCAAACCAAATGGTTATTGGTATTTGAATGAAAGTAAAAAACTTGAGTATTTTTTAATAAATAACTAATGTTTTAGCAAAATAAACTACAGTATTTATCTCTATAACAGTGGAAATAAGGAAAACACACTACATATCCAGATACATCTGCTCTTTGTATACCTTATGACTGAATTGAAATAAATGCTTTCAAAGGCCTCTGAATTGCCATAGACACATGGTTTTCATTTGGTGATATCATGAGAAGGCCTCATTCTGTGTTGTTTCCAAATGAAACCCAGGTGGTGGTAAATTAATGCAGCCTTACACTTAGTCTGAGTCTTTTTTTTAAATTTTTTTTGGTTGTTTATTTTTTGCTTTGTGAAAACTACAGCAGTCAAAAATCATTTAGATTCTGTTTAAAAAGAATCAAAGCCTAAAGCCACAATGTTGGAAATATGCAAAAGCAAAGAATGTTTTCTTATAAAAATGGTCCCAATGTGAAGTATTTTAGTTCCTCCTTGACAAGTTGAGGTTTTTCTTTATGAATCATAACACCCATGCTGAAATCAGATGGTGGAAGGCATGGCAACTAAATGTAATCCAGTGGGAGAAATGAGAGAGATGTGGAAGAAAAGGAAATGAGGTTGTAAAATATACTTTGAATGATAACATCGTGTGCAATATTATTATACGGACAAAACCATGTGGTAAGAAGTGACTTAGTAAGGTCATTGCTTTCTTGCAAAAAAACCTAAATCATATTGCTAGGCTCTAAGGATATTGTTAGGGTGTCACCAATGGAAAGGAAGCCATTGCCAGATGTGTTGCTATGTGCTGCTACCCAGTGACTTCATTAATATGACCTAACTTGGTCTCAATGGACTATTAAGTGACAAGTGAAAAATGTATAAATAAAACAGCGTGTTAGTTAGGGAGGTACTTTATTATTTAATAAAGCAAAGCACAATACCAATGTTCAGAAACACTGGTAATACTAGTATAATAAATATGGTCAAGTCCTAATAAACAGAACAAAAATGAATGGAAAAAAAAAACAGGAGAGCGGTGCAAAAGCATCTCTATGTCCGAGGACAATATTTATGAGGAATGGTGGCCATCTCGGATCTCACAAATAGTATGAAGGAGCCCAAGGTCCATAACATTTATGAAGAGGCTGTCTAAAAGACTTGATGTTCTGTTTTATTTATTGTTCTTATTAAGAAATGTTTAAATATATGCTGTACTATGTTGCATTAATAAACAGAATCTGCATCAGCTGAGAAAGTAGGAGGTTTCACAGAGTGGAACAGACGTGGAACAATGATGTTACTGCATGCTAATATTTTTGACAGTGAAATAGCGCCAAAAGAATATGCAAATCTGGGAGCCAAAGCGTAACTTCTCTTTGCTTTTGGGAGTGTTGTTGAAACCACATTCTCAAAGGCAAAAGCTTGATGATTTTTGAAAGTAGAGCACCATCATAAAAGGCCTCCAGGATTGAGAGGAAAGTAATCATGGAAGATGTGGATAACAAGGAGAGGTGAAAGATCAGCTACAGGAATCTAAATACTTCTATCGGACAAGATAGGATAGACAACCTCTGTTCCCAAAACAATAGGATCTTCATGACCTCCTCCAGAACATTTATAACAAAGAACCAAGAAAGTGATGGCTAGATCTGTTACATGTTTTGAATCCAGGGTTTTAAGTGGGAAACACAGAATACAGAAGAAATGCAGAGATAGAGAGAGAAGCATTTGGAAACAGAAGCACACTACATTAGGGTCCACTGCAGCTGCAATTTGATGGATCCGGATACATTAATCCTGAGGTGAACTTTATTCTACCTGTCAATGGCTATTAATGCTTCTTCAACCCATTGCGTAACATGAACACTTCATTTAAAGAGTTCTGAAATCAGACTCAGAAGATAATGGTCCTATATGTTGTATACCTCCCCTATAATGAATTCATGAGTGTAATGAACCATCTTTCTTGGACATGTAGATAAATATAAACCAGATCCCTGAAAACATCTGATTACTCCACAAAATTAGACAGACCAAAGGAAGAGGTTGAATAATGTGAACCAAAACAGGTGAAGCAGCCATCTTGGGACAAAATAGACAGCCTCCATATATTTTATATACATTTCTGAAGTTGTTTATTTCATTTAAAAAGCATTTATATGTATGAAGTACTGTCCCTACCAGTATGTATACATAATTATCTGATTTAGAATCAATTGTTAAAATATATAGATATAAATGTATTGATTATAACCATATACCTTTTAATTTCCATTTTAATTATATATATATATGTATGTATATATATATATATATATATATATATATATATATATATATATATATATATATATATATATATATATATATATATATATATTGCTCATTGTACTAGAGATAACATTTTAGTGCTCTTTTATTTCTAAATTTCTAATTTTTGGTTTTCACTCTGTTAGCTGCAACTACTTGGTGGGTTGATGAGGTTAGTAGCACTCGCATCTGGCACACTGCACAACTTGAGCATTTTTTTTTACAAAGATGTATTTGTTTCTATTTCCTAGGTTTTGATTAAAAAAATTGGATGGTTTCGGGGGATGTATTGCTTTTTCTCCTCAGCACATAACATTATTGTGTAATTTTTCTTACATATTTATGGTAGTAATTTAATATTTTGCAATCAACTTTCAATAAAGTAAACCTTGCTTAAGATAACATACAGGGATAAAAAAGCATCCTAACAGAATGAAGTTTAAATCTAAGTCATCATTTCTGAAATCATGCTCAAACTATTCAATGGGACTTTATAAAGATCAATTTTTAGCCCACACATGCAATGCTTTGGCTCCATCCTGTCGCACCCATTACCCAACAGGATAGATGTGGATACTTGATATTCCTGCTTTGGACTGTTTACTATGAGTCTGCATCCTCTTAACCGAAGACTTACCCTGACTGCACTCTCTGAGGGATAGCTGAAGCCAAGGGAAACTTCCCAAAGAGATTTTTCAGACCAGATAGGAATTTCTCTAAGATTCTTTCTTTGTTATTGGATATTGTCACATGAATAAAATAGACAGTGTCTTCTCATCTGTCAAACAGAAGCGAAGATACATTTGTTTTGCTTGTACAAATATAGTGAAATGTGGGATGTCAAACTATTTTAATAAATTTCTAAGATATAATATCATTCTGTTGTTACAAAGAGAAAATACATTTGCAATAGGAAGAAACAATTGCATTGATATAATATTTACTCTATGTTAAAAAACGGACTAATTGCAGAAAAGTACAAAGGGAAATGAAAGACAGTGTCATCAAATAATGAAGTTGTTGAAACTATACTTTCATGTAAGATTTAATCCCCTCTATCCAACTAGAGCTAGAATGTTGCAAGTTAAAATCTGTAAATTATTTGATATCCCACCAGGATGGCTCTCTTACACCAGCCAGTTGGAGCCTCTAACAGAACCTGCTACTTCAGAATTTGTAAATGATATTTAGATGGTAAACAAGAAAATCTGGGCATATGATCCCTCATGAACTCTTTGTTATAGATTTTACACACATTTTCTATACAGGGAAAACACCAGTAAAACACTGCTACACTAAGCAGAGCAAAGTAGCGTCTATTGTACCAACCTTTATGATGGTTTTACTTATTTTATGTACTCAAAGGTTCAATCCTAAAAAAAAAATGCCAATAAATATAGACTAATGTGCTTCTTTGTCTGTTTGATAAAAATAAGTAATGCATTGCTTGAAGCACATGGACACTTTTTGTATAATTACAGAAAACATTAAATCCTTGCAGTATTTCAGTGTGAGACATGCTTTGACTTGCTCTTTAATTGCCTTCCTGGAAAAATAGAGTGGAGTTTCAATCACCTTTCTACCCACCATATTTAGTGTCTGGTCAGAATCTCTCTCCAGCATTGTTTAAAATTTTCCAAAACTAACCTTACATTGATGAGCCCCATGTAAGGCTGAATCTGCAGTGTGTGAGTGGGCTCTGGCTCTGTACCCTATTCCCTGGCCCATAGTCCTAAATGAATACCCATGTTAGTGGGTCTGAGGCAGAAAGGTGGTACATTTTGAGGTACAACTGCATGTCACTAACTAGAATCCTTAGCTACAGTGGAAATACTGTTTACTGAGAAGTTCTGTGAGAAAAATAGGTCTTATGACCTGTGAGAGACATGCAAGTATACTCATAATCAGTGACTGAGCCACTGATCAAATCTCTATTTGATGTAGCTCCCCAGTGCCGGCAGCACTCATGCAGGCCCAGACCATAACACTCCTACCACCAAAAGTATACATCGATACTGAGAAAAGGTAGTTGAAATAATCCCTAAATGACAGATAAACGGATAAGGCACAAAGAACACAAAAACACTGAAATGAGATGAAACCCTCAGTTTGAACGTAAAAAGTGCTGCAGAGAGAGTGAAGGTAGCATCTGACATCATCAAGTAAAAGCGTATAGGGGGAATCAACACAACATATTGTAGAAAACATATATACACAAATAGACATATGTGTATATATGTTTGGTCTGCGCCTGCATGAGTGCTGCCGGCACTGGGGAGCTACAGTTCATTGAGGGAACCATGAATGCCAACATGTACAGTGACATACTAAAGCAGAGCATAATCCCCTCACTTTGGAGACTGGGCCACAAGGCAGTATTCCAACATGATAACAGCCCCAAACACAACTCCAAGATGACCACTACCTTGCTAAAGAAGCTGAAGGTAAAGGTGATGGACAGGCCAAGCATGTCACCAGACCTAAACCCTATTGAGCATCTGTGGGGCATCCTAAAAGGGAAGGTGGGGGAGTGCAAGGTCTCTAACATCCACCAGCTCCATGATGTCATCATGGAGGAATGGAAGAGGATTCCGGTGGCAACCTGTGAAGCTCCGGTGAACTCCATGCCCATGAGGGTTAAGGCAGTGCTGGAAAATAATGGTGGCCACACAAAATATTGACACTTTAGGCCCAATTTGGACATTTCCACTTAGGGGGTGTTAGACATTAATGGCTGTGTGTTGAGTTATTTTGAGAGGACAGCAAATGTACACTGTTATACAGGCTGTACACTTACTACTTTACATTGTCGCAGAGCGTCATTTCTTCAGTGTTGTCACATGAAAAGATATAATAAAATATGTACAAAAATGTGAGGGGTGTACTTACTTATGTGAGATACTGTAACATGACTTTTGATGCAGATACCAACTAGGCCCCTATTCAATTGCAAGCCAAGATTTGCTACAGTTACAGAGCGATTCAATTGAACAAGCCTGCAAATTACAGACCGAAAGCTGAAACCGTAAACCATGCAATCATAAGTAGCATTTCAGAGTGTGATCATGATCAATTAAGCAAGGCCGTAACTACTGATTTAGAAACAGCAAATAGTAAATGAGACCGTCATCATTACGTCAGTAATACATGGAGGTTACATGTCAATCAATTAGCATTTAGAAGTCCAATATGCAATCAGACTCGCAATTCCGCAATGTACCAAATTATAAAAATGAATGGCGATACTGTTTTAGTCCATGTGGGTGGCCTGATATCTATTAACTCATTGATTCCCAAGATTGATATGACACCAAAATGAAACATTTTCCGTTCACGGTTGTGAAAACACTTGTAGCCTTGAGGAATTCTAGTAATTGAATAGGGATTTGCGAATTTAGCGATTGTAACTTTTGCGGCCTTGATAGATCGAAGGCTTCGATGGGTTGTAAGTTACATTTTTGACAACCACAGTGATTTTCGGTCTGTAACCCATAGATCGTTTGCAGCTCGCTAAAAGACTCCAATTGAACAGCAAATTAGTTTACGGGCTCCAGTAACTTACAATTGCTCAATTGAATCGAGGCCACAGTTTTACAAAAGTGTAACTTTATCTTGTTAGAACATAATCACTTAATCCTAAATTACTCTGTTGGGCTGCTTTATTAAGAAATATTTTTTTTTTACCACATTTTGATAGTTGAGCCTCATAGAATAACAACATTAAGTGGTATTTATTTAGGTGAGATAAAATTACCCAGTTTGATAAATCTCAGCCAAAGTGGTTTGCCTTCACGCAGTGATTGACAGGTAGGATTTTTAAGGAATGCATGTGCACCCACATTTATATTTTTCTGTCTTCAGTTGAAAAGTTGAAAAAATAAATTTGCTACATCATTACCACTTGGTGGGGCTTTGCTCTAACATATTACAGTCACTGAAAAAGAAAGCATTACAGAACATTAAAAGTACATAAGTCTTTGATGCTAAGTAACTAAACTATGACTTATGATTTTGACTAGCACTCAATGCATGTACCACTCTAGAGCTCAGCAATCTATTCAGTTCTGTAAATGTAGTTGGCAGTGAACAGTCTTTGCCATGACCTTCAAGTGACCTTCCTGTGCGCCATTGAGGTACTACAAGTAACTCATTGTACTCTCTCTCTGGATGGACTTTACATTCAGAAAACCAAACTTGCCTTCATTAAACTGCAGTTTTCAGACGTTTTCCCTGCCACAAGGTCCCCCTCATTCCCTTCCTCATAACAAGTACAATTTCATTTTTCAAAAAAATAATGCGCTCAATATTTGTATAGTTTTCCTATCCATCAAGAGAGACAGAGAAATATATTGTACTATGAAAAATAAAGAGCATTTTACTTCTTAGACGTTTAATTAATCTGTTTTTCTTGTATGCCTATTAATTGTACTTCTTTATAAGAAGTTAAATGGTTTGAAAATAATAATACATATCTAAGTTTAACAGTTGATTTCTAACTGATCTGTACTTTCTTAACCATATACAGCACATTAGAATACACCAGAATTCAAATGGATTTTCACCTGGTCATCTGAGCTTTCTTAATACCAAACTGGTTCTTGAAGACGTCTACTTCTTAAGGAAAACACTCTCTGTTGCTTATATATGTAGATTAAATGCACATGCAAAACATACAAGAACAGACACATATTTATCTTAAGTACCATATTGTTTATTTTGTTAGAGTAGTCCAAACAAAAAAAAAAGAGTGAAACATTGTAAGATATACAGATAAAATGCTAAATCCCATAAGCCTGCAGTGGGTAATATGCTAACCTCTTGTAAACCAACACATAAGGAATTTTAGATCCAGAACTTTAGGAACTACTAATGCTTTTGATACTGCATTCCCATACTAATGAAGCCAGCAATACAGACTGCACAATATGTTTGGCTCTAGGTTTCCTCCATCCATAGACTATGTAGGTTACACTGTATTATACATTTCTGTAAAACTTGCACAACTGCTTTATCTTGTATAAATGACTAGTCTTTCATCCAGGCTGATGCTTGGTACCACGGGTTGGTGCTACACTCCTTTTTCACTCGTCAAAGTAACTCCTGTCAGGGTTTTAGCTGTATATTCAACATACTTTCCTTGATATAATCTAGCTGTTAATCCACAGAGCTGTGTACACGTGTTTCACCAGTGAAACCTGCACATTGTTGCTTTTTTTCATGCCAGTGTGTATTTGTCTGTATTTATTAAAACACAGTGTATGAATCACCTTCCGGATCGCTACCTTGTGGTGGTGAAGGGTCTTGTATATCTCAACAAAGCTGTGAGCGATACCATGTAGGGTCAACCAAGATGGGCAGGTAATAGCAGAGAGGTCAGACAAATTGTGATCCACTGGGTAAGGAACTGGCAACTCACTCCAATATCTTGCCAAGAAAACCATATGAATGAGCACAACCAGGAACACAGACAGATGTGCCTGTCATGATTTTCCCACATGGTCAGACACAACTGAATGACTGAACAACAACAACAAAGTGTATGAATAAACCCTTGGGATATTTTAATTTTAATCCCACTTTCCTTGCAGGTGTTAAGTGCAGCACAGGGGTATTTAACCATAGGACTCATTCAAATGATGGCCGTAAAATGTCTCTGTGATTCCTTGCGATGGAGCTACGGCCCGTCGCAGCCCTACGGCTACGTTGCTATTCACACTAACAGCACTGCAAGGAGGTCCCCCTTATGGCCGATCGCAAACCATGCAGTCATTAACTCCACCCGTACTGCAAGGGTCACGATTGCATATCCTGCATGTCCCTACATTAATCCCTTGCTGTAGGGGTCCCTATCGGGACCCTACAGCACTTCAAACATTTAAATTCCCTGCCGCTTGTCATTAAAGGGCCCGCGGCACACAAATGGTTACACCAAGTCGCAGGGGTATTGTAAGTACACCACGGCACCTAACATTAGCCCCATCGGGACCCCCACAGTGTCCCTACATTAACGGGACCCCCGCTGCATTTAACATTTCCTGCTGTGGGTCAATTAACCCCTGCCACTGGGCTACTATAAGCACCCCCCCCAGGCACCTAAAATTAGCCCCATCACCTATGGTGGTCTATAGAGACCCCTATAAGCCTCTATGTAACCACATCACTTATGGGGGTCAATATAGACCCCCATAAGCCTCTATGTAACCCCATCACTTATGAGGGTCTATACAGACCCCCATAAGCCTCTATGTAACCCCATCACTTATGCGGGTCAATATAGACCCCAATTAGACTAAAATTACTCCGCTCAGTCCAATAGGGATCTGTATAGACCCCTATAGGACACTATTAACCCCTAGGTTAACCCTACAAGTTCCATGAGGGTCCTCCAGGACCCTCATGACACAAAGTCTAAGCTCTACACTATTAACCCTAACCATACCCTATTAACCCTAATTAAAACCTATCAACCCCAACTGTCCCCCTTTAACCCTCAGGGTATATCCCATTGTGATTGGCTGAAGGTATCTGCGCCATCTGATTGGCTGTTGTGACTGTCAATCAGATTGCAGCCAATCAGAAGGTGCACATGCCTTCAGACCTATCTGTATAGACCCCCATAAGTGATGGGGATGCATAGAGGCTTATGGGGGTCTGAATAGACCCCCATAAATGATGCGAATACATAGAGGCTTATGGGGGGTTGAATAGACCCCCATAAGTGATGGGGTTAGTTAGGGGCTCATGGGAGCAACTCACCTCTATCTCCTCTACGCCCCTATCCTGGAAAGTCCCACACCATTGCTGGTGGCCATGTTCCCAGATGTACACCCGTTATCATTTGGTGACTTCTCATTAAGTTTTTTTATATCAATCAATTCCTATTATCACCTGTCATATTCCTATAAGGCCTTCAGGGTAATGCTGATATTCCACTGTATGATAAGTTGGACTGCATGTGTATTAACCCTTATTTATCAAATATTATATATATTATTATATGATATCTCATATTATTACTATTATTATTGTTATTATATATATGAACCCATTGCATAGTAACAAGGGCTCATTAGTTAACTGATCTAGGAATGTGGCACAAATGTGATGTATGTGGATGTCCCATAACCCCAACCACTGAAAACACACTGACACTGTGAGAACAGTATAACAAAGCTTTATTTCATGCACAGAACACAATCAAAAATGGTCAAGACTGTGCATTAATTTCATGGGTGTGGTGTAAGTGGATCCTGGGAAAGCTGTTGGAAAAAAGGGGATACCTAAAGGGGGTAATGTCATAGTCTAGAACAAGCATGATGCATAGCACCTACCAGGGTCACATGTGGTCACTACCACACTGCAACTGGAATCTGATGAAAAAAGTATAATCAGAAATCACTTAATTTAATTGAAGAACCCATTTATGTGCATAGTACTTACAATTTGTCTAGATCTGCACAATGAAACAGATGATTAAACCTCTGTACTGTGTAATCCATTCTAGTTTCACACATACAGTGTGTTGACAAAATACAAACCTGAAAAAAGTGGTCAAAAAAAAAAAAGGTGGAGGAGGATAAAAAATAAACAAACATGCATGTACAGTACAGTGCTAAATAATGTAACTGTAACAATATACCAACTCACCTGATTCCCATCTGCAAGCATTACTAACCATTAGCTAGTTCTCAGGATACCTCACTGGCCATGACCATTAATAATGATGTGTCATCTCACAATAAATGCTTAGCTGTGACCAGTGTCTTTGGTCAGGGTGTACTATGACCTTCGCAATATGATATTGCTCATCAACATTGATATCACATTCATCAGCTAGACTGCTGTTAGGACATGTTAAAGGATAACCATGATATCAGCAACAGGGGAAAATACCCATTAATACGGAGAACACAAAGGTCAACAGCCAGATTCAATGTTACTTACATCAGACCCAAGGATCTGTTCTCGGACTGATATTGAGGTCAGGATCACATGCTTCGCTAGTGCATATATTAATGCTGGCTGTCATTAACATGCCATTGTAAGACTTTGCAAGTCCACCGCCATAGCAGTGTTAGTCTACATTTAAGCTAACAACAATCACGTCTTAGATATCTATATGACATATTTAAATTTGTGGTAGCTACATGTTAAGGGGGGCTGTCATTGAAGGAATGTTTACCTGAGATGCACTGTGAAAACCTTAAACCTCATACATTTCCTTCACAATGCTTGCAGATGCAGAAGATGCCTTCATGGACCTGAATTGTACCCAAAAAACAAAACAAAACAAAAACATAACACCTACAAAATAAGGCCATAAAAAAGATAGGGAGTGCAGCATCTCTTCTCAACAGTATTCCTCAGTGACCATCAATTGGTGAAATGTTAAACAGAACCCTATGTGTCCACAGAGAAGAGGAACATGGACCATGTGATGGGAGGTAGCCATCTACATACAAAATATCACCATCACATAGGCCAAGATCCAAGACTCTGTAGCCAGGCTAGATTAGGGTAACATTTGGACCAGTAGAGGAGTGCTGTTGAGAAGGCATCCCCCCAGAAGGCAATAGCAACTGCAGTTGCGGTGGTGTCGGCATGCTGGAAGGAGAGGAGGGGCCGGGCTGCGGGTGGACTGGGCATGCCTCCGGGGTGAAGTAGGAGGGGCCGTGGACCATCCTGAGCAGCACGGCCAGGTACGATTGAGTTATTATTTCCTCCCTATTGGGCCTGGCCCGGCTGCGCATGACCTCTGCTTGATTGGCGGAGATGCTGGCCTGGATACCCTGGAGACACTCCATCTGCTGCCGCATGAGGGCCAACATCTCCACCTGGCTTGGTGTTGGTGGGCCCGGTGGTCGTGGTGGCGGCCAGTCGGATGCACTGCTGAGGAGAGGAGGAGGTGGTGTCAAGTCCAGCTACTCCCTCCAGTGGGAGGGCCCTGGCCAGATGCTGAGCGGTTCAGTCGTTAATTTTGTATTTTTCTGACCTCATTTTTTTTTTTTTAAGTCCCCCGTCTCGTAATTTTTTTTTCTAACTCCTGCGTTCCTCAACTGCTTGCAGCCTAAGGCAATCCAGCATTTCCTAAGTGCTTGGAGGCTAAGTGCTGCAAGTTTTAATCTCTCAACTGCTCGCCTCTCTAAGCGAGGCTTGCATGCAATGAGCGCCTTTCACCGCTCATCGCCTAAGTCGTACGCAACAGCGCAAAGCGTGACGACATCTGACAATTATAGTATGTGATATAAAGTAAAAAAAGAAATGTGTGTATTTTGTGTATTTATTAACTGGTGAGGGGTGGGGTGTGTGTGTAAGGAGTGACTTAGCTCTATGTGTATCTATGTGCGTTCTTTAATGTAATTATGTGTAACTGGCAACTTGCCCGGCAAAAATGAAAGGAATACAATTTTAAGGCTTGGATTGCTGTACCTTCGGCGCTCATCGCAAGCGCGGTGCTAAGCTCCGTGTATTTTAGGGGCCTTGCAATGAGTGTTACCGCCTTGTGTTAAGTGTTACTGCCTTGGGTTAATTGTTACTGCCTTAAGTTAGGTGTTACTGGCCTCGTTTTCGTCCTATTATGTTTTTTAGGTGGCCTTTTTCTTTCTCGCTTAGACGATTTTGGAGCGTGAAAAAACACCAAATATGCCTCAAATTCACTTGTAACCTCACTCACAAGCTACCTGGCTCTCACCCTGTGCTGTGTGTGAGTGTGTAAGTGAATTTGAGGAATAATTGTGTTTTTTTGTTGGTCTTTCCAGTTGCGTGCTACGGTCGTTTTACATGCTTCCATCTTATTTCCCGCGGGCCTCGCGATGAGCCCTGCTATTTCCAAAGAAAATACAATACAGTCAATGTATGGGCGGGTGAAACGCAACTTTATAATCTTCCTCTCTCAATCATCTGCGGCTAGACCACTTTCTATTGGCTGAGATGCCTGTGTCACACTACGTTATAACGTGATTGGATTGTAACGGCGGATCACATCTTGGCAACCCCATTAACAATTTGCAGTCGAGGGAGGGGTTTACGGGCTTAAGGCCTCGGCCCGTAACTTGCACCCTTGCTCAGTTGAATATCTCCAGAATCGAAGACGAACGGGAGCCCGCAACACACCTGCAGACTTACGACAAGGATCCCGTGAGATGCGGGCTTGAATTTGAACCGGGCTCAATATTAGTAGATGTATTTGCCATGGACATAAAAACAATGTTGGGGAAAATCTTTATTTATGAGAATCCATTTTGTCTTTGTTACATCACTACCTGAGAACTGTATCACGGATCTACAATCAAATACACTGTCTGAAGCTTTGCTGAAGTCTCTCCACTACCTGTAGGCCTCAGTCTCTCCTCTCTCACTCTCTCTGGAACTACAATCAAATACACTGTCTGAAGCTTTGCTGAACGTATCTAAAGACACTGTGGAGCCATTTCAACTTGTACTATATGTAATATTATCAATATTTGTATGAATGTTTCCGTGATATAATATCTGATGAGATATAAACTTTCACTAAGCAAGTCTATACCTATGCATTTGTCTGAAACCCCCCTGACCTTGCCTGCTCCCCCACCCCCAAAGCCTGGTTTTATTGCTTCTTATCTGTGAAATAACATTTGTCCATCCTTCTCATATTCTGTTGCAGTCTCTCCACTACCTGTAGGCCTCAGTCTCTCCTCTCTCACTCTCTCTGGAACTACAATCACTCCCCCCCCCCCTTCCCCTTATTTCTCTTGATTTATTGAGTCACTCAAATGTCCTACAGCTGATCAATTAGCAACACCTGCTAACTATATATAATGAATCTATTACACAATGTTTCCTCATGCCTGTTCCTTCCTCATTACTTCCTATCTTTTCCTCAAGCTCCTCTTGTCAACTTTTCCACATCATGTCTCCAACATAACCATCTCACCTTCCATCCTCTCCTCCTTTATGCTCCCATGAGCTACTCTCATTCCTCCATTCACTATCTCCTCCTCCTTCTAAGGCTCATAAGCAGAAATACTTCTGCAAGTCCAAATCCCACCTCCTCTCCCTCTCTCTCTTTCTTCTGCTGGCTTCTTGGGACATACCTCCTAACGCAAGCCCCTCACCTACTACTCGCAGATTATACTATCTGACCACTAGGGGCAGATATCATATTACATACTAGAATCACTTACCAAATTACTTTCTCAGATGTTTTCCTTTTCCTTCTATATAAAAAAAAACATTCTAACTTTGCATACCCTCCTACCTAATGAAACTTCACTTTCTTCCTGACCCTTGCAATTTCTTATCTGCCTCTTCCATCCCCTTTAGATTGTAAGTAGAGAGTTTTCAATCTTGTAGAGTGCTTTGGGAAAAAAACACTTTCTACAAAGATTCTAAGCTCAAAACGGCCCTCCATTTTTTGCAGTTTGTTAAAACTATATTTCTCCTTGTTCTTTTTCCCTATATAGCTCTATGGATTACGTTACAAATTAAAGTAATAATAATAATAATAATAATAATAATCTGAGTTTTTTATCAGTGAAAGAAGAGGTGGGGAGGAGGAAACAGAGAGATGTAATTGTACAGTGGTCTGTTAACGAGCAATTTACAATCCCATTAACTGTAGTCGTAGACAATTAATACATAATGATAACGAAGCAGGGTTTTAGCTCCTATAAAGATACTTTATTGCTTAAAACAAAAAAGCAACTATAGCCAGCAGTGAACATTTGTCATTTAGATTTTATTTAACTCAATTTCTTTCTTTTCTTTTTCTTAGCAATTGCATGCTAATTGGAAACTATTTTAGATTTGTACATAACCTTCAGCAGATTATTTCTATTTTAATGTATACTTAATAAAAGTTACAATTTAAATTGCAAAAAAAAGGTGTTTCTTTTGGTTGATAACCTTATTTCTATATCTCCCAGTTGTGTATATCCATAATATTTATTTATTAAACACTACAATGGAAAACTGAATAAACTATTTTATTCTGAGATCTAAATTTTGTTTCTATATTGTTTGAACTATAACTAAACACGATAATTGGCAAAATGTTTTTAGAAAGCAAAACAATAAACACAACCTTCAGTGGGGGAGCTAGTGAATAAAGGGCCCTGGTGCAAAAAACATTTTTGCCCCCCCCCCCTCAAGGAGGAGGGGTAAACATTTATTTTAACCCCCTCCAGTGCCATATATATATATATATATATATATATATATATATATATATATATATATATATGTATATATATATATATACACACATATAAATAAATATATATATATATATATATATAAAATATATTTTCTTGTTAAACATTTTTTTGTGTGAAAATATTCCTTTATGTAGTGCAGTGGATCCCCCAGGCCTCCCTCAGCAGCACCATTCACCCCCAAAACCCAAAGGCCCCCCTCAGCAGCACCATTCACCTCAACACCCCCAGGTCCCCCTCAGCAGCTCCATTTACCCCCAACCCACTCAGCAGCAATATTCATCCCCCAGGCCCCTTCAGCATCACCATTCACCCCCAACCCCCTCAGTAGCCATATTCACCCCCCAGGACCCCTCAGCAGCACTATTCACCCTCCAACCCCCTCAGCAGCCATATTTACCCCCCAGGGCCCCCATAGAAGCATAATTTATTTCCCCCCCAACAAAAAAAACACGTCCCCTTGTTGCACCATTCACCCCGCCGCATAAGCAGCCATATTCCCCCAACACCCCAGGTCCCCATCAGCAGCACCATTCACCCCCAACACCCTCAGATGCCATATTCACCCCCTGAACCCCCCAGGGACCCCTCAGCAATATTCACTCCCCAACCCCCCAGGTCCCCCTCAGGAGTACCATTCACCCCCCAAACCCCCAGGGCCCCCTCAGCAGCATCATTCACTAGTAAATTACAGGATGTATTATTTTACATTCTAAAACTATGTATGGGATTTTAAGCGTAGTTGTTCTAAATATGAACGCATTGGTCCTTTAAATCCTGTATAAACTGCTTTTGCAACAAAGTTTGGACCTCCTTCTGATGCGCTCTAATTAGGGTGTATCAGAGCACTGCTCCAGTCGAGTAATGACTTGAGACAGATGAGGTGTTCTTTTCTTTCTACAGTGATTAACCAAATATTTTCATTGCTTGCAATATTATTTTTCATGGAAAAAAATCATTTGTAAAGCAAATTGTCCATTTAAATCTGCAAATATAAAGGTTTAGTTTTTTGTTTTTTTGTGTGCGCTAAATACATTTGGTCTATGTTTAGTTATTCAAAAAACAATAGGGAAACAATCTGACCACACTGGTCCTTTATTTGATTATGTGATGTTTGATAAAATGATTTTAAGTATACAATGTGCTTATAGGAGTAAATGTACTTTATGGTTTGTTAGCAGCTTACACAGCAGGTCTTAATGGGTCACAGAAAAGAAAATGTGATTCATTTCCTGTAACTCTGTAAAAAATCATGTGTTGTAGGTCCAGTCAGCACATAGGGATATCAAAAAAGGTTGTGAAAGTAGCAGTCTGTTAGTGTAAAGCTTATCATCTGCCATTACCCTTACCCTAACTCGTAACTCTAATCCCTAACCCTAACCGCTAACCCCTAATCCTAACCCCTAAATCAACCCGAAACCATAACACCTAAATTTAACCCTAACACTAGGAAATTGAAGAAAATCTTGGTCGCGCAGCCTAGTGGCTGCTGGTCGCCTATATTGGGCAGAAAACAGGAACAGTCCAAAATTATTTCTATAGTGCTTATGATAAGTGGAGCTATTAGCTTAATACCCAGGGAGCCACTGTTTTGTAGAGGACAGAACTTGCTGCCTGGTTAACATTACAAAAATGTCACACAGAGGGGACATTATTTTTTGCCTTCCAGCTTAGATGCATAATAATGCCTGCTGGTTAAAAAGATAATTGCCACCTAAACTTAAAGGGAACACAATTTTTTTCATGCATATAAAACTTGTGCCTGCTTTACACATTACCAAATTTTTATTTTGCATGAAAAAATATTAAGTAAAACCTGTTTAAACTTAACTGAAACAAACAGAAAATCCACAGAGAATACATGTGTCTGTAGATTGCATTGGCAGGTAAGTATGCCTTGTTTATCTACAGTATATTACTGTTCATTTGAATCAGTTTGAGAGCTTTATTTGGAAAAATAAATCACACAATGGTACATTAACAAATATCCTCTTTCAGATACAACAAAGAAGAAAATGCTTATGTTCCTTTACATTTTACATTAAAGATGATTTAAAGAAAAGTAAAGTATCCGTATAAAAGTTCTGAAACTTTTCTAATTTGCCAGTCACTCTTCCATGTTTGTGGAAAAAGCCTGCCATTTTAAACTCAATTTGTGTCACTCACACTGAGCTCTGTGAGCTGATTGGGTCAAAAGTTCAAGAGCCAGCTCAACAGTCAATCACACAACATCTTAGCTCTAAGCTGAGACACCTACATATATCATCAAACCTACAAAGCCTAGAAATCATTTTTACACATATATATGAACTTTTATAATTTATTCTTTTTTATAAGGTAAATTGTGTTTATCAACTTTATAACCAAATAGTAACCACCAATTAATAAGAGAGTAATGCTTTTAAACCAGTATCTACAATATTGTGTGTTTAATTGCTGCTACAGTGTTTGAAAAAGCCCTTGCGAGTTGTATTTAGTACTAGTAATATTTTTGACATAAAAGTGATACTTTTTACAGTGGCAAGTCAGACTTTATTTGTGATGCAGCACTCTGGGTCTAATAGAATATTGATTTTTTTGTAACTTTAATTATTTAGAGCTCATAATATTCAAGCTGTGCTAAAACCTATGGAGTTCTAAGGCCGGTTTTGCGTTTTGGCTGACCCGTAGTGATTGTGGGTGGGTAACTTGTAATTGGATTGCGAGTAACTAATAGAATATGTGGTAATATTAAGAGTGATTTTAAGTGTGCATAAATTTACAAATTGGGCAATAGAATAGGGGCCAATATTGCTAAGCTTGTAATAAATTTACTGTTTGAATATATAAATAATATACAAATGTCTGTAGCTGGAGACCTAGGTGACTGCGCTTTGTTCAGTTCTTAGGGAGAACAAACAAGCCCTGTTTTAGTCAGTTTACTTTTGGGAATAACGACTATAAGTTCCATAGCTGTAAAACCAATATTTTATCAGATGTTTGACGGAAAAACAGTTTCCTTCCTTCTAACTAATAAAGACACTAATTACCTTTTTAATTTTAACCATATAATTACTATGCTTTAGTTTTAAAAAATCCATTAATACTTTATTCAGGTATACAATGTTCCAATGATGTGACCATGCAAGTAACATAAAATGTCTTTACATACAAACGCATGAACTTAAAAAAACACCTGGGCCCTCATTCAATTGCGATTTGGCCAATTGAATAGGGGTCTAAATAAGCACATAACATATTTTTTTTAAATATGTTTTTAGTTAGTAAGCATCTATCCAAAAGCAAGGTTTTCGCTAACTAAAAACGTATTTAAAAAAAATATGTGCTTATTTAGAGCCCTATTCAATTGGCCAAATCGCAATTGAATGAGGGCCATTGTATATTAATAACAGTATATTGAGCAAGCTTTCAACAGACACTGAAACTTATTATTTCACATCCCCACTTTTTAAGAATTTGCAGAAATATACTTATTTTTGTATTCCATTTATTTATTGGAAGAAAGTATCGGCAAAAACATATAGGCCCTCATTTAATTGCAATTCGGCCAATTGAATAAGCACATAACATATTTTTTTTAAAGAAGTTTTTAGTTAGTGAAGACCTTGCTTTTGGATAGATGTTTACTAACTAAAAACTTCTTTAAAAAAATATGTTATGTGCTTATGTAGAGCCCTATTCAATTGGCCGAATTGCAATTGAATGAGGGCCTTAGTGGTATTATTTGTTGTTACATGTATGGGATTGTCATACACAAAATTACATATCATGAACATTTTTATTCTTTGTTTGATATATTTGCCAATAAAGATTAATTTAAACTATAATAAAGCATTTTTTTTGGATACTTTTTTTTTGTTATCTAAACTTATTTGTTGTTTTTAACTGCACCCAGCAATATATTTTGAAAGTTTAAAACAGACTTAAAAAAACAGGAAACATTATTAACTCATCAATAATATGCTACTGATATTTATGTGTGTGAGAGGAGAGAGAGCAAGATACAAAGGGCAGTTTGGTCCGCAGGTGGAAGCTCCAATGTCGGCTGCAATGAGCCGAAGGCTCGCGAGGGGCCGCATTTGCAGAGGTGGAGCCTCTACGGCGCCTCACAAGTGGTTACAAACACACACAGAAGCGGCACTTTGACGAAATCTAACACGCAATCACTAAATACGGCCTTACACTAAAAAAATATGAGCCGCGGTACTTAGAAAAAGTACCATTACGAACTTGCAAAAATTTGACCTTAACCTTAACGGCCAAACCATGTGCACCTGAAAACATTACAAAAACATTAAATACACACAAAAATTACATAAAAAACTTACCCACAGCAAGGGGGGGGGGGGGGGGGCACCCATGACCTCTGCAAGGGAAGTTACACCTCAATTTAAGTCCACATTACTGAGTTTAGACACCTGAAAATCACCTAAGCAAAAGAAAAAATGGACGCCGAAAAAAACGAAAATGAGGCTACAGGACCCTAAAGCCGCAAAACACCACCAAGCACATACGACTTTTCCAAAAAGCCGTACGAGGTACAAGATACACTTTTAGCAAGGACGCTAAATCATCCACACCCGCGTACCACATACACATTGGCCGTCATTTTACAACTTACACCTCAGCTCCACAACAATGCAAATACATTGTATGCTGCAGGGACATCAAAACAGATTGTCAGCTCTTCAGCACAATGCTTCCTGCATATATTACTTCCAAATAGGTAAAGTATATTAATTTATTAATTTATTAATTATTTAATTAGCATACAAAAATACATATACACCAAAAAAACAAAAAACACTATCGCAATGAACACAAAAGCCATTCACCGCGCGCCTCACAACAAGCGCCAACGCTGCTTATAGCACACAAAGCCTTGCAATAAGCGCAAAAAGTAGATCAGCGCCAACCTTACAATAACAGAAAAAGCGCCTCTGATAAAAAAAAATACAGGCAAGAGCCTTGCAATGAGCGCCGAAGGATCTCAGACCACCAAAAAAATGAATGTCTGTGGCAAACAGCATTACCTGCCTTACAATTTTATTGCCCCGTCATTTTTGACGGGCAAGTCGCTAGTGTGTATATATTGAGGACCCAGGGATCCACAACTCCTATTATTTTACTGCTGGTTTCTAACTTTTTAAGTTATTATCCATATATTTCTATATATACAGGGAGTGCAGAATTATTAGGCAAGTTGTATTTTTGAGGATTAATTTTATTATTGAACAACAACCATGTTCTCAATGAACCCAAAAAACTCATTAATATCAAAGCTGAATATTTTTGGAAGTAGTTTTTAGTTTGTTTTTAGTTTTAGCTATTTTAGGGGGATATCTGTGTGTGCAGGTGACTATTACTGTGCATAATTATTAGGCAACTTAACAAAAAACAAATATATACCCATTTCAATTATTTATTTTTAAAGGTGAAACCAATATAACATCTCAACATTCACAAATATACATTTCTGACATTCAAAAACAAAACAAAAACAAATCAGTGACCAATATAGCCACCTTTCTTTGCAAGGACACTCAAAAGCCTGCCATCCATGGATTCTGTCAGTGTTTTGATCTGTTCACCATCAACATTGCGTGCAGCAGCAACCACAGCTTCCCAGACACTGTTCAGAGAGGTGTACTGTTTTCCCTCCTTGTAAATCTCACATTTGATGATGGACCACAGGTTCTCAATGGGGTTCAGATCAGGTGAACAAGGAGGCCATGTCATTGGATTTTCTTCTTTTATACCCTTTCTTGCCAGCCACGCTGTGGAGTACTTGGACGCGTGTGATGGAGCATTGTCCTGCATGAAAATCATGATTTTCTGGAAGGATGCAGACTTCTTCCTGTACCACTGCTTGAAGAAGGTGTCTTCCAGGAACTGGCAGTAGGACTGGGAGTTGAGCTTGACTCATTCCTCAACCCGAAAAGGCCCCACAAGCTCATCTTTGATGATACCAGCCCAAACCAGTACTCCACCTCCACCTTGCTGGCGTCTGAGTCGGACTGGAGCTCTCTGTCCTTTACCAATCCAGCCACGGGCCCATCCATCTGGCCCATCAAGACTCACTCTCATTTCATCAGTCCATAAAACCTTAGAAAAATCAGTCTTGATATATTTCTTGGCCCAGTCTTGTTGTTTCAGCTTGTGTGTCTTGTTCAGTGGTGGTCGTCTTTCAGCCTTTCTTACCTTGGCCATGTCTCTGAGTATTGCACACCTTGTGCTTTTGGGCACTCCAGTGATGTTGCAGCTCTGAAATATGGCCAAACTGGTGGCAAGTGGCATCGTGGCAGCTGCACGCTTGACTTTTCTCAGTTCATGGGCAGTTATTTTTCGCCTTGGTTTTTCCACTCGCTTCTTGCGACCCTGTTGACTATTTTGAATGAAAAGCTTGATTGTTCGATGATCACGCTTCAGAAGCTTTGCAATTTTAAGAGTGCTGCATCCCTCTGCAAGATATCTCACTATTTTTGACTTTTCTGAGCCTGTCAAGTCCTTCTTTTGACCCATTTTGCCAAAGGAAAAGAAGTTGCCTAATAATTATGCACACCTGATATAGGGTGTTGATGTCATTAGACCACACCCCTTCTCATTACAGAGATGCACATCACCTAATATGCTTAATTGGTAGTAGGCTTTCGAGCCTATACAGCTTGGAGCAAGACAACATGCATAAAGAGGATGATGTGGTCAAAATACTAATTTGCCTAATAATTCTGCACTCCCTGTATATATATATATATATATATATATATATATATATATATATAATCCATGCCCTTGCTCCTTCAAATTGTTTGGATGCTACTAATTGTCATACAAAATTGTCAATACCTTGTGTATCAGATCTGTGAGCATTTTTTTCCTACAAGAAGAGCTTCGGAAATGTATTTAACATGATCTTTTAAATGCATTATAAGTTGGAAGTTTATTAGTCTTTTATTGCTTTACTTCCATAATAAAACAGTGGGTATCTTTCTTTTATATCTTCTTTATAGTTCATTTAGGATAAAATACATTGGGTTTGGAAAATATTGACAAAATCCAATACCACATTTCAAGAGATAAATGAAGTCTGCTCCAAAGCTGCCCAATTTCCTATATAATAAGTCACGTTTCTGTGTAAATAGGCCAAGGTTCATCTTGTCCCAGCTTTTGAACTGATATACATAGCAGTTCAAACTGGTATAATCATGTCATGTTCCTGAATAATCTCTGGCTGCCAGCTTGAATTTCCTTTATAACAAGAACAAGAAAGTTTGTACTGACCTCACATTAAATGATAATAACAATAATACATTAATTTTACCATATGTTATGGAGAGATTATCAGTGTACTCTTGAGGTTATGAGGTCACTTCCTCTCTTCAGACAAATATAGAGTATTGATATAGGTCATTCTTTTCATGGAATAAGGAACATACATTTTGTACAATTAACTTTTGACATCAATGGTGCTGAAATGCTATATTTCAGTCTAGTTAGCTTGCTATATGTATTGCAGGCTTTCCAATTTTTATTTCAGAACTTGCTTTGAGGAAGGGGCTATGATCTTGAGAGCTTACAATCTAATCATATTCCAGTCTCAGGCTAACATGGTACTATAGTTTACCTACTTCAAAATGGTATAGAGCAAACATTCTGAAATTGTTATCAGTGAGCTTCATTCAGGTAGCCCAAGGAACAGCCAGAATGACTAAAAAAATATGAAACACAATAAATAAAACTGAAGCCAATAAATAAGAATTCATGTAAAATTATACAATATTTTCCTATTTATATGTGTAAATACAAAATTAAAATGTTTAAATGTATGAGCTTTTGACCCACTAATAACATTTCCCTTCCAAATATTTCAGGATCTTCAAATGCTAAAGCTATCACTTAACATGAAAAGACCAATGAGCTAGGCCTCCATTTCATGGCTCCTGTAAGAACTCTCATAAGGCTGACTTGTAGCTATAGGAGGTTTGAACAGCAAATGTATGGAGCTATTACGTGGCTCCTGCAAAAAAGAATCCTGTAAAACTTGCTGAATCTCAATAGCAATGCCTCAGAATGGTATCCACTAACTTGAACATACTACACCAGTACCCCTTCCCATGGCAGGGAAGGGGTTAAAAAATAATGAAAACTAATGTAGGGGGTTTATAAATGCTCCACCTATACCATGGGAGTACCTAATATCAGATACAATGGGGGTCCATAGGAAGCTCTATGGTAATGGGTTATATTAAGGTGTGTTAGACTTTAGATTATCATGGGGGTCCATATGGCACATGATAAAAGGCAAGTTCAATAGACTGGGAGAGAAACTCCCTCTAGCAAACACATACAAGTAAACCTTATCATTTTCTATATAATATATTCTTGCAGTTTACATGTTGAAAATGATTAAGAAGACAATCAGGAAATTATGTGAAGACTGTTATATCAAAGTGTTAAAAAAAATATCAAGTTCAAGAATGACAGTGGAATATAAATGTCAAGAATCCTCATTTCCTCTACAGTCAGGTACATATTTTATAAATATTTTACAGCATATTCATGAATACCTATTCATAGATAATAATAAGCACAAGGAAATTGGTATTTTCAAATGTCTAGGTGTGATCATGGTTATAATTGTCCCAGGTGTGTATTTTATATTACATACAGGTCAAGCATAGCTATCCCCTCTGTCCTGCTTTGGTGGGTTGATTTACAGAGTATCAGTAATCCAGGCCCTTGAAAATGCACAGAAATTATATATAGGCAATTATTTACTAATTTATCAAAGTTGGTGCCAATTTGAATATTAACTATTAAAGCAAATCTATTGGTTTATTTTATATAGTTTCCCACATAAAGTAATTATTATTATTTCTATTATTATTATTATTTGCAGAGCAAAGAGGGCAGATAGTATGTCTTGTGGTTATACAGTCTCTGTTAGTCAAGTAATTAGTCAATTGCTACCAACGTTGCTGCCTAAATTCAGTTGTATCTAATGTCAGCTAATGTTTCTGTATTGCTGCTTATTGTTAATGAAATACGGTTCATTTTGCAAATAGGTTCTTAACAACAATGTATATAAAAATAATCATTTATATAAAACAAAATAAAATAATGTATCCATTAACTCAAACATATTGTCATTGCGTGAAATTTACTAAGAAGGAATGCGTTAATCAGAGATCTCCCACGGCACATCGTCTACACACAATTTACTAAATCTCAAGTATTATAATTTGGGTCCGTGGTTTAGGAGTCAATCATGCTCAGTTTAACAACCGTTCCCTTTAGCTCATGTGCAATTATATGTGAGAAAGTGCATGTGTTTATACTCTGCACATGTACCATCAAAGGCACCATATTGGTTGGCAAACATGCAATGTTTGGCATTACATAATTAGTGGTGTATAATAATAATAAACCCCGCAAAATTATAACATGTCTGTGCTTTGTCATCAGCACCTGGCAACCATATTATGAAATTATTAAAACGAAAAATTAATAAAACATTCATATGCATTAATTTTACAAAGTCTGTCATATATATATATATATATATATATATATATATATATATATATATACACCTTACCTCTGCTTTATATATATAAATCTAATTAAATTTAAAACCAACATGAAAGTACATACCAATGTAGTCTGGGAAAATATTCACATATTTATGAAGATAGCCTGATGGGGAGGGATATCGTATTTGCTCCTAAATCAAATCCTCTTATCAAGTTGCTAACAGCAGTGTTTCACTAGAACTAAATAGATATTTAAGATGAATCTTAGATTCCTCCCGTTCCTCCTAGGTGTTTAATCTTGTTAGAAATAAAAGCAGATGTTTGGCACACAAAAATAAGAAATAAAAGCAGTTTGTACTTATTTAAAATTTCTATTTGTCAAATCAAGTTCTTCACAAGGACATAGTATAAATATGAGACGGTTATAGTCCTTTTAATCTCAATTTGTCTGATAATCCAGTAAATTAGATGTATCACCTTAAACTGATGAAACTGGTTTTATAAAATGTGCTTACTATCCTTTAAAAGGAAAATCATGCACTGTGTATTGAAATGTATGACTGCATTCCTATCTGGTCTGAGGCCAATGAATTTCACTGTCAGAGTCAAGCTACTTGCATTAAATGTCCAGGTCAGGTCTAATTGAAGCCTGTTTCCACTTATTTTCACATTGACCTTCTCCCACTTGTCTTCAGTCTCTCCAGTGATCTGAGGTTTTTACTCTTTAGATGTTTTCTCCATCCTTTCCCCGCTGCCCTTTCTTGCTCCCCCGGTGACCTCCTCTGGAAGCTGCCCTGGACAGCAGGAAAATGACATATAACTTGTTATAAAAGGTCACACAATGCAAATGTGACATTTTGTAGCAAACATTTTTGTTGCTGCTATAGACGCAGTAATTATCGCAGAGAAACAAGTAAAGAAAAGCTCCTTTGTTCTGCCTTGAATTTCTTGGCATTTTTATCTGCAGCCTGAGAAAATGTGACTGGAGGAGATCTGTATCTAAAAGTACTTTCGTTATGATATAAAAGCTTATTATTTTTATGTAGTATGTAGGTAATTAAAACATTGTGATGCTATAGTACATATACAGCACAATACTCTTTTATATTAAATTTTCACCTGCTTTAATATTATTTAGCTGTGCTTTTAGGCTCTCTAGGTCAGCCATTCTGGGCACTGAAGATGTATCAGCTGGTCCTCAAGAAGGCATGAGGATTAACATTAGAAAAAAAGATGGGCGAGGATGTGAGGAGAGGGCTGATTGAGTCAGTTCTGTAATGGGAATATCCACAAGGTTAACTCCATTGAACGTAGGGCAAAACTACACGAAAAACATGTTGCATCAAATATTGTACACTGCTCACTAGTGATGTCGCGAACATAACATTTTCGGTTTGCGAACCGCCGCAAATGTTCGCGAACGGGCGAACCCGGCGAACCGCCAAAGACTTCAATGGACAGGCGGATTTTAAAATCCACAGGGACTCTTTCTGGCCACAATAGTGATGTAAAAGTTGTTTTAAGGGGGCTAACACCTGGACTGTGGCATGCCGGAGGGGGATCCAAGTCAAAACTCCCACGGAAAATTACATAGTCGATGCAGAGTCTGGTTTTAATCCATAAAGGGCATAAATAACCTAACATCCCCCTCCATCATCATCCTCCCCTGTATCTCTTTACCCCCTCCCTCATCATCCTCCCCTGTGTCTCTCTACCCCCTTCCTCATCATCCTCCCCTGTGTCTCATCCCCCCTCCCTCATCATCCTCCCACGTCCCTCATCATCCTCCCCTGTAACTCTTTACCCCCTCCCTCATGATCCTCCCCTGTGTCTCTCCCCCCCTCCATCATCATCCTCTCCTGTGTCTCTTTCCCCCCTCACTCATAATCCTCCCCTGTGTCTCTTTTCCCCCTCCCTCATCATCTTCCCCTGTGTCTCTTCCCCCCTCCCTCATCATCCTCCCCTGTGTCTCTTTCCCCCCTCCCTCATCATCCTCCCCCTCCCTTGATGATTAGGGGGGGGGAGAGACACAGGGATAAGTGTGAGGTGTGTTAGGGTAAGTGGTGTTAGGGATAAGGGTGAGGGGGTTAGGTGTTAGGGTGAGGGGTGTTAGGGCTAAGTGTGAGGGGTGTTAGGGTGAGGGGTGTTAGGGATAAGTGTAAGGGGTGTTAGGGTGAGGCATGTTAGGAATAAGTGTGAGGGGTGTTAGGTCTTAGGGATAAGTGTGAAAATGTTAGGGTTAGGTGTTAGGTTGATGGGTGTTATGGATAAGTGTGAGGGGTGTTAGGGTTAGGGTTAGGGTAAGGGGTGTTAGGGATAAGTGTGAGGGGTGTTAGGGTTAGGGTGAGGGGTGTTAGGGTTAAGTGTGAGGGGTTTTAGGGTTAGGTGTTAGGGTGAGGGGTGTTAGGGATAAGTGTGAGGGGTGTTAGGGTTAGGGTGAGTGGTGTTAGGGATAAGTGTGAGGGGTGTTAGGGTTAGGTGTTAGGGTGAGGGGTGTTAGGGATAAGTGTGAGGGGTGTTAGGGTTAGGGTGAGTGGTGTTAGGGATAAGTGTGAGGGGTGTTAGGGTTAGATGTTAGGGTAAGGGGTGTTAGGGATAAGTGTGAGGGGTGTTAGGGTTAGGGTGGGGGGTGTTAGGGATAAGTGTGAAAGGTGTTAGGGTTAGGTATTAGGGTGAGGGGTGTTAGGGATAAGTGTGAGGGGTGTTAGGGTAAGGGTGAGGGGTGTTAGGGATAAGTGTGAGGGGTGTTAGGGTTAGGGTGAGGGGTGTTAGGGATAAGTGTAAGGGGTGTTAAGTTTGAGGGGTGTTAGGGTTAGGGTTAGGGGTGTTAGGGATAAGTGTGAGGGGTGTTAGGGTTAGTGTGAGGGGTGTTAGGGATAAGTGTGAGGGGTGTTAGGGTTAGGTGTTAGGGTGAGGGGTGTTAGGGATAAGTGTGAGCGGTGTTAGGGTTAGGGTGTGGGGTGTTAGGGATAAGTTTGAGAGGTGTTAGGGTTAGGTGTTAGGATGAGGGGTGTTACGGATAAGTGTGAGGAGTGTTAGGGTTAGGGTAAGGGGTGTTAGGTATAGGTGTGAGGGGTGTTAGGGTTAGGGTGAGGGGTGTTAGGGATAAGTGTGAGGGGTGTTAGGGTTAGGGTGAGGGGTGTTAGGGATAAGTGTGAGGGGTGTTAGGGTTAGGGTGAGGGGTGTTAGGGATAAGTGTGAGGGGTGTTAGGGTTAGGTGTTAGGGTGAGGGGTGTTAGGGATAAGTGTGAGGGGTGTTATGGTGGGGTGTGTTAGGGATAAGTGTGAGGGGTGTTAGGGTTAGGTGTTAGGGTGAGGGGTGTTAGGGATAAGTGTAAGGGGTGTTAGGGTTAGGTGTTAGGGTGAGTGGTGTTAGGGATAAGTGTGAGGGGTGTTAGGGTAAGGGTGAGGGGTGTTAGAGATAAGTGTGAGGGGTGTTAGGGTTAGGGTGAGGGGTGTTAGGGATAAGTGTAAGGGGTGTTAGGGTTAGGTGTTAAGTGTGAGGGGTGTTAGGATTAGGGTTAGGGGTGTTAGGGATAAGTGTGAGGTGTGTTAGGGTTAGGGTGAGGGGTGTTAGGGATAAGTGTGAGGGGTGTTACAGCGAGGGGTGTTAGGGATAAGTGTGAGGGGTGTTAGGGTTAGGTGTTAGGGTGAGGGGTGTTAGGGATAAGTGTAAGGGGTGTTAGTGTTAGGGGTGTTAGGGATAAGTGTGAGGGGTGTTAGGGTTAGGGTGAGGGGTGTTAGGGATAAGTGTGAGGGGTGTTAGGGTTAGGTGTTAGGGTGAGGGGTGTTAGGGATAAGTGTGAGGGGTGTTAAGGTTAGGGTGAGGGGTGTTAGGGATAAGTGTGAGGGGTGTTAGGGTTAGGTGTTAGGATGAGGGGTGTTAGGGATAAGTGTAAGGGGTGTTAGGGTAAGGGTGAGGGGTGTTAGGGATAAGTGTGAGGGGTGTTAGGGTTAGGGTGAGGGGTGTTAGGGATAAGTGTAAGGGGTGTTAAGTTTGAGGGGTGTTAGGGTTAGGGTTAGGGGTGTTAGGGATAAGTGTGAGGGGTGTTAGGGTTAGTGTGAGGGGTGTTAGGGATAAGTGTGAGGGGTGTTAGGGTTAGGTGTTAGGGTGAGGGGTGTTAGGGATAAGTGTGAGCGGTGTTAGGGTTAGGGTGTGGGGTGTTAGGGATAAGTTTGAGAGGTGTTAGGGTTAGGTGTTAGGATGAGGGGTGTTACGGATAAGTGTGAGGAGTGTTAGGGTTAGGGTAAGGGGTGTTAGGTATAGGTGTGAGGGGTGTTAGGGTTAGGGTGAGGGGTGTTAGGGATAAGTGTGAGGGGTGTTAGGGATAAGTGTGAGGGGTGTTAGGGATAAGTGTGAGGGGTGTTAGGGTTAGGGTGAGGGGTGTTAGGGATAAGTGTGAGGGGTGTTAGGGTTAGGTGTTAGGGTGAGGGGTGTTAGGGATAAGTGTGAGGGGTGTTATGGTGGGGTGTGTTAGGGATAAGTGTGAGGGGTGTTAGGGTTAGGTGTTAGGGTGAGGGGTGTTAGGGATAAGTGTAAGGGGTGTTAGGGTTAGGTGTTAGGGTGAGTGGTGTTAGGGATAAGTGTGAGGGGTGTTAGGGTAAGGGTGAGGGGTGTTAGAGATAAGTGTGAGGGGTGTTAGGGTTAGGGTGAGGGGTGTTAGGGATAAGTGTAAGGGGTGTTAGGGTTAGGTGTTAAGTGTGAGGGGTGTTAGGATTAGGGTTAGGGGTGTTAGGGATAAGTGTGAGGTGTGTTAGGGTTAGGGTGAGGGGTGTTAGGGATAAGTGTGAGGGGTGTTACAGCGAGGGGTGTTAGGGATAAGTGTGAGGGGTGTTAGGGTTAGGTGTTAGGGTGAGGGGTGTTAGGGATAAGTGTAAGGGGTGTTAGTGTTAGGGGTGTTAGGGATAAGTGTGAGGGGTGTTAGGGTTAGGGTGAGGGGTGTTAGGGATAAGTGTGAGGGGTGTTAGGGTTAGGTGTTAGGGTGAGGGGTGTTAGGGATAAGTGTGAGGGGTGTTAAGGTTAGGGTGAGGGGTGTTAGGGATAAGTGTGAGGGGTGTTAGGGTTAGGTGTTAGGATGAGGGGTGTTAGGGATAAGTGTAAGGGGTGTTAGGGTAAGGTTGAGGGGTGTTAGGGATATGTGTGAGGGGTTTTAGGGTTAGGGTGAGGGGTGTTAGGGATAAGTGTGAGGGGTGTTAGGGTTAGGTGTTAGGGTGAGGGGTGTTAGGGATAAGTGTGAGGGGTGTTATGGTGGGGTGTGTTAGGGATAAGTGTGAGGGGTGTTAGGGTTAGGTGTTAGGGTGAGGGGTGTTAGGGATAAGTGTAAGGGGTGTTAGGGTTAGGTGTTAGGGTGAGTGGTGTTAGGGATAAGTGTGAGGGGTGTTAGGGTAAGGGTGAGGGGTGTTAGAGATAAGTGTGAGGGGTGTTAGGGTTAGGGTGAGGGGTGTTAGGGATAAGTGTAAGGGGTGTTAGGGTTAGGTGTTAAGTGTGAGGGGTGTTAGGATTAGGGTTAGGGGTGTTAGGGATAAGTGTGAGGTGTGTTAGGGTTAGGGTGAGGGGTGTTAGGGATAAGTGTGAGGGGTGTTACAGCGAGGGGTGTTAGGGATAAGTGTGAGGGGTGTTAGGGTTAGGGTGAGGGGTGTTAGGGATAAGTGTGAGGGGTGTTAGGGTTAGGTGTTAGGGTGAGGGGTGTTAGGGATAAGTGTAAGGGGTGTTAGTGTTAGGGGTGTTAGGGATAAGTGTGAGGGGTGTTAGGGTTAGGGTGAGGGGTGTTAGGGATAAGTGTGAGGGGTGTTAGGGTTAGGTGTTAGGGTGAGGGGTGTTAGGGATAAGTGTGAGGGGTGTTAAGGTTAGGGTGAGGGGTGTTAGGGATAAGTGTGAGGGGTGTTAGGGTTAGGTGTTAGGATGAGGGGTGTTAGGGATAAGTGTAAGGGGTGTTAGGGTAAGGTTGAGGGGTGTTAGGGATATGTGTGAGGGGTTTTAGGGTTAGGGTGAGGGGTGTTAGGGATAAGTGTAAGGGGTGTTAGGGTTAGGTGTTGAGTGTGAGGGGTGTTAGGGTTAGGGTGAGGGGTGTTAGGGATAAGTGTGAGGGGTGTTAGGGTTAGGTGTTAGGGTGAGGGGTGTTAAGGATAAGTGTGAGGGGTGTTAGGGTTAGGGTGAGGGGTGTAAGGGTTAGGTGTTAGGGTGAGTGGTGTTAAGGATAAGTGTAAGGGGTGTTAGGGTGAGGCATGTTAGGAATAAGTGTGAGGGGTGTTAGGTCTTAGGGATAAGTGTGAGGAGTGTTAGGGTTAGGGTGAGGGGTGTTAGGGATAAGTGTGAGGGGTGTTAGGGTTAGGTGTTAGGTTGATGGGTGTTATAGATAAGTGTGAGGGGTGTTAGGGATAAGTGTAAGGGGTGTTAGGGTAAGGTTGAGGGGTGTTAGGGATATGTGTGAGGGGTTTTAGGGTTAGGGTGAGGGGTGTTAGGGATAAGTGTAAGGGGTGTTAGGGTTAGGTGTTGAGTGTGAGGGGTGTTAGGGTTAGGGTGAGGGGTGTTAGGGATAAGTGTGAGGGGTGTTAGGGTTAGGTGTTAGGGTGAGGGGTGTTAGGGATAAGTGTGAGGGGTGTTAGGGTTAGGGTGAGGGGTGTAAGGGTTAGGTGTTAGGGTGAGTGGTGTTAAGGATAAGTGTAAGGGGTGTTAGGGTGAGGCATGTTAGGAATAAGTGTGAGGGGTGTTAGGTCTTAGGGATAAGTGTGAGGAGTGTTAGGGTTAGGGTGAGGGGTGTTAGGGATAAGTGTGAGGGGTTTTAGGGATTAGGTGTTAGGGTGAGGGGTGTTAAGGATAAGTGTGAGGGGTGTTAGGGTGAGGCATGTTAGGAATAAGTGTGAGGGGTGTTAGGTCTTAGGGATAAGTGTGAGGGGTGTTAGGGTTAGGTGTTAGGTTGATGGGTGTTATGGATAAGTGTGAGGGGTGTTAGGGTTGGGTGCTAAGGTGAGGGGAGGATGATGATAAGGGGGGGAAGAGACACAGGGGTGTCCTTGCATCAGAGATCAAAAGAGTCCTTCAGGACTGTATTGCACACTGTGTACAGTAGCCTAGCTATGGTTTTCCCTATTGATGCAGTATCACCTACACTCAGCCTCCTCTCAGTAAGACTGCAAGTTAGTTATGATTCCAAAATGGCTGCTGGTTATGAGGTAGAAGGCTCTGGAAGGGAGTGTATGCTGCTGATTGGCTGGAATGTGTCTGCTGACTGTGACATGCAGGGTCAAAGTTTGCTCAATGATAAAGTATAGGGGGCGGGTCGAATATCGCATCTGTTCGCAGTTCGCCGCGAACGCGAACATGCAATGTTCGCCGGGAACAGTCCGCCGGCGAACTATTCGCGACATCTCTACTGCTCACTGTTCAGGATCTCAACCATAGCATACATCAGTGTCAGAAGTTTGTCAGCTTAAAAAAGGAAAATCAGCATTTTATTAAACAAAAACTTGAAACATCTTCAGGCGATTATCGCAAGTGAGGTACTTTCTGATATCTTGGACTGCACTCTGCTGTAAGAAACTCTTCATAGGTCAATGACCTGAACATACATTTAATGATGACCACTGGAAATGCACCCATATTTTCCTTACTGTTTCTAATATTCAGTTACTGGTATCTTGCTGCATTATTTGGGCACCTATTCAGAAGCTATTTAGTGTACACGTGTGTTCACTGTTCAGACATCAGTAAAGACTGTGGAATTTCTATGCTAAGCTTGGGGCCTTCATTTTGCTGGTGTAGATTTATGTGTAGATTTATTTCTTGCATGGTGACAGTTAGGAGCCCCCTGGGGGTCCATAGGATTCCTATTTGGTAGATTCTTTAGTGACCTCTATCGGGCTAGTGACAGAACCCTTAGAGATTCATTGGGATCCCCATGGGGCATTAATTATGTATCATCTATTTAGGATTGGGTTGCATAAGATGTGGGGGTAAAATAATTAATGGCAATGGTTATATGTGATTGATAAGATAATATCTGCCTTGTTTTAAAATACTAAGGAAAAATAATACAGAACTTTTGTCATAATTTAGAAACTGGAAGTGATAGACATACATAAACTAAACAAATTCAAAAGAGCTTAGAATAAAAAATTATAGTCTTCTACTTACATTATGCTCATTTGAAGAAATACAATTCATAATAGGCAAAATGTTTTAAAAAGCCCAAAAAAGGAAAATATTGACTTTTATTTTGTGAACATTATATGCACTTAAGCTGCAGTGGCAGCTACAAGGGATGGGAATGAGATATTTATATGTCTTCTTCTATTGACATGTGCAAGTCCTTTCAATAGAATTAATGGAAATATTCTCATGGCAGCTGAACAAGAAAGGCAACATTTGCCCTTGAAAACAATAATTGCATATTACTATTAAAAATTACACTTTCCTTATGTTTTACTTTCTAAAAACCAGTTATCAAGTGGTGTTCTTACAAGTACTGTACATATAGGCTTACACTGATTTTGAACCATATCCTTTTTTTTATAGATTTGAGAATGAGCAGACTGTATGGGCTTGTTGGCTGATACCTACTATTAAAATTTATGTTTCTATGTTTTCTTCTGTTTTTCCTAAACATTGGTAACTAAGGATAAAAATATTAGTGCACGTTAAACAATATTTTGCAATAATGCAGTTATAATATTCTTAAAAGGGGTAACCAATACAAATAAAAAGGACTTGAAGCAGTAAGTGACCCTGGTTCCCTGTTCTTGAAAGGAGAGCATGGAAATAATGCTATGCCTCTAAGAATGGAACAAATGTTGATTATGTGTCAGAGCTTACAAAACTGTCTAACTACCATGTTTGTACTTATAAAATGAGCCAATTTTAGTGGATGAGAAAAACTTACAAATAATACATTTTAAGATAAAACAGCACATATAGTTGAAAACACAATAAGTACAATATTGAACCACTGGATAACCTGGTTGTCAGAATAGATATTTTTTCTGTGGGGTTCTTTTTTGCATTTGCCTAGATGGACCACATGAGTTTTAAAAGGTGCACTTGTATTCTTTTTCAACCTTAACTGCAATGTTACTAGGATAGCCATGCCATATAACATTCTAACTTGCAGCACACTACATCCATTTAATGCTAAAAAAAAACAATAACTATCCACTTTATGTTCTCCAAAATAATGTTTGTACTACCTACCCTAGAGATGAATAGCAGCATACTGTTTTAATGTGAAAATATTCAGGATCCATTGATGAATGGATGAATGTATGTTTTAAAATGTATTATGGAGATATTCTCCCTAGCTATTCTATGTTAGTAAACCCAAAACACTGGGGGCCTCATTCTATTATCGGCCGTAAATCGGCCGTAAGGCTGCGATTCCTTGCGAGGGTTCAGTTAACTCGCGATTCTATTATACGGCCCCGCAAGGATCTCCTTTTACGGCCGGCCGCATATCTTGGAACCGGCCGTAATCTGTGAAATATAAAAACTCAAAAATAAATTCAAGCCTGCACTGTACAGCTCTGTAAATGCTAGGGATCATATTGGGGGACATGAGGATTAAAAGGAACCCACTCTCAAGCTTGCACATCTGCCCAAACCCGAGTTTAAATTAACTGTTTATTTGCCGGCTGCGGCGTGGGCGTGTCTGAGGTGCTCCAAGCACTCTGGACTTTTTACATGTATATTTTACGGATATTAAAAATGAAATATTTTACGGATTTGAGTACAGGATAATTATGTGCTATTTTTTCTAACACCTAAAATCCCTTTATAGTCTTCTCAAAGTGCAGGATGGCTTTATTTGAGCTATTTTATGTGCTTAATTGGTGCTAGCGAGACCTTTTTCCTGCAAGTAACTGCGGCTCGTTTTTAGCCTTGCAGAGAGGGTTCCCGGAGCAATTGAATTGCAAATCTCTTGCGGCCGTTTTAGATCAAAGGCTTTCCTCCGGCGCGATCGGCCGCAAGAGATAGCAAGGCACCGGCCGCAAGCCTGCCGGAGCCTACGGCCGTAAGGGAATAGAATAGCCGAATAGCTTGCGGCCGGTCGTTGCGGCCCCGCAGCGGCTGCGGCCGATAATAGAATGAGGCCCCTAGTATAGTGTCTGTGTTACCATTGCGAAGAATACAAACTTACTTCAACACTTAAAACATAGAAAGAGTATGTCATAAAACTGCATTGAAGATATATTAATTAAAATCCTGTATATATAAAAAAAGAAAAATTTAGCTCTAATTAAAAATTAACAAAATAAGCCAGTAGCATTGTGATTTAATGTGTGAGAAGGTACTTGTCATATGTTGCTTAAACTGACTTAAATAGTCTAGTGTTGCAAGGCAAAGAGCTCCATAGAGTAGGGGCAGCTCGAGAAAATACCAAAAGGCGGAAATGAGAGGAGATGACAAGAGAGGAGGAAAGAAGAAGGTTGTTAGCAGAGTGAAGAGGACTGTTAGGGGGGGGATTTTGAGACAAGGGCAGAGATATAAGGGTGTGCACCGTTTTTAAAGGCTTCTGGATTGCTACCTTGTGTTGGTGAAGCGGCTTGTGTACTTCAATGAAGCTGTGAGGGGAAGGTCATGGCAGAGAAGTCAGACAAATTGTGATCTTCTGGAGAAGGAACTGGCAACCCACTCCAGTAACGTTGCTAAGAAAACTTTATGGACAAGCACAACCAGAGACATAACAATATGACACCGGAAGATGAGCGCCTCAGGTCAGAAGGTGCCTACCACATTACTGAGGAAGAGCAGAGGGCAAGTACAACTAGCACCAGATCTAATGAAGTGGTTGGGCCAAAGCTGAAAGGGCACCCAGCTGCTGGAGGGAAGAGGAAAGTCCTCTGTTGTAAAGAACAATTCAGAATAGGAACCTGTATGTTAGAACTATGAACCAAGTGTGTTCAAGAATGAGATGACAAGGTTAAACATTGATATCCTGGCAATTAGTGAACTTAAATGGACTGGAATGGGACATTTCGCATCAGACAACCAACAAATATTCTACTGTGGTCAAGAATCCCGCAGAAGAAATCGAGTAGCCATCCTTGTCTATCAAATAGTGGCCAAAGAAGTGCTCGCTTACAACCCAATAAATGACAGAATGATTTAAATTTGAATTCAAGACAAGCTATTTAACATCAAAGTGATCCAACACTATGCTGCAACCATGGATGCTGAAGAGGCTGAAGTTGTCCAGTTCTACGAAGACATTCAACACGTCATAGATATAACACCAAGAAAAAGATGTTACTATCATCATAGGAAATTGGAATGTAAAAGTAGGGTACCAAAAGACACCTGTAATAACTGGAAAGTTTGGCTTTGGAGTGCAAAATGAAGCAGGTCAGAGATTAGTAGAATTTTGTCAAGATAATTCTCTGGTCATAGTAAACACCCTCTTCCAACAGCCTCCGAGACGGCTCTACACATGTAAATCACCAGATGGACAACATAGAAATCAGATAGACTATATACTTTGCAGCCACAGGTGGAGGAGTATATAAATCAGCACAAACCAGACCTGGAGCTGTCTCTGGCTCAGACCATGAGCTTCTTATTGCAAAGTTCAAACTTAAACTGAAGAAAAGAGGGAAAATTATCAGACCACGTAGATCCAAAATAAGTAATATCCCTTGTGAATACACAGTGGAGGTAAATAATAGATTTAAGGGACTAGACACGGAAGATATGGTACCTGAAGAACTTTGGACCGAAGTTTTCAACATAATCCAGGAAACAGCAACAAAGAATATCCCTAAAAGAAAGAAAAGTAAGAAATCTGATGAGGCTTCGAAAGTAGCTCAGGATAGAAGGAAAGCAGAAGTTAGCGGAGATAAGAAAAGATTTGTCCAACTGAGTGCAGAATTCCAGAGGATAGCCAGAAGAGACAAGGAGACATTCTACATTGAGCGATGTAAAGAAATTGAAGAAGAAAACCGAATGGGTAAATCAACAGATCTCTTCAAAAAAATTGGGATTCTAAAAGGCACATTTCATGCCACAGGTGGCATGATAAAAGACAAAAATGTTAGGGACTTAACAGAAGAAGATCATATTACAAAGAGGTGGCAGGAATACACGGAAGATCTATACAGGAAGGATCTTAACAGCAGTGATTACCTCAATAGTTTCTCCAATGAGCTGGAGCCAGACATCTTGGAGAGAGAAGTGAGATGGGTCCTAGGATGTCTTGCTGATAATATGGCTGCAGGAGGTGAAGGAGTCTCAACTCAACTATTCAAAAGGTTGTGTATTGTCACCTTATTTCTTTAACTTATATGCAGAATACATCATGCGTAAGGCTGGACTGGATGAATTCAAAGCCAGAATCAATATTGCTGGAAGAATCATCAACAACTTCAGATACGCTGATGATACTACCTTGATGGCTGAAAGTAAGGAGGAACTAAAGGACCTATTGATGAAGGTAAAAGAAGAGAGTGCAACAGTTGGCCTGCTGCTCAACGTTAAAAAGACAAAGATCATGGCAAATGGCAATCTCGCTTTCTGGCAAATAGATGGGGAAGAAGTGGAGGCAGTGACAGAATTTATTTTCCTGAGATCCAAGATCTCTGCAGATGGTGACTATCGTCATGAAATTAAAATACGTTTGCTTCTGGGCAAGCTATGGCAAGCTTGGACAAGCTAGTAAAAAGTAAAGATATTAAACTATCAACAAAGGTACACATAGTTCGACCTATGGTATTCCCAGTAGTAACATACAGATGTGACAGCTGGACCATAAAGAAGTCTGAGCACTGTAGAATTGACCCCTTTGAATTGTGGTGTTAGAGAAGACTGCTAAGAGTCCCTTGGACTGCAAGAAGATCCAATAAATCAGTACTTCATGAAATCAAGACAAACTGTTCACTAGAAGGTATGATCATGAGGGTGAAGCTAAAATATTTTGGCCATATCATGAGATGGCAGGATTCCCTAGAAAAGACTCTGATGCTGGGAAAGATTGAAGGAACAAGAAGAAGGGGACGACAGAGGCGGAGATGGATAGATGAGGTGACTGAAGCAATGAACATGAACTTGATGGAGCTCAGAGAGTGAGAGATGTAACTTGCATGCTGCGGTCCATAGAGTTGCGGAGAGTCGAACGCGACTGAACGACTAAATAACAGCAATATGTTAGGATCATGATTTTCGATTTTATTTTGGAGGCTATGCGAACAATATGATTAAGAGACTTAACCATAAAAGGCACTCCTCCTCACTCATGGTTTGTCAGACCAGGAAGAAGCTGCTAATCGAAACGTGCGCGTCGGCTGAAGTTGGTCCCTCGGTGAGGACGCCACGGCCAGTTGTGAAGTGTCTGTTTGCAGGGAAGCACCTTCCATTTTTTGTCTCCCATTTGCTGGATGTTGGGTGTACTTACTGTCATGATTTATTTTTTTAAGGACTCATTTTGCCAGTAATTTATGAATATGGCCAAGGGAGCATGACATTGTTGCATTGGGATTACGTGTTATTGTGTGTGGTTATATGTTGCCTGTACATGGTTATTATGTATCCTAGTTATCAGAAGTTAGCTGCAGATCATTGCACACTCACACATACAGACCTTGGGTCAAGACTGATGTACTGTATGTACTTCAAGTAGTCCTAAGCAAACAATTGAGTTTAACAAAGGTTTTTTTCACAAGCCAGCTATAGATATCTGGTGAATTTGATCTCAAGAGCTTTGATACCCCAAGGTTGCAAGCCAGATGGGCTGACATCAAACACATACACAAATGTACACAAGGGTGTGGTATTGGAGAGCATAAATATGTTGTTTTGATCATTCGCTAAAGGTTGAGAGATTGTTTTGACAAATACACAGTGTGAGGCCACTTGTAACCTGTATCCAGTATTCTCTGCCTGTACGTTTTGGGTCTTGCCCTCTTCAGAAGCCATCTTTTATGCCACAGAGAACAGGACTACACGATTCTGCTGGGGTAGGTTTGAACTAGGTTCATATCAAGCCCCCTTGAAGAAACAGATCGTGACATTGGCTGGCAGTGGTGGGATCTCTGTAGAAAACACAGAAGGATGGCAGCTTATGAAGAGATGTCTGCAACAGAGGAGGAGGAAGTGTCCAGATGGTACCAAAGATGGATGGAGATAATGCCTGCAGGTTCAACCAAGGAACAGCAGAAGGAAATCCGGTTACAGATCATACAGGAGGTAAAGGAAAAGTGGAGAAGGGTAAGCAATGGCCCTGTCTCAGCTCCTGTGGAGGGAAAAAGCTTATCCCCAGTAGAGACAGAGAATGTTCTGGAGACTGGAAAGGACTGTAGAGGAATGGGCGTTCTAAATAAATGGATGGTGGTCCTGGGACTATGGCCAGGTCACGAGCTAATGGAATGGCTGGAAGAATTAGTATGTGAGGAGGTCGCCCTGGAAGAGCAATATGCTTTTTGGATGGGACCTGTTGGGATACCTCATCAAGAGCCCTGTTTTTCACTGGGTCTGGAAGAGACACTTTGGGACATTGTACATGGGGATCCAGATTGTGGGTTGGGGACAGAGAAAAGACAGCTTTGTCTGTTTGTCAAAAGCTGTCACATTCTGGGACTGGAGACAGGCTCTCAGACAGCTGACCTACGTTGGCCTTTGATCCAGCAGGAGCTACAGCTGGAGGTGGATTATATAGACTTGTTGGATGAAGCCTCCCTGGATGGGTTTTGGCCACCCAGCTGGTGGCCAAAACCAGGCATGGAACAGAACCACCTAAAAGGTACTACAGGGACCCAGCTAAATGTTGCCAAGGCTGGATCAGAAAATAAAGGTATGAACTGTGGGGAGAATTTTGGTATCAGGGATTCTCAAAATAACAAGGATGCCTTCATCCATGGGGTTGACTGGGAAGAGGAAGAACTGGTCCCTATTTTTAGGGGGCTGAGTCTCACCCAGCTAGAGGCATGGGGACAGGACCAAACCACAGCAGTGCAAGGCCCTGTGGAAAAACTGGGGATAAGCTACCCTGCTCTTCAGCCTGAACAAGAGGCAGTAGCAGCTGCTTCTCAAGGGCTGCCTTTAACTACACACCAAGCAGTCTCAGAAGGAGAGACTCAGGAGGTTCCATCTGAGGATCCAGAAACTAAACAGCCAGAGGGTATCCCAGATTGTGGTTTGTCTCCTAATCTCCCTACATTGACTCCCCTGCAGCTGCCCAAAGCCACTAGTTGTGTACCTGTAACCCTGAAAAGAAGGGGCCACTGGCCAGGCTTGTTGGGAGAGAGGTTGGCTACTGAACAACAATGGCTTGTGTCAGAACTGCCCATTAATCCAGCATGGATGACACCAGAGAATGTCACTAGCCCATGTTGCAACTATAACATCCCAGTTCATTCAGGAGAAAGCACAGGCCTGACAAAGGGAACCTTGGACTTTTAAATTTTACCCATGGGCCTCAGTACTGATCCAGAATCAGCAGGACAGGATGTCTCCCTAGCCTGGAAGGAGAGGGATTTGCTAGTTAAGGACCCTCACAAGTTTATGCTGGACTTACTAGCTGGGATGTACTGTTTCTCCTGGACTACCTTGAAAGGTCCTCCATGGCAGTTGTCTTATAAGTCTCCCCAGAGGGCTTGGGAAGGTGAGTATTCACCCTGGACAGGGGGAGGCAGGGTACTCGGAGAGCCACTGAGGCTATCACATGGATGGACTGTCACATCAAGAGGACTGGTAACCACCTGTATATATGGGAAGTTAACCGACAGGATAAACTTTCCCTGCTATACTAGAAAGAAAAGGGGGAGAAATTGTCATGTTTTAATTGTTTAAGTACTCATTTATCCAGTAATTTATGAATGTGGCCAAGGGAGCATGACATTGTTGCATTGGGATTATGTGTTATTGTGTGTGGTTCTATGTTGCCTGTACATGGTTA
The DNA here is from genome assembly GCA_027410445.1 of Discoglossus pictus. Classification (NCBI taxonomy): domain Eukaryota; kingdom Metazoa; phylum Chordata; class Amphibia; order Anura; family Alytidae; genus Discoglossus; species Discoglossus pictus. The sequence goes on along the minus strand of CM050163.1, from coordinate 321,170,915 downwards.
TTATGTATCTCAGTTATTATATATTGTAAGAGAGAAAACTTTATATAGAACATATGTGGAATTGGTAAAAATGCTCGGCATTGAAGTTAGCTGCAGATCATTGCACACTCACACATACAGACCTTGAGTCAAGACAGATGTATGTTCTTCAAGTAGTCCTAAGCAAACACTTGAGTTTAACATAACGTTTTTACACTAGTCAGCTATAGATATCTGGTGAATTTGATCTCAATAGCTTTGATATCCCAAGGTTGCAAGTCTGATGGGCTGACATCAAACACATACACAAATGTACACAAGGGTGTGGTATTGGAGAGCATAAATATGTTGTTTTGATCATTCAATAAAGGTTGATAGATAGTTTTCATATATCCACAGTGTGAGACTATTTCTGTGTGTTGTGTCCTGACCTGGGGAGTGGTCTTGCCATGGGCCACTTGTAACCTGTAAGCAGTATTATCTGCCTGTACCTTTTGGGTCTTGCCCTCTTCAGAAGCCATCTTTTGTGCCACAGAGAACAGGAACTACACAATTCTGCTGGGGTAGGTTTGAACTAGGTTCATATCAAGCCTCCTTGAAGAAGTAGATTGCGACACTTACACTTTACTATTTTTAGAGGAGTCAGGAAGAGATTTCTAGTTAGCTTGCTCTGTATAGGTAGCTAGAATCTCAGGGGGGTAAGTGGTGGATCCCCTGTACCATCACACCAGTTTAGAGATTCAGGCACATCAATGTTTGTATTAGGGTCAGTATAGTCAGTGTAGTCCACTGTCGTTTGGGAGTTTGTGGTGGGCGCTTATCATTAACTCGGAGCACTTAGTTCAACGCTCATCACCTGCAAGCCTCGTGTAGCGAGGCGAGCCGTTAACTCGCACCACTTATGCATGGCGAGCCTCGTATAGCAAGGTGAGTCCTTAACTCAGAACACTTAGCTGATGAGCGCCAAAGTCGCTCATTACCTGCGAGCCTTGCGTAGCGAGGCAAGCCGTTAAGGCGCTACAACTCGCAACACAAAAGCCATGAGCGCCAAAGCGAGGCGAGCAGTGAAGGCAATGAAACTCGGGGGACTTAGACACAAAGGAGCGCCGAACACACATTGAAATACGGGGGACTTAGCCACAAAACACTTTGTAAATGCAGAATCAGCTTAGGCTGCAAGCAGTTGACCAGCTTAAAATCCGAGATGCGGGACTTAGAAAAAAAAAATACGACATAGGAAAAATACGAAGTTAACGGGCGAACCGCGCAAAACAAAATCACTAAAAACACACTAAATACACAAAAAAATACAACAACAACATCACACACAGCACGGGGGAATAGCCAGGACGTCTGGGAGTGAGGTGCAATGCAAATTTAAGTCGAATTTGCAGAGTTTTGGCACTCTAAAATCGCCTAATCAAGAAAAAAAATGGCGGCTGAAAAAAATAAAAACGAGGCTACTCGACCCTGAAGCTTACACAACACCGCCAGACATGTAGGACTTTGCCAGGCACGTACGAGGTACAAAAATACACTGTTGGGAAATACGGAAAATGCTCACGAGGCGCGTAACACATAGGATATCGCCGCCATTTTACAACACTAATTTGCTAATCTGCACATTATAATTCTGAAATGGCGGCTTTCCCGCCTAAACCGTCTTGCGTACATTCTTATATTTTACAATGGCTTTACTTTATGAAGACATTAATGGTTAACGCTTTCAAATATATTTATTAATTGATTAATTCATTTTTAATGGACATTAATTTAGTAATTATTAGTAATCATTATGAAAAATAAAATTTTATATTTTTGACTGCCGTTACTTTATGAATATATTATTGCTTAACTCTTTCTAATATATTTATTAATTGATTCATTAATTATTAATTTTTATTAATTACTTAATTAGTAATTAATTAGTCATAATAATAAAAACATGTTTAAACTGCCTCAAAAGATATGTACATTTTACAGTGCACTTATATTTCTGTGTTGCTGCTCAGTTATTACTGCACCTATATTTCTGTGTTGCTGCTCAATTATTAATGTTTATTAAATACTTAATTAGTAATTCATTTGTAATAATAAAAGAAAGAATGTTTAAACTGCCTCAAAATATATGTACATTTTACAGAGCAGTTATATTTTTGTGTTGCTGCTCAATTATTAGTGCACTTATATTTGTGTGGTGCTGCTCAATTATCAATGTTCATTAATTACTTAATTAGTAATTAAGTAGTAATAATATAAAAGAAAATTGTTTAAAATGCCCTAAAAAATATGTATATTTTACAGTGCACTTATATGTCTGTGTTGCTGCCCATTGTCTGAAAGGAATAGGATCCTCAAAGCAGTTTAATATTGAAATACGTTTATTATATTATGACACCTGCTACATTTAATATTTTATAGTGCATTTATTTATGAATATATCCATGCTAACACCTTTACGTTTTTCATTTATGCCAATTAAACATCATACTCTTAATGGTTAATGAATGAACTGTATTCAAACAATACATAGATTTAATTTTGCATTTATATATCTGAAGTAATAATCAGTAACGTACATTTATTAACTATTAATTATCAACTACAGATTTTTTTTTTTTTTTGCCTAAAAATTAGGTACATTTTCAAATGTATATATCTATGTTCCTGCTCATTCCCTAACAGGGATAGGACCTTATAAGCACTTACATATTTAAATCAGTTTATTATATTACAACACTTTTTAATATTTGGGAAGGCATTTACTTATGAATATATTGATGATTAGGCCTTCACGTTTTGCATGTATGCAAATTAAACAGGATACTTTCAATGATTCATGAATTCATTCTAACAAAACATTAAAAATGCTTTTTAAATAATTTTATAGATTCCTCATCTTTGCACCTGCCTGAAGACACAGATTGAGCTCTGCAGGATTTGATCTGCTATGACATCAACTTGATATTCTTTAGGAAAACAGGATTAAGTATTTTTATTTTTCATTGATGCCAGTTATTAATTAATTAACATATTTTAGTTTATTAATTAATCAATCATTTTAAAAAATACATATATGCTTAGCCATTTATGTTTTCATGAATGAGAATTACATCTCATAACTTGATTTATTGATTAATTAATTTAATCAAAACATTACAAATCAGTTTTACAGGCCAATCTATAGTTTGATCATAGCTCTTTGGGTTTGCCATTCTTTAGGAAAACTTGATTACCTGTTTCTGTTTCGCATTCATGACAGTTTTACATTATTTCATTAATGTATATTCATTTATTAATTGCTTCCTAATTATGTTCCTGCTCATTGCCTAACAGGCATAGGACCTTATAAGCACTTACATATTTAAATCACTTTATGATATTATGACACTTTTTAATATTTTTGAATGCATTTACTTATGAATATATTGATGATAAGGCTTTTACATTTTGCATGTATGCCAATTAAAAAGGATACTTTCAATGATTCATGAATTAATTCAAACAAAATATTAAAAATGCTTTTTATGTCATTTTACAGAGAGTGACCTCTGCAAGATTTGATCTGCTATGACATCAACTTGACAGGTATATGATTTAATGATGACATTCTTTAGAAAACCAGGATTAAGTCTTGTTTTTTTACATTGATGACAGTTATTGATTAATTAATTAATTAACATATTTTAGTTTATTATTTAATCAATATTTTTTTAACAAATACATTACGAATACATATATGCTTAGCGATTTATGTTTTCATGAACGACAATTACACCTCATTACTTGATTTATTGATTAATGAATTTCATCAAAACATTACAAATCAGTTTCAGGCCAATCTAGAGTTTGCTCATAGCTCTTTGGGTTTGCCATTCTTTAGGAACACATGATTACCTGTTTATGTTTTGCAGTCATGACAGTTTTAGATTATTTCATTAATGTATATTCATTTATCAATTACTTCATAGTTCATTATAAAATAAAATATATCTATATATCTATCTATATATATATATATATATATATTTTTTTTGCCATTAAATTATTGATCAATATATATATGCTTAGCTCTTTATCTTTTAATGTATGCAAATTAAAAATAACCCATTGATTGATTGATTAATTCATTTAGTTTGGCATTCATGACATGTAAAAATAAAAGTAAAAAATAAAAAAATAAAATATCTTACACCTGCATTTACAATTACAGATTACAATGGTGGACAACGCAGAAGACAAGAGTGAATGTAAAAGAAGAATGGCAAGAGAACGGAAGCAGAGAGGTAGAGATTCACAGACCCTTGAGACTTCCAATGCTTAAGAGTGATCAAGACCGACAGAGACTTCTAAATGAAAAATGACTAAGAAAGCACAAACTGAGTGTGCTGGAGCTTCAAAGAAAAGAAAAAGTAAACTAAAATGTCTGTAAAACATTGCCTAATGACCCAATATTGCCTCATGACACCAATGTTCATACAGATGACACCAATGTAGATATAGAAAGTTGTAGTGATATCTATGTTGAGGAAGCTCACAATAGTGCTTTATTTACAGCACTAACAGTAGACACTCATTTTTGTGGATTAATGAATGTAATTTGTCAGTTTTGTGGGGCCTATTATTTTCTGAAGGAAAGACCAACTGATGGAGAGTTTATTAGTTGCTGTCAGAAAGGAAAGGTAAGACTTCCAGAAAGACACACATTTCTAGAATATTTAGAAAGTATAATGAGTGATCCAAAATTTCCAAATTATACCAATTTTAAAAAAAAACATAAGGTCTTATAACAGTGCAATTTAATTTGCTTCAATGGCTGCAACATTAGCAGAAAATGTCCCAGGACATGGTCCTTACTGTTTTAAAGCTGAGGTTGAAAAAGAACAGGCACATGCGCAAATAAATCAATTGCCAATGCCAAGAGTAAATATGTTTCTCAAAAGAGATCGACCATACTGATCAAAGACAGTATAATTTACCAACAGCAAATGAGGTTACCATGGTCTTTAAAAATTATGATGGGAACCACCATTTGAGCCTGATATTATAATATCTCCACGCAATCAAGACCAACCTTTTATAAACATAAATATTTTCAGTAGTAATTTGGATCCAGTGACATATCCCATTTTCTTTCCAAATGGTGAGCCAGGATGGCAACCAAAATTACAATTGCAAAGTTATCCCAATAGTAAAGTTTGTGTTAGAAACAATATTTCTATGCTGGAATGTAAAGTGGCACAAACTGCTATTCGGGATCATTTTAATCCTATTTTATGGGGGGGGGGGGGGGAACTCACACAACAATGGATTATTGATTCCTTTCTACAAGTCGAAGCAAATAATCTAAATTTTGTAAAATTGCAACAAAACAAGCTTCGAGTAGAACAATATTGTGGATTGATGGATTATGTCGCTGAATTGGCTGCAAACAGAGACATTCCTGCTGGAAGAGCAATGAATTTGCCATGCTCTTTCTAAGGATCTCCTCGCAATATGCGAGAAAGATACAATGATGACATGGCTATTGTGACTAAATTTGGCAAACCAGATTTATTCATTACATTCACATGGCCTAAATACTTCTGACCGACCAGTTTTGGTGTCTAGATTATTCAACATAAAACTAAATTCATTCATTCATGATATAACTAAAGCACACTTATTTGGGAAATGTGTGGCTTTTGTTTATACCATTGAATTTCAAAAGAGAGGCCTGCCACATGCACATATACTTTTAATACTGCAAGAAAAAGATACATTGAATATGGCAGACAGAGTGGATTCAGTAATTACTGCTGAACTGCCACATCCAGAAAAACATTCAAAACTTTATGAGATTGTAACTCATAGAATGATTCATGGTCCAAATCAAATTCACCATGTATGAAAAATAAAAAATGCACAAAAGAGTTCCCAAAACAATTTTAAATGCAGACTTATGCTAATTGTGATGGATATAATTTGTATAAAAGAAGAGAAGGACAAACAGCTATTATCTGTTGCCAAAAGGTCGATAATAGATATGTGGTTCCATACAATCCACATTTGCTGATGAAGTACAATGCACATATCAATGTGGAAGCTTGCACTTCTATCAAATCCATCAAATATGTGTATAAATATATATACACAGGATATGATGCAGTAACTGTTGTTGTGCAAGGTTCACAAAATGAACAAGACAATCCAATTTTACATGATGAACTTTCATCTTACTTTGATGCTCACTAAGGCAACTGCTCCAGAAGCAATGTGGTGTCTTCTCAAATTTGGGATGCATGATCGTTTCAGTTTAAGATTACTTCTTTTACATGTTCCTTGTGCACAAAGTTATGAACATTTATGCACAGTCAATGACATAGTTTATGATACTTTCCAATTAGCTGCAAGACATCATAACTTCCTGGCAAATGATATGGAATAGAGATGTCTAGAAGAAGCATCACTATGTCAAATGTCAAAGCAAATGAGACAACAATTTGCATTCATTTGCATCTTTTGCAATGTACCTGATGCATTAGCTTTGTGGGAAACATTTAAATTAAATATGTGTGAAGACTTTTTGAAACGTTACAATGAGACCATTGCACTTTTAAAAGCATTAATGAAAATTCAGGAAATCTTTCTTTGTCATGGATTAAATTGTGCAAATTTTAATCTGCCTGATCCAGGAATTATAGATGAAATTAACATTGAAGGGTATGACACTGAGATTGAATACCAAAAAACACAAGAACAAATTGGAACTTTATATGCATTACAATTGGAAGCATTTAACGCCATCACAAATGCAATAGATGATGACATGCTCAAAGAGCATTTTTTCCTATCTAGATGGCCCTGGTGGATCAGGAAAAACGTATCTATATAATTTATTGATGAGTTGCATTCGAGCACAGGGTCAAATAGCACTGCCATTTGCAACCACTGGAATTGCTGCACTTTTGTTAGAAGGTGGTAGAACTGTGCATAGTGGATTTAAACTGCCAGTTCCCATTCTAGAAATATCAGTGTCGGATATTCGAATGAATTCATTACTAGCAAAAACTTTTCACAAAAGTACATTAATTATAATAGATGAGGCAACAATGATGTCATGCCATGCCCTGCAATGTATTGATCGATTATTAAAATAAGTTATGTGTAATGATTTGCCATTTGGTGGAAAGGTGATGTTGTTAGGAGGAGATTTTAGGCAAACATTACCTGGGGTGCCAAGTGGTAATAAGACTGACATTGTTGAAACGTGTATAAAATAAAGTAAACTGTGGAAAATATTTACACACCTTAAATTAGAAATAAATATGAGATATGAAGGCCAACATCAATTCAATGATTGGCTAATTCAGACTGGAGAAGGAAAACATAAAAAAATAACTAATTTACCTGATGATACTGTTGAAATTCCATCAGAAATTATTTGCAAAGAATCACTAATATCGACAATCTTTCTCAATACGATCAATAATGAGGGTTACTCAGATATTGCAAGCAAAGTCATATTAATATTAAAAAATATAGATGCCTTGAATCTAAATAACGAAATTTTTTAATTAATCAATGCACCTCAAAAAAACGATTACCGTGCAGATTCCGTTCTGGCTCATGACAAAGTCAGTAAATCTAACTTTACTACGGAATTTATTAATTCTTTAACTCCCTCTGGAATGCCACAACATATTTTGAAACTTAAAAAAGGGGCAATTGTCATGCTACTGAGAAATATGAATCCAAAAATATTACTTTGTAATGGGACCAGATTAATTGTGAAGGATTTAAAGGATCATTTTATATATGCAGAAATTTGTAATGGTACCCATAAAGGTGATATACCAAGAATTGATTTGGCTCCAAGTGAGATTGGTTTGCCTTTTGTCCTTCAAAGGAGACAATTTCCCATTATCATGGCATTTGCAATGACCATTATTAATTCCCAAGGACAAACTTTTAAGTCTGTGGGTATTTTTTTGAAGGAACCTGTCTTTGCACATGGACACCTCTATGTTGCATTTTCAAGATGCAACAATCCAGAGGAAATTAAAGACCATATTGAAGAAAACACAAGTCAAGGGGATTTATTGGAGAGTGGACGCATTTTTAGCAAACACATTGTGTACTATGAGGTTCTGTAAACATAGAGGACAGTGGTTTTATTTCGAGGACAACATTTTATGTCACTTGGACTCATTTTAGAGGATTACTATTTCACTAAGAAACTCTATAAAATGGCCAAAAAACATAGAGAACAGTAATTTAACTTCCAGGACAAACTTTTATGTCACAGGGACTCTTTTTAGAGGACCACTATTTCACATAGGAAACTCTATGTGGCATTTGCACGAACTACAAGAATAACAACAAAAAGTTAAAAACAAAAACAACAACAATGAACAGTGGTTATATCCCATAGACAAAATTACAAGTCTGCTGGGCTCTTTTTAAGGGAACCACTTGGACATACCAATAAAAATGCAATGTCTTCATTTATAACAACATTAAAAAAGGAACACTTTTCTTATATCAAAGAAGATATACAACAACAAATATAGAAAACACTGGTTTTATTTCGAGGACAACATTTTATGTCACTCGGACTCTTTTTAGAAGACCACTATTTCAGTATACAAAAAATATGACAAAGGGAGATTAAAAAGGGGCAAATGTGGGGAATAGAACAATCCCAATAACACTTAAATTGTGCAATATATATCTCTTCATGAATGGGTATTCTTATTTCAATCTTCAGTCGAGCCAAATGTTATAATAAGACTTTTAAATTGCATAGATATTCTTCATATATTTTTATAACACCTTCATGCATATATATATCACTCTTCAAAATATCCAGAGGGTAATACTTCTTTAAATATAATAGTACACTATGCTTAATGTTTTATGTAGTAGCATACTGTGCTTAAAACTTTATGCCCATAGTTAGAGAAAAAACCTTTAGTAGGATACCAGTTATTTATATATATACATGGAAAACCACTTCTGAGACCCTTTTAGGCCACAGTCCCAGCTAGTGATTTATATCGTGAGAGGCAGACTGTAATAGTTATAGCTTTCATCTATTGCGGTAGATATCACATTTAGAGTCCTATGTATAACACATCATTCACTGTGTCTAAAGGCTATTTGTAGATTAGAATCACTGGTTATAGCAGGGGCTATTTCAGGTATAATAGAAATCAAGCAGGCATAGTATACTAGGCAGGGGTACATGGGGCATTAAGCTAGGCCGTAACTGTGTAGAGTTCGCGGGCTCAGTTTGGCTCGACCTCAAGATTTGCAACGCGCATGCGCACGCCTTGTATAATGACGTACGCAGCGTTGTTGCTAATAGCCTGACGCGTTTCGACGTATGACGTCTTTATTAAAGGGAGGTTGTATAACGCTGTCTCTAGGAACTATTTATAGGGAACTGTTGCCTTAGCAACATGCAATAGGCAACACAAAATGATAATCCATAAGTCTATGTACAAGTGGATAAGTCCTCCAACAACTGGGGACATATGATAATACAAGGAAAAAGTCTCTTAATGAAGCAAAAAGGACAGATGTATATAAAAAATTAAACCCTCTATGCATACAAATATATACAGAAAGTATACAAAGATAGACATAAATCAACACTACCTATATCCAGTAGTGTACTGTTGCCTTAGCAACATGCAATAGGCAACACAAAATGGGAATCCATAAGTCTATGTACTTACAGCAAGTGGATAAGTCCTCCAACAACTGGGGACATATGATAATACAAGGAAAAATTATCTTAATGGAGCAAAAAAACTATATAAAATGGCAAAAAACATAGAGAACAGTGGTTATACCCGCGGATGAAATTTTATGACTGGCGGTCTCTTTTTAGAGGACCACTATTTCACATAGGAAACTCTATGAGCCATTTTCAAGAACTACAACAATAACAAGAAAAAAGAAAAAGTAATATATTGGAATGTGTTAGCTGTTACCTTTTTACATGATTGGCTCCACAAAACAATTAGGTGGCATTTTCATACAATTCATGGTTATAGGTTAGTATTTTAAGTTACTATTTGACATGTTAACATTGTATTTTAAAAGGTGTGCAAAGTTGGTTCATTGTATATTGTATATAGTTAAGGATTTTCTGTTAGTAGGAGGATAACCATTTGTTAATAAATGTAAATGTATAATTAAATACAGAGTATTGAATCAGGGAGTTAATGGGGTCAGGAAGGAATTAATTATTTTCCCTCTTTGATACAATTGGCAAAGTTTCTGTTTTTTTTTAAATATATTTTTTATTAAGAATACAAGGCTAATTCCATAACACCAGTGTTTTTAAAAATAAAACATTAGTAACATAACCAGAACAATTAATAAATGACAACACATACATATAACCTTTTAAAAGTAACTTTGACTTTTTTGTTATTTCTGTTTTAAGTTAAGCTGAAATCATATTACATGCATATGTACGTGTTAAAGTACAACCGTAAAGGCTGATAGCTTATAAGAGCACACAGAGAATAAAGAAGAAGAAAGAGGGTAAGAGAGGGGCAAAAGGAGAAGGAGTATCCCAAACTATTATCCTACTCTGCATATTTACCACCCAATCTTAAGAATCCAAGTGTCCCAACATGAGGTCCATTTCCTATATGATTGGTCCAAGGTGGCTGAGATAACGCTCATGTTATACTGTATATAAATTTAAGTTTAATCAAAACTGCACTATATTCTGGTACTGCCGATTTCCATGTTTTGGCTAAAGGAATCCTCACTGCTAAAAACACTTGGTGTGATAAGACTTGAGTCTCTTTACTGAGACCCTCTATGGGGAGGCCTAAGAGAGCTTCTTCTGGCTTTTGGGTAATCCTGTGCCCCCATAGTCTCTCCAAAATATCATAGGTCTCCAACCAAATGTGGGCGATCTTAGGGCAGTCCTAGAGAACATGTTTAAGGGTGCCCAGAGTGTGACATCCCCTAAAACCACCATCCACTGATGGGTTAGAAAGCTGCATCCTAGCTGGTGTTAAGTACCACCTCAAAATGGTCTTGTGTGCATTTTCCTTAAGTATAATATTTAGTGAGGAGCCTGTGGCCTGCTTATGTATCTTATTCCACTGTATATCAATGGTGAGTTCTGACTCCCAAGAATGTTGATGGTGGAGTTTGGACGGTGTGGTTAGGTCCATTAAGTAATTATAAATAATGGAGATATTTCGTTTGCCATTAGGGTTGTTAAAACAACATTTTTCGAATGGAGTGACCTTAGCAGAAGAGTTAAGTTTTATTACCCCAGATATATTAATATGTATCTGGGACAAGTTAAGCTATTCCTTTAATGGCACATGATGTAGGCCTCTAAATGTTGTAGGGGACCATTGTCGATTTTCCTTTAACAGATCAGCAGCAATCGTAAACTGATTATCTATCCACCATTTAAACTGTAAAAATCTATTTATCAATGCTGACTTCTGAAATAACCACAGTGGGGTAAGCCAGAAGTGGAGTCAGAACTGCCAAAGACAGAACCATGCATTTGGGAAGGGAAGAATTACCCAATTTAAAATGTAGGTAAAGCCATAATACTTTTCTAAGGTGAAGGCCACTTTCTTCAAAGATATCTTTCTCTATCTCCACCTACACTAGTAGGTGTTCCTTACCAAACCACTTGGTGATTTGGGCTAATCTGGCAGCTTATAACACCCGGTATATGCTAATGACGCGGCACGCATGTGACGTCACATGCGTGCCGGCTCCGGGTCAAGGAGCGGAGGCCGGAGCACAAGCAGGTGAGTGAGGGGAGAGGGGGGAGGTATTTAGGGGGGTTTAGGTGGAGGAGGGGGGTTGAGGGGGGTTTAGGTTGAGGAGGGGGGAGGGAAAGAGACACGGGGGTAGAGAGACACACTGGGGGTTAGAGACACACGGGGGGGTAGAGACACACGGGGGGGTTAAAGAGACACGGGGGGGTTAGAGAGACACGAGGGGGAGAGTGACTCGAGCATTTTTGCCTTAAAAAAAGGGCTGAAAAACCTCAGCTTATACTCGAGTATATACGGTAAGCCGCACCTGTAAAATTCAATGGAAAAAAATTGAAAAAAGATAGTACTCAAATATAAGCCGCACCCTTAAAATTGGAGAGAAAAAGACTCTCCAAGTGATCAGCCATTGCAAGAGACAGGCTTTCTAATTAGCACTGTAGCTTTTTTTGCAGGTTACAGCCCTTACAGGATGTTAGAATAACTAAAACCGTAAATTGATATTCAATTGCTACAATACCGCAGTCTCAAGCACGCAAATCAGCACCCTTAACTCGCAATCACGCAAATCGGCAGTCATTTTATGTTCGCGAATAGAAGCCGCACACGTAACTCGCAAGCTAGCAATTCAGCAGTGATTTTTTTTACGGTCACAAATATAAGACGCACCCATAACTCGCAAACTCAAAAATCTGAAAAAAGGTGCAGCCGACCAATACGGTACGCCTGGTGTTATCTGGCGCCTCGCGACCCTGAATAAACCCCACTTTGTCTGTGTGAATTAAGCTTGGTGTAATGATATAGAAATCACAAAGTTGTGGAGACCAGTAGCCAAGGTCAGCAATAATCCAGTTCCGCAAACTTGTAGGTGAAAACAGGAACAAGGTTTATTGAAGTGATCAGAAACCACACAATAATCTGGCAAGGATCAATAGACAGGAAGTGCCTTATATAGGCCAAGGACCAGACACCTGACCAGACACAGCTGAAGAGACTTAGGTACTGATACAATTGCTAGCAGAGTCAAGCTTATAAGGTCTCAATGGAATTCACAACAGGCAGGCTGGCGCAGTGGTAGGGAAGAGGTATAGCAGCCTGGGGACCAGGGTTCAAAACCCAGCAGAGTCAATTCCTCACATTACCCCCGCCTCTATAGGTGCAGCCTCTGGATGCCCTATTACCTGGTTTAGCAGGGTACTGCACATGAAAAGACCGAAGGAGATCAGGAGCGTGAATATTGTCCACTGGTTCCCACGAACTCTCCTCCTCACCATAGCCTTTCCAGCGAACCAGATACTGAAGCTTGCCACAGAAGATCCTGGAGTCAAGAATTTTGTCCACTTCGTACTCATCCTCACCATCCACGAGGACTGGAGGTGGGGCAGGCAGGGCTCGGCCAGGGAAAGTGTTTTCATGAAAAGGTTTAAGCAGTGCAACGTGAAACACTGGATGTATTTTCATGGAATTCGGGAGTTGTAAACGGAAAGTGACAGCATTGATCTGAGCAATGATCTCAAAAGGTCCCATGAACCTTTGACCCAATTTATGAGAAGGAATCCGAAGCTTGAGATTCCTTGTTGACAGCCAAACCTTGTCACCAACGTGATAGACTGGGGCCTCCTTTCTATGCCTATCAGCAGCTCTTTTGTAACATTCCTGAACCTCCAAAAGAGTCTCTTTCAACAGTGCTTGGGAATCACGTAAGGCCGTTAGCCGGTCAGCGACAGCAGGAATGGAAGTAGTAATTGGGAGACTGACTAGAAAGGTCGGATGGTAACCATAGTTGGCAAAAAATGGGCTCAAAGAAGTGGAGCAGTGTTGGGCATTGTTATAGGCAAACTCCGCCGTGGGTAGAAAAGCCAGCCAGTCATCCTGCAGGTAACTAATATAGCACCGCAAATATTGCTCCAAAGTCTGGTTGGTTCGCTCAGTCTGTCCATTACTTTGCGGATGAAAAGCTGACGACAGATTTACATTAATACCTAGATTAGAACAAAAATGTTTCCAAAAACGAGACGTAAACTGTACTCCCCTGTCAGAAACTACTTCATCAGGCACTCCATGCAAGCGAAATATTTCCCGAATAACCAGGTCAGCCGTCTGTTTAGCTGAAGGGAGACCACGAGCTAGTATGAAATGACCCATCTTAGTTAACCTGTCCACAACAACAAGAATGGTAGTGTGTCCCTTAGAGGGAGGTAGTTCCACAATAAAGTCCATGGATATAGATCCCCAGGGACGATGAGGAATCGGAAGAGGCTGAAGCAGGCCAACAGGGGATGAGCGAGGAGTCTTATGTCTGGCACACACATCACAAGAGGACACATACTTCTTAACATCCTCATGATACTTCGGCCACCAAAAGGATCGGGCAAGTAGGTCTTGCGTCTTTCGGATTCCTGGATGACCTGCTGGTTTTGAGTCATGGTAGAGACGTAAAAGGTCCAGTCGCACTGACTCCGGAGCAAAGAGACGTTGTTGAAAAATCCAAAACCCATTACGCATCGTCATATGGAGGTCACGAGGAGGATCACGAAGAACTGGGTCTTCAGCGTAGCCCTTTTTAATGCGAGACATCAGATCAGAAGGAAATGTAACTCCTATAAATATATCCTCTGGCAAGATGGTGGTCTTGGTTACGGTAGCATGGAGGGGGTCAGCTATTCTAGACAAGGCATCCGCCTTACCATTCTTAGAGCCAGGACGGTATGTAACCAAAAAATTAAACCGTGAGAAGAATAGGGACCAGCGTGCTTGTCTGGCTGACAGTCTCTTAGCTGATCGAATACATTCCAGATTTTTGTGATCTGTGAGGACAGTAATTGGATGGGTAGCTCCCTCCAAGAGATGTCTCCATTCGGTGAAGGCAGCTTTTATAGCCAATAGTTCTTTATTCCCTCTGTCATAGTTTCTTTCTGCTGGCACCATCTGGCGGGAATAGAAGGCACACGGATGTAACAGCATCTTAGGTCCAGTCCTTTGAGACAGTATAGCACCAACAGCTGAATCAGAAGCATCAACTTCCACAATAAATGGTAATTCCGGCTGAGGATGTACCAGGACAGGGGCAGAGGTAAACAGAGTCTTCAATCAGGAAAATGCGGTATCCGCCTTATCGGACCACTGAAAAGGAGTCCCTTTACGTGTGAGTTCAGTGATCGGTGTAATAACGGCAGAGAAATTCTTAATGAAACGCCTGTAAAAATTGGCAAACCCCACAAATCTCTGAACATCTTTTTCATTCTTGGGGATGGGCCAGTCCAGCACAGCTTTAATTTTACTTGCGTCCATACTTAAACCTTTGAGAGTTATTACATACCCCAGGAATTGAATTTCTGTTTGTTCAAACTCACATTTTTCTAGTTTAATGTATAGGCGGTGGGTAAGGAAGGCGCTCTAGAACTATACGGACCTGTTTTCTGTGGTTTTCAAGATTATCAGAGAATATTAGGATATCATCCAAATATGCCACAACAAACTGATCCAGGAGATCTCGTAGTACATCATTGATAAGATGCTGGAAAGTTGCAGGGGCATTACACAGCCCAAAAGGCATTACTAGATATTCGTAATGCCCGTACCTGGTTCTGAAAGCTGTTTTCCATTCATCATTGGGTCTTATGCGAACCAGATTATATGCCCCCCGAAGATCAAGCTTCGTAAATATTTTAGCTGAGCGGAGTCTCTCCAAAAGTTCAGGAATCAGAGGCAAGGGGTAGCGGTTTTTAACAGTGATGTTATTAATGTCCCTGTAATCAACGCATGGCCGTAGGCTGCCATCTTTCTTTTCTACAAAGAAAATAGGAGCTCCTGCTGGAGAAGTAGATGGTCGAATAAAGCCTTTGGCAAGATTTTCTTGTAGGTATTCACGAAGAGCTTTCAATTCAGGCTCAGAAAGGGAATATATACGGCCAAATGGGATAGCAGCCCCAGGAAACAGCACTATTGGCAATCATAAGGCCTGTGTGGTGGAAGCTGATCAGCATTCTTCTTATCACAGACATCTGCAAAATCCCGATATTGTAGAGGAAGCTTAGTCAAGTTTGTAGCAACCATTTCATTTATTGTTGTGGCAACAGGTGTTACCTTAGAGGGTTGACAATTCATTAAGCAGTGTTCTGAAGGAAAGGACAAAGTTCTGATCTTCCAATCAATCTGTGGGTTATGCAGAGTAAGCCAAGGTACCCCCAAAATCACTGGAAACTGTGTTGAGGAAATTAGGTGGAAAGAGATAGCCTCATGGTGATTCACTTCCACAGTCAACATTAAGGGCACAGTCTCATGTGTAACTGGTCCTGACGTAAGTGGAGAACCATCAACTGTCTCCATTAACACAGGTGAAGAATTAGGGATAGACTGAATTCTATTTCCTGCTGCAAATTTAATGTCCATAAAGTTTCCGCCTGCTCCAGAATCTATCATAGCGGTAGTTGAAATTTTACGATCACCACATTGCAACGTGATAGGCACCACAAAATGAGGATGTTGAGTCAACATACCCTCTTCACCATGAGCCAGTGAAAACAAGGGTTGTGTGACAGAATCCAGTTGATCCGAAATCTGGGATTGGTGTTGAATCTGTGCACCCTCAGCCGCCATAGCTATTGTTCTTTTGGATTTGCTAGGGCAATTGATGGCATAGTGCCCTGCACTACCACAATACAGGCATAAATTGTGAGTGCGTCGCCACTGTTTTTCTTCATTGGATAATGGCCCTCTTATTAGATTTACCTGCATAGCCTCTGGCTCAGAGTCTGTAGGTGTTTGTGGGATCGGAGTAGAAGTTCTTGAATAGGAAATTTGAGTAGTACTTGGTCTAAAAGAGCCCTGTCTTTCCAATCTTCTTTCAGAAAGTCTCCGATCAATACGGATAGCCAAATGCACAAATGCATCAAAGTCAGCAGGAAGATCAACACGAGCTAGCTCATCTTTTATAGCTTCTGAGAGACCTTTTCTGAAGTGGAACCTCTGGGCTGATTGGTTCCAGGTAGTATCAGCAACCCACTGTCTGAATTCAGCAGCATATTCAGCCACCGAGCACCTCCCTTGATACAAATGAAGGAGAGTGGCTTCTGCTGTAGCACATCGATTGGGGTCATCAAAAACTAGGCACATGGCCTCAAGAAAGTCATTTAGATTACCCAAGACTGGACTGTCTTGTTCCAGAAGAGGGGAGCCCCAAGCCAGGGCTTCATCTTTGAATAAGGAAAAAATAAATCCCACCTTCTCTCTTTCAGATGGAAATTGGTGAGGTAACATCATGAAGTGCAAACGGCATTGATTTAGGAAACCCCTAAATTTTTTGCGATCTCCTCCAAACTTTTCTGGCAGGGGCAAGCGGGTCTCTTGAGCAGGTGTAACAGTAGCAGCCGCAGCATCACGTGCCCTGTAGCTGGTATACTCACTGTGCATTGACTGAAATTTATTTTGCAGTTCAGCTACCTGGTCCTGCAGCACTTGGATGGTCTGTGCCTGGGTCTGCACAGTTCTTGCAAATAAAGCAACCTGCTGGGCCAATGCAGAATCTGTCCCGGCGGTCTCCATGAAAGGGCCAGATTATTCTGTAATGATATAGAAATCACAAAGTTGTGGAGACCAGTAGCCAAGGTCAGCAAATAATCCAGTTCCGCAAACTTGTAGGTGAAAACAGGAACAAGGTTTATTGAAGTGATCAGAAACCACACAATAATCTGGCAAGGATCAATAGACAGGAAGTGCCTTATATAGGCCAAGGACCAGACACCTGACCAGACACAGCTGAAGAGACTTAGGTACTAATACAATTGCTAGCAGAGTCAAGCTTATAAGGTCTCAATGGAATTCACAACAGGCAGGCTGGCGCAGTGGTAGGGAAGAGGTATAGCAGCCTGGGGACCAGGGTTCAAAACCCAGCAGAGTCAATTCCTCACACTTGGCAGCACCTGAGAGAGCCTATTTGCTGTAATTTTTTAATAGAGTTTGGTATCGCAGTAAATCAGTAAGATGGGCCTGTAGGTCTTACATTGAGATGGGTCCTTACCTTCCTTAGGTATTACTATCACCTTAGCTTCCAAAAATTCTGCTCTTATAGGTTTACCGGACAAGAAATCATTAAAGAGCAGTTGGAGATGAGGTGCCAGTCTATCTATAAATTGCTTATATTAGAAATTTGTGAACCCATCCGGGCCAGGGGCTTTATGTGATTTAGTCTCTCTTATAGCTCTCTTAACTTCATCTAATGATATAGGGATGTCTATCAAATCAGATTGCAATTTCTCCAGTTTCGAAAGACTAATGGAGGACAGAAAATGATCAATTTGGGTCATATAATCTATTGGGCCTGAGCTAACGGGTGCTAAATACAAATCAGCATAAAATTATTCAAATGCCTTTGTAATATAATTCGGCTTATAGATGGTCTTGTTATTCTCCACCTTTAATTTGGGAATAAAAGAGTCTGCCCTAGTTGAGCTTTTTGGCTAGCATTCTGTCTGGCTTATTCGAATATGTGAAAAAGTGAGACTGTGTCCTTTGCAGCACAGTTACAACCTTCCTACGGAGAATCAGCTGCAATTGCTGCTTAAGTGTATATATTTCTGCTTTGCTTGGGTCCCAGGCGGTCTCCTAGAAGGGGGCATAGCTTGAAGGGCTGAGATTTTACTGTTTAATGTTAACTTGGGTAAGTTCTAATTTTTTGGAGATGGAGTAAATTTGAATACACTTGCCTCTCAAAACTGCTTGATGTGCAGCCCATACTCCAGCGTGATCCACCTCACCCCCACTATTCAAATCAAAATATTCTACTATAGCGCTACATATTTTGTCCTTCGTGACTACATCATTGAGCAGGGCCGGGTTTAGCACCCATGAGGGAGAGCGCACCTTGGGTAGTAGATCATTTAAGGAGATTCCAGTTATATCATGATCAGACCATGCAATAGGTCGGATTTCTGCATTCAGCAAATTCCGGGCTAAGTGTTGCTGAATAAAAACATAATCAATACGGGAGTGTGAGTCATGCCTAGCTGAATAGTGAGTATACTCCCTATCAGTAGGCTGAACCATTCTCCACACATCAAGCATACCATAATGGTTAAGTAGGAGTTTGAGGGATTTTGTGGTGGATGGGGTTACCATCGGGGAAGTACAACTTGATCTGTCCTTTGGTCTAAAACGGAGTTCATGTCCCCCCCCAGAATCCATGCCAAATGCTGCCAGTCAGCCATAACCTCTGACACTCTACCAAAAAATGCTGATTGCCCAGCATTTGGGGCATATACATTTAACAGTGAAAGTTTACGTTCATTAATGGTACCCTGAACAAGAATAAATCTCCCCTCCGTATCTCTATGGGTGGAAGTGTGTTGGAAGTTCAGCCTTTTGTGTATCAGAATTGATACCCTTCTTTTTTTTCTGGAGCAGTAGAGTGATACGTTTGCGTGAAATGTTTCCCCCAATACCTTGGGATAGCATTCTTCCTAAAATGAATTTCCTGTATCATGATAATGTCTAACCCCATACGACTGTATTCACCCAGGGCAACCCCTCGCTTCACCGGCTCATTTAACCCCTGAACATTATGAGATGCTATGTGTAAAGCAATTACTCACCACCTACACCGATTGCCCATCAGAAAATAGGGCCCCTGATAGGTATATTATCCGCAGAGGGCTGAGGACCTAAGGACTGCACTCCACTGGGAACTATTGGCTCGCAGAACTCCACGCAGAACAAGAGATAAGCAGCGCAGGGAAAGAGGGGGAAACAATAGGGAGGAGAACCAGGAAGAGGTAGGAAAGAAATATAGAAATTATTAAAGCAATGTACAATGTGCAATAACAATCACATAATTTTGCAGTGCAATATATCAGTCTAACAGTATGTAAATAGATAATTACTCAAATATATATATGTATTTTTTAAGTATAATAAAAATACACAAAACAATGTTCAATTTGAACTAAATTAAGGAGAGCAAAGAGCTGTCCTCCTAAAACCTACGGTGAGGAACCAGGTATCTTTTCAATAAGATACACCGGTGGCTCGCCAAAAAAATATAAAATAATAAAATAAATAAATAATTAAATCAGGAAAATATACAAAATTAAACCCCTATGGGACACTTCTTAAAAAACAAAACATTAATATTTAAGTGGCTATATCAATGCAGTTGAAGTCTAATAAGTGGAAAAATTCCTTAATGAACCCTGAGGTAGAACTGAATTCGGCACACAGAACTAAAACATTGCTACCATTTAGCTAAACTTAAACCAGAAACTATGCATTTTACATGTAAGGTTACTTAGTCTTCTCTCTGACATATAGCAACATCCTGAAGCAATATCTGCATTTGAGAGTAACTGCTCTCGAATTCCCCAAATACAAAAGTATAGAAAGTTGTTACAGACTTAGGATCTCTGTTGCGGCCTGAAGCGTCGGTAAGGTCTAGTATCAGGGCGTTGGGCAATTCCCAACTGATCTGGTAACTGAATGTTCCAGGACGTAAGTAATGCCATGCCCTCCTCCATATCAAAAACTGGATATGTTGTCCCGTCCCTCAGAATGTTCAACTTATAGGGAAATCCCCAAGTATATCTCCATACCTGGGCTAAAACAATCTCCAACAGAGGTTTGAATAGTCTCCTTTTTTACAAGGTGGTTGTGGAAAGATCAGCATAAATGCTAGGTTGGCCACCTGCAATCTCTGGAATGCCGGGTCTTGCTGCTTTAATAAAAAGATCCTTGGTTGTGTAATAGTGAAATTTCGCAATCACATCCCTAGGTCTTTCTCCAGACGCAGGACGTCCCGCCAGCGCTCTATGAATGCGATCTAGTCTGAAGGCTTCTTCTTCCAAGTTTGGTAGCATAGTTTTGTAGAGATCCATCATATAGTTTGGGAGATCTGTGATTGTTTCTGATAAATTTCGGATTCTGACGTTTTGACGGCGGGAACGATTTTCCAGATCTTCTTGTGCATATTGAAGTTGGCGTTGTTCATCTCTCAAAGCCTACACCTCATCCTCTAGTTGGGTATGCACCTCCAATAGGTTATCATATTTTGCTTCCAGCTTAGTCACCTTGGAATCAACAGCTTTTATTTCTCCAGTGAGTTCTGCTGCCACTTTCTTGATTTTTCCTGTAATTTCCATTCTAAATGAAGAAATCAGATCTTTTAAATCTTGTATATCTGCCTTTGTGCTGGACAATTGGCAAAGTTCCAATGTTTTTATTTTTTTATTGTTTGCCTTCCTCTGGATTCAATACCTATGTGGTTTACCAGTAATTTAAATACAAGTTGAATGTTACAAAGCATTATGTAATGGTTGCAAATACTTATTCAGAGAAAGTTTACCTATTCTTATGTTACTCGTGCATACCTATGAATTAAAAATGTTAGTATTGTAAAAAAAATGGTTCAGCATTCTTTCAAATATAAGTTGCATGTTACAAAGTTTTATGTAATGGTTTACAATATGTATTCATCAAAACTTCTGCAATTGTTATATTATTCTTGCATATATGAGATTAAAATATGGTTTAAAATATTAAAATAGTTAATATTGTTCAAAAATTATGGTTTACTTGTTGGTGACATACAAGTTGAAAGTTAAAAAAATAAAAAATGTTATTCAAAATTTACTTTTTTGTAGATAACAAAAAGGTTAAGAATGTCAGAGACTCACATTGTATGGCAAACAGTTTAAACAGCATTAAAAAAGAGAAAGTACTTTACGGATTGTGATAGTAGAATTTGGACGGAGGGAAAGGGGTCAGTGGATCAGATCACGCCTTGTCCCTTTTGTGACTCATGTGTTGGTCCCATATAGACCATTTTATCTTAATTTTCTTCCTTGAGGCAGGGTCTATTTTTAAGTAATCCTCCTCAATCCGTCTATTCCTGTTAAGAGCTGCTTATATTTCACTTCACTGAGGGAAGTATGAAGTTTTCCATCTCTTCACAATTAGCCACTTGACTACTAAGAGAATGTTTATAATTAAAGCTATTTCAGATACTTTCATAGATTCCGGAGTAAGATGCAACAGGAACAGCTCTGGAGTAGGTTGCAACTCATGTCCTAGAATTACCAACATTTGTTCTGCGCATTTTAACCACATTGTGTGGATATGCACACACTCCCACCACATGTGGGTCTGGGAGCCCAGAGTTTGACAGCCTCTCCAACAGTTGGGAGATTTATTTAATGATGTTTTTTTAAGAACATCAATGGGCACACTGTGCCATTTTTGACATAGCTTGCAATATATTTGTTTAAGTGAAACACAGCTAATCCATCTATTTGTATTTGCAAATGCTCTATTTTCTTTAATATAACTTATATCTAGTTCTTCCTCCCGCTTCTGTATACAGATTGTTTTCTCGTTGTCTTTAATATCTCTGATAAGTTTGTGGTATTTTCAAATGGAGGGAGCTTCATCTGAACTATATATTGAGTTCCTAATCACCTGCTTCCAAGATAATAGAGAAAGCCATTTATTTCTAGGTAAATCATATGTTTCCAACATGTCCTCCAGAGATCTAAAACTGTAATTCTCATAAAAATCGTCCAAGACCAAACTTCTCAGCCGGTGCTGATTATTATAATGGCAGTTGGCTACTAATTGCCCAAATAGGCGTGATAGGAGATGGGAAAAGTGCTAAATGCCATCTCCGGGCACATCTATGCCAGTTTCCAATCCCAGTCTGAATCACCAGAGGGAGCCTTTTTAATGCACCTTTATCCAGGTCTCTTGTCCATATCAATTCTCTCAATATTCCAGTAAGCAAAGTAAGCAAAGTAAGTTTGTCTCTTGCTTTGAAAGTTTGAAGTGAAGTGAACTAACAGCCTTATTAAATTGTGATTCGGTAAATTTAAAAGGGCTCTATTTAAGCACATAGCATATATTTTTTACAGAAGTTTTTATTTAGTGAACTTCTATCCAAAAGCAAGGTCTTCACTAACTAAAAACTTCTGTAAAAAAAATATGCTGTGTGCTTAAATAGAGCCCTTTTAAATTTACTGAATCGCAATTTAATAAGGCTGTAAGTGTATAGCTTCATAGTAGTCCGCTAAGGTGGGTATGGCTAAACCACCTCTATCAAAACCTCAATTCAAAATTTCCCTCCTTGTACAAGCCTTTTACCACTCAGCATAAAGAAATCCATTTTCCTTTGAAATAATCTCAATATATATTTTGGAATGCTGAGTGGTATATTCCTCATCAAATACATAACCCTAGGAAGAATATTCATCTTAACAGTTATAATTTTGCCCATCCATGTAAGGTTTAGTTTATTCCAGGCCTGTATTGTAAGGGAAATTTGTTTATATAATGTATCAACATTCAATTCGCAAGATGCCTTACATTAGGGGTGAAATCTATCCCTAAATGAGTGAATCCATTTTGCTTCCAGTCAAACTTCTGAATGTCTTTCAACTCATTTCTAACTTCTCCTTTTAGACCAAGCGTCATAATTTGCGATTTCATTGTGTTTAATCTATAATATGAGATACCACTATATTCTTCTATTAGGGGGAACAGTCTGGACAGTGATTGGACTGGCCTTGACAGGGTTATGACCACATCATCGACAAACAAAGTAACTTTCGTAGTTGTGAGTACTAGAGAGGACCCGCAAGGGGGTTAAAGACATATCCGTAGCTCTGTAAAAACCAATAAAAGAAAACAATACTGCACTGTAAATGATGTGGAAAATGATGAAAGACATTAGAATTAATTTTACAACAGTCTCAAACTCGCAAATCTGCAATCAAAAATTATTATTTTTTTCATATCAGGGTTATATCGATCCCGGGAATCAATGAGTTAATACATATCATGCCACCCACATAAACTAGAACAGTATCAGTATTCATTTTTATGTGTTTTGTGGTCCAATCGCATATTGCACCTCCAAACGCTAATTGATTGACATGTAATCTCCATCTTAGACTGATGTAATGATGACAGTCTCATTTTCTATTGGCTGTTTCTAAATGGGTAGTTACGGCCATGCTTAATTGATTATGTTCCCGCCCTGAAATGCTAGTACAAGTGCATGGTTTACGGTTTCGGCTTTCAGCCCGTAACTTGCGGGCTTCAAATTGAATGAGGTTCATAGTCTTTATTTTGGCCAATACAGAGATAGGCAAGCAGAGTGTAATTCTAATTAATACATCAAAACAGCTAATTAATATGCATGAGCTGGTCATTTGCATATAATTACAGCAACAACAATGTGGAATTTCCCAGGATTGATTCACTTTAGAAATAAAAGGATAGCATGATTCATAGTCAGATATTCATAAAAAAACAAATTGATTTTAGGGTGACAGAGTGCCTTTAAGCTCAGTTTCCTATCTTATTTTTCCTCATGATAGTTATAAAGACTTTTTTGAGACAGTTGTAAGTTTTATTTAGTGGCTTTAATAAGGAAATACAAATGACTTAAACCATACTGACAGCCACAAACTATTCTTTCTAAAGTGGTTTATTTGCTTTTGTTAAAGTCTTCAATCAGCTAACGAATTTTCTCTTCTACCAGATGGATGCCAGACCACCATAAAGTTCATATTATGTGATTCAAATCTTAAATTAACCCCATCCTGGTTCTTTTGATTGTTTGATCATCTGTACAAAACCTAATAAACTATTGCTAAAGGCAATGCTCTTTATGAGGCTGCCCAATTAGAACCCAGATGATTATTATTTTACTGTAAAGTCTTTGTTCCTTCTTGGAAAGGAATATGAGAAATTATTTTCACTGTTTTTGTACTTGTCAAAACCATATGCTACAATGTAAGTTTATAAAATTGCGAAACTGCAAAAGGAGAAAATAAAAAGAAATTAGATTGTACTAGACTAAAATGCAGAATAAAAAACAAACCATCCATCTGAAAGTATTCGTTCATGCTATAAGGCATCTGCAGTGTAATGGTTGTACCCTCTGCCACCAGTGCTAAACAGGTTTATTAAAAATGTCAGGCAATCCAGCTTAAAGCTAAGGTGAAAACAAGCTATTCTCAATGTAAGTGTTCTCATAGAAATACTCCTTAATTCCAGTAAACTGAAAAGGTGCTTGTACTGATATTTACTGCTTGAAAGTTATGAAAGCTGAATCATTAGCCTAGAACTAGAAGAGCTTAAGTGTAAATGGCTGCAAACTATATTCATATTTTATTCAAAACAACTGAATAAAAGAGGTCTTTAGCAAGGAGGTTTGTGGCTCTTTGGTTCCCAAATCTATCCCCAAATACCAATTATGTGCTTTGAAACAATTGCAGATAAGGTAGGAATTTGCTAGTTTCCTTGAGTCAGTGTTAAATAAAATTTAGAGGTATGTTGCTTATTGTGATCATTAACTTTCAAAGTGATTGCTCTAGCCAATAAGTTTGGCATTTTCCTAAGGGCACCAGTAATTGTGCAGTCAATTACCTGGAGTCATTTAAATGGACCAAATCAATAATATTGAAAGCCTGGTTGTTCAACACTATGGGCCTCATTCAATTGCGATTTGGCCAATTGAATAAGGCTCTAAATAAGCACATAGCATATTTTTTTAAAAGAAGTTTTTAGTTAGTGAAAACCTTGCTTTTGGATAGATGCTTACTAACTTCTGTAAAAAATATATGTTATGTGCTTATTTAGAGCCCTATTCAATTGGTCAAATTGCAATTGAATGAGGGCCTAAATCTGCTTCAGCTAAGGATTGTCTCGTTTGTGGAAGATTTTGCTGTGGCTGACCCTATTTTCCATTAAAGTGTACCTTGCTTTTCTTTATAGTAGATGAACCTGTATTTTACACTTTGATGCATTTCTGATTTTATTTTCTGCAACTCTTCACATTTTATTTGCCTGTTACCAATTTGGTTACAACAGCTCTGAACACTTTGGGCCTAATTCAAATGCAATTTAGCAAATTGAATAGGGCTCTAAATAAGCATATAACATATATTTTTTAAAGAAGTTTTTAGTTAGTAAACATCTATCCACAAGCAATGTTTACACTAGCTAAAAACTTCTTTAAAAAAAATATGCTATGTGCTTATTTAGAGCCCTATTCAATTGGCCATATCGCAATTGAATGAGGCCCTTTGGGCCTCAATCAAATGCAATTTGGCAAATTCTAAAGGGCTCTATAAAAGCACACAGCATTTTTTTTTACAGAAGTTTTTAATTAGTGAACTTCTATCCTAAAGCAAGGTCTTCGCTAACTAAAAACTTCTGTATAAAAAGAATATGCTATGTGCTTATATAGAGCCCTATTCAATTGGCCAAACTGCATTTGAATGAGTCCCCTTGTATATGAGTTTGACGCTGGGGTGGATTAACAGTAGGTGGTAAAATACAACAGCCTTGTGATACAACAAAATATCAATGTACAAAAACTGGCAAATATACAGCCTTATTAAATTGCGATTCAGTAAATTTAAAAGGGCTCTATTTAAGCACATACTGTAGTAGTTAGTGAAGATCTTGCTTTTGGATAGAAGTTCACTAACTAAAAACATCTGTAAAAAAATGCTTTGTGCTTATATAGAGCCCTTTTAAATTTACCGAATCACAATTTAATAAGGCTGATAATTTGAGAATACAAAGATTATTTATTGTAGTAAACAGCAATATTTTCAAAATAAACGAGTACTAAGTCTGAGAAAAAGAAATATGTAGAATGACTACAATATAATAATAAAAAAGCTGGACTATTATAGGGCCATTGTAAGAGCCAGTAAAGGGCTGTAAGTATGTAGTTTGCTTGTTAGTTCACAATATGTCTGTTTATAAGGTCAACAATAAAAACTTCTGTAAATAAAATGGGTTTAAAAGTAATGTTACCTGCTGGGTCTCTCTCTACCTTTCTAAGGACAGAGTATTACTTTTAAGCATTCATTTAAATGTGTATCACATGGCCTTTAAGCATTTTGTAGGAATAATAATTTCACTAATATGCACAGAAAACAATCCCCATTCTCTTTCTGCCACTTGGCTTCTTTGCTTTTTCTCAAAACATGAGAATGATTTTTGTAGGATTCTTTCTTGATGACATAATATAAAGGTTTGGAATAAAAAATACAGAGCAATCTAAGTTCATTTGGAGAGGTGCCTGGCTTAATAAAGTACTTCCAAAGCTGAATATGGAAAGAGGCACTGTGAATAAGCTTAAAGGGGCATAAGCTTAAAGGGGGCATTTGAATATTAAACTGTAAGGAGCTGTATAAATAAAAGATGAATAATCAATATGTAAGTTTTTCAGAAAAGCAAAGGACATGCATGACTATCAAACTGAAATCAACAAGGCAACCTATTATTATTATTTCCTTTATTTGTAACGCGCCAACATATTCCATAGTGCTATACAGGGGTTAGTTGAAGTCAAAACAATATTAACACAATGAAGAAAAGAGAATTGCGGGTCCAGTCTTTGAGCTTAAAATCAAATGCACACAGTGCTTTCACTAAAACACATAGCAAGATTGAAACTCGCAGACTTACAAACTAAAGGGTATGGGAGAGTTATAGAAAGATAATAGAGGTGATTTGTATGTTAGGGATGGGGGTGATAGGCTTCTGTAAACAGGTGAGTTTTTAGTGAGTGTTTGAAGGATTTGAGGCAGAAGGGTAGTCTTAACAGTAGTATACAAAACATACGAGGTTCTTTGAGAATGTTTATAGCAAAGAAGCAGAGAGTACAATTTACTAGTTTATATTCTTAAATACCTAACTATTTTTAACTAAAAAAAATCAACCCTCTAAGTTTTTAACCCAACATATGATTGTGTTTGGTGTATGGGTGAGGACGAGAGGAGTGTCAAAAGCAGTGCAATTAATAAAAAGTAGCAGGCTTTTACTAAATGTACACTTTGAATGATTGAAAGCATAAATAATAAAATCCTCCAAAGATCTACCAAGAACACATCAGAGTAATTGGAGTTACAGTATATTCTCCAAGCAGAAGGTGGTAAAAGACAACCTTTGCCTCTCTCTATAAATCCCACTGAGCATGTGCCTCCTGACACATTGACCCTTTTCAATTCTGTGTGCCAACAGGCTGGAAACCAGCGCATTGCTTTTATTCTATAACTGATTTTTTATTATTTCAGTACCATTCTGAAAACCTTGTTTGTTTTAGCAAACTTTTACTACTTGATTGACATTAAGGTTATATTATATCTGCAAAATTGTGTTGGCCAGCTGATCAAACTGAAGCAATTGGAAATGTAACTATAACTTCATTAGATTGTGACTGGAAACACTTCAGCAATATAGAGAGATTTTGATGAAGATAATTTATTAAGAATAAATATTAGTATTGTTTGATTGTATTTCAGGTTTTACCCATTGATGATGATCATTTTTTCATGATGTTTTATACATTTTTTTTTTTCATTTAACTCATTATAAATAATAATTGTGTGGATATTCGTACTAATATTCCAAAATGTTCATGAATGTGTTTAATTATGATGTATTCATCTAATATTAGGGGTGTTAGTGCACACTGTTCCTCCAGGGAGTGAGCCAAGAAGCAGCTTCATGCATAGCCAACCCCACCCCATAATTTACACAGACCCTCCTAGAGTGACATAGCAGTAAATAAGGATATATACTGGGAGCAGCAAATAAAATAAAAAAATAAATACTGTATAAAACATTTAAACACACTACTAAACTTTCACATGGTGGTACTTTAATACTGGATTCAGATGAGCTCACACATAAAAGCAAAAAAGACACAGAAACAAAGCACCAATGGTGTTGTATTTCAATTGTATTTAAATATTTAGATAGATAGACAGACAGACAGACAGATAGATACATAGATAGATAGATAGATAGATAGATATTCAAAAGGTCTATGATTAGAATCATACATCTAAAGTTTGTGGGTATATGTTATAATGCCCCAAGAAGAATCACTTGTGTGGAATGTGTTTTCTCCATGGGTTTCCTTGCATCCAGAAGCAGGGACTGTGCGAAATTCCCTCTGGAATAATCCACAGTGACCACTGAACTGGTTTTGCATCTGTAATAGTTTCCTTAAGACATCATAAGTGCATATTTTTAAATATTCAATTGTATTTGGTGTACTAGTATATAATTTGTGTGGCAGTATGTCACTTAATTATTTTTTGCAGATATTTGGCTATAGTGGGGATTGTGACACCTGTATTTTTACTTCTTTATTTTTGTTTCTTTTTGAGGGGTTGAAACCTAAAAATACTTTCTCTCTCTCGCTCCCTTGCAAATTATATTTTGTAGGTGCCTGTGGAATTCATTAAAAAAGCCAACAGATAAAACATGTTTTATCCAATTTTCCCCTCGCCTAATCAATTAGGAGTCCCCCTTTACTGCCAGCTAGTGATAACTCCCCCGTCCAAAATACTTTGGGCCCCCATTGCAACTTCTATATCCAATAATAAAGCCAAAACATTATATGGATGATCCACATTTTTTCAAATACAGTAAATATATAACAGTACAAATGAGTGACATCTTTGTATGTTTGTATCTTAATTGTATGTTCATTTTGTGTTTTTAAATTATTTTGCATTAATAAATATATTTTGAGTGTATTTTTGTACCTGCCACATCATTGCTCCTTTTTCAGCTCTGGCTCGCTGCCTCTCACATTTCAATGTACCATGTTAATTTGAATGTTAATATTGATATGCTTGTTATCTGTGCATTTATGATGTGAAACATGCTTAGGCAATAGGAGGTCGTAAAGTACAAATGTGGCCCTCCACTGCCTTATTAAATGTAATATTTATCTCTCCTAAAGCCTGCATATCTTTAAAAAAGCTATTAGCTAAATGGTGCCCTTTCATCCGAATTTAAACTTTCTTCCTGTGCCCTTTTGAGAGCCATTATAAAATACATGTCTGTTAATATAAAGAAAATATGGATTTAGGAGCTTGATTTTGTCTTGAAGTAATGTGTGCCTTACTGACCCTTAGACTACATCTGAAAGATATTATCATAGTACTAGATTAAAACTTCTAAACTGAAAACTATTAATAAGAAAATAGTAATCAGTGCAAATGGAAATGAAAGCATCATTGTTGCTCGTATCTGAGTGACTATGGACCCTGTTCAATTACCCGTAATGGAGCTCATAAACTAATTTGCTATTCAATTGGCGTCTTTCCGCTAGCCGCAAATGTTATATGGGTTACGTGCTACAATTTTTAAAATCGGAACTCCGACCCAGCAAAGCCTTTGATCTTTCACTGTTACGATAGCTGAAATCGCAAATCGCTATTCAATTGCTACAATTCCTCAAGCCCGCAAATGTTCTCACACCCGTAAATGGCAAATGTAGAAGAAAATCCAACGGGTATCAGATAGGACTTGTAAGGGGGTTAAACACATGTAAATGCAAATAAAAAAATCAAAAATGCACTTTAAAAGACAGGGAAAGTGATGAAAGACATTCAAATTAATTGCACAAGGTTTCATTTCCATGTCATATCAATCTTGGGAATCAATGAGTTAATACACATTAGGCCACCCACATGGACTAGACAGTATCATCATTGATTTTTATTATTTTGTACATTGCCGGATTGTGAGTCCGATCTCATATTAGGCCTCTAAACGCCAATTGATTGTGGTTTAACCTTCATGTTTTACAGACGTCATGATGATGGTCTCATCTACTATTGGCTGTTTCTAAATCAGTAGTTACAGACTTGCTTAATTGATCATAATCATGCTCTGAAATGCTACTTACTGGTGCATGGTTTACGGTTTCGGCTTTCGGACAGGTCGTTGAGGGCTTGATCAATTGAATCGCTCTGTAACTGTTGCAAATTTCAAACCCTGTACCAGCATTAGTACAATCTGAACATATATTAAAAGGGCTCTGTAATAGAAGCACTTTTTAATCTAAATGTAAATAATAAATATTAAAGCCACAATATTTGTCTTCCTCCAATATTTTAAATATTGTATTAATTATTGTATTGTTTATTTGCTCATCACCAGGGGTATGCCATTTTTAGTGTCTCTTTCTGTTTAATTATTTTCCTGATTGGTGTGTCATAATCTGCTTCATTGTTTACTTGTGGGGCAAGCAGCACTCTTAGGGCCTCATTCAATTGCGATATGGCCAATTGAATAGGGCTCTATATAAGCACAGAGCATATTTTTTTTACAGAAGATTTAGTTAATGAAGACCTTGCTTTTGGAAAGAAGTTCACTAACAAAAAACTTCTGCAAAAAATATGCTCTGTGCCTTATTCAATTAGCCAAATCGCAATTGGGTGTTATTTATGCACATTACTGGAGCAAAATAACCTTCTTTCTTTGAAAATGCTTTTATGCTGATTGCTTAAACACCTGTTAATGTTATTAGTTTGTATATGCTTCACAAACATCTGATATTTTCCCAAAACTCCATTGGTTCTTTTATCTATTCTTTTTTGAGACACATGTTCCTTCATTTCTGGTTTGGGGTGAAATGTGACCTTATCTGGAAGTTGGTGAGTTAAGTTCTTGGTCAATAACATTTGATGTTGAGTTTCTGATGTGAAAAGTAATTCACAAGCATATGGAATAAATAGCCTGGAAAAAAATACTACATTTTATTCAAAAATCTAACAACACATTTATATAAGGGAAAGTTAATTCCACTACTTAATCATTAGGAATTGTGTGGGTTAACAAGACTTTTCAGTTCTGGGGAGGAAACACAATGAAACCTTTACTACGAATCAGTCAGACACCTTAAAAATTGTAATTAAGAAGGGAAAGAGCATATTCAGAGTGCAAATCATGTGTAATTACATCTGCTTGGAACAGAACAGGAAGCAATTCATAGGTCACTTGGGGCCTACATCTGGAAACAACATGTTAGAAAGCCTATAAAAGACTGTGTAACTGCTCTTAAAAAGTCAGGAGAAGAGTGAAAAAATCATGCATGCTGCAATATGTATATGTATGTACAACTAAATGAGTAAGTGGGGGCAGTGGATTACAAGTTTTATTACACATTAATTCAGAAATATATACAGTGCCTTGCAAAAGTATTCATCCCGCTTAACATTTTTTGTGTTTTGTTGCCTCACATCCTGGAATTAACATGGATTGTTTGAGGATTTGCATCATTTAATTTACAGAACATGCCCACAACTTTGAAGATGTTTTTTTTTATTGTGAAGCAAACAGCAAATAGGACAAAATAACAGAAAAAATCCAATGTGCATAACTATTCACCCCCCTAAAGTCAATACTTTGTAGAGCCACCTGTTGTGGCAATCACAGCTCCAAGTCGCTTTGGATAAGTCTCTATGAGCTTGCCACATCTTACCACTGGGATTTTTCCCCATTCTTCCTTGCAAAACTGCTCCAGCTCCTTCAAGTTGGATGGTTTGCGCTTGCGAACAGCAATCTTTAAGTCTGACCACAGATTTTCTATTTAAATGGAGTTTGGGCTTTGACTAAGCCATTCCAACACATTTACGTGTTTCCCCTTGAAACACTCAAGTGTTGCCTTAGCAGTGTGTTTGGGGTCATTGTCCTGCTGGAAGGTGAACCTCCGTCCTAGCCTCAAATCATGCACAGAGTAGTACAGATTTTGCTCAAGAATATTTAGCACCATCCATCTTTCCCTCAACTCTGACCAGTTTCTCAATCCCGGCTGCTGAAAAACATCCCCACAGCATGATACTGCCACCACGTTTCACTGTGGGCATGGTGTTTTTTGGGTTATGTGATGTGTTTGGTTTGCGCCAGACATAGCTTTTTCTTTGATGGCCGAAAAGTAAAATTTTTGTCTCATCAGACCAGAGCACCTTCCTCCATACATTTTGGGAGTCTCCCACATGCATTTTCGCAAACTCAAAACGTGCCATTTTGTCTTTTGCTGAAAGTAATGGCTTTCTTCTGGCCACTCTGCCATAAAGCCCATCTTTATGGAGCGCTTATTGTCGTCCTATGTACAGATACTCAAGTCTCTGCTGTGGAACTCTGCAGCTCCTCCAGGGTTACCTTAGGTCTCTGTGCTGCCTCTCTTATTAATACCCTCCTTGCCCGGTCCGTGAGTTTTGGTGGGTGGTCGTCTCTTGGCAGCTTTGCTGTTGTGCCATGTTCTTTCCATTTGGTTATGATAGATTTGATGGTGCTCCTGGGGATCATGAAAGATTTGGATATTTTTTTATAACCTAACCCTGACTTGTACTTCTCAACAACATTGTCCCTTACTTGTTTGGAGAGTTCCTTGGTCTTCATGGCAGTGTTTGGTTAGTGGTGCCTCTTGCTTAGGTGTTGCAGCCTCTGGGGCCTTTCAAAAAAGGTGTGAATATGTAATGACAGATCATGTAACACTTAGATTGCACACAGGTGGACATCATTTCACTAATCATGTGACTTCTGATGGTAGTTGGTTGCACCAGAGCTTTTTATGGGCGTCATAACAAAGGGGGTAAATACATACACAAATACCAATTTTCTGTTTTCTATTTCTAAAAAATAGTTTTATGTATATATGTTTCTCATTTCACTTCACCATCTTAGACTGTTGTGTTCTGATCCATCACATAAAATTCAGATTAACGAAACATTGAACTTAAGGCTGTAATGTAACAAAATAGGTAAAAAGTCAAGGGGGTGAATACTTTTGCAAGGCACTGTACACTTTAAAGTGAATCAGCCTCTGCTAATCGAAAACATAAATTCTTCTTAATCATAATGATATTCATTTATATTTAAATAAATAAATGTTTACTCATAAAAGGGCCACAATTCACTTATGTTGAAGGGACTACAAAGTGGTTCCTTGAGCTTGCCATGTCTCCTTTATATTTATTGTCCCATCCGAGGACTACTTCAGTACTACTTCACAACTCCTTTGAAGTTCTCAAGACCAGGGATGTCAATATTATATATTTTCAGTATCTTAAACACACATTCAAATCGACAAACATAAAAACATAATGTATATATTTAAGTGATATTCATAATCTACAATATAAAAAAACTCCAGATATAATGATACTAAACAGTTCTGTTACAATAATAATATACAATCAATTAATTAATTTAAATTGTCAAGAGTAATCATATTTAAAGATATGAATAAACTTAGAGTAGTACTGTAATATAAATCGTAGTTGGAAATGGAAAAGTCTGTGTAAAGTTCTACAATGAAGTTTCACATATAGATGTTTTTAGGTTTATCAGACACACCCACTGTAATTTGGTTAAGATTAAAAAAACACATTAAAGAGAAAATATGCACTTATTGCTAACTATAGCCACATCAAGAGTAAGCTTCCTGGTGGCTTCTCATGGTAGGTTCACCCATGAGACAAACTTAACTTGCCTCTGGATCTGCCATGTAATTATGTAGAAACATCAAAGAGGGGCATTTTAATATATTTAGGCTTATTTATGCCTGTAGATTGTTAACTTTGGGTTTTAATTAAAGGGACACCCAAAAATAATCAATGTTAAACACTATTAAAAGAGAATAACAGTATGCTAAACACTTGACTGAAAACAAAAGATGCATGATAAGTTTGGAAACAATATGAATTAAAAGCTGTGAAATAAATAAAAAATTAACCTGTGGCTATAACAGATTTACCAAAATGGTGACATGGATGGCCAAGTGGCTATACTACCAATAATGGTCATTCTTAAAACACTAATAGATATTACTCTACAACATGCAGAGAAACATATTTTAAGATTCTACGCTCTTTCTAGGATTGGGTTAGTATGAGCAGTAGTTAGTTCGACTCTCGAAATCAGAGCGCTGATTTCAACAAACGAGGAAGGGATAAAAGTGTAAATTTGGTTGGCTATAGGCGGTTGGAGATATTCAGTATTCCAGTGTGCTGGGAGGAAGAATGAGTGGATGATAAAGATCATGTTAATGAAGTAGCAGAATAGGTCCTAGGCAAAGAGAGTTCTGAGGCATGATATTTAGTGCGTAGTGACATGTAAAACATGTTCATGTACATGTTCATGTACACATAAGTGGCTAAGAGTATGAATTAGCAAGTCAGAATCTAAAAACACAGTAGGCTACCAGAGCAACACTAATCATGATAAGCAACGTGATAAAAAGTTGCAACATCCAGTCTGTATAGGAAACTGGTTCCCGCTAAACTTTGACTGTGTTGTGCCATTGTCCCTCTTACATTCCCATAGCTTCTACCACATACCTCCTGCACACATAGCCATGGCCTTTATTAGTGGAGAGGGTAGAGCTAACCGTTTTAGTGGCCACTTAGAGCTTTGACATGAGTAGGCCTCATGTTGTCTTTTGTATGGTCCTATAAATTGGTTTTCTAGCATATCTTTTTACTTGTTGTAGTTTTTAATGTGCACACTTGGGCCCCCCTTGCTATATTTTGCATTACTATTTACTTTTACTGTGTTTCCTGAGATATATAGATAATAATCATCTTGGGTATTGACCTGATAAGTAACAGAGAATTTAGACATATATATTATTAAAATTTACTGTAGTGTAATATAATATAATATCAGAACAGACTCAAAGAAATGCTGAGTATGAGAAACCCTCATTTATGCCATTTGGATATTGTGAGTTTAAAGTAAATATCAATTTACTTTCAAGCTGTAAAAGTTGTTTGTTTAAGTCTCCTCCTCTAGGTTTTCTGCAAAGGTGGTCAATCACATAGAATTTCATTGTTGAAAGTTTATTAGCATGTACCATATGGAAGTGTCTTGAGACAGGGGTATCCATTTGATGTTTGACTGTGTAGGTATGTTCAAGTATACAACGGCGTAATTGCCTTATCGTTTTACCTACATATAGCTTTTGGCAAGGGCAGACGAGAACGTAAATCACATGTGTGTTTTTACATGTGATGAAGTTTCTTAGGGGATATTTATTGAATGTAATTGGATGTGTGAAGTACTGACCCGGCTGTACATATGGACAAGCCTTACATGCTCCACGTATAAACAGACCTCTTGTAGGTTCAAGCCAAGTGGTCTTTATCTTGTCCTCTTCTTTTGGTTTAAAGAAACTTCTGACAATGTGATCACTTATACTCTTACTTTTCCTGTATGTGATTTGTGGCTCTTGAGAGAGGTATCTTTGAAAGTCAGGATCATCCAATAAAATATGCCAGTGTTCTCTTAGAATGTTTTTTATCTGCTTCCAGTCATTGCCATATGTCATTATGCATCGTATGGATTTATCTTCCTGTTCATCCAAGGCTTTATTTTCAGTTTCTGTGCGGCCATATAAAAGTGTATTCCTATCCGCTTGGAGGGCACGTTTATAGGCTCTTTTGGGGATCCTGTTTGGATAGCCTCAGTCTTTAAATCTAATGTTTAGATCTTTTGCCTGTTCATTATATTGTTGAATGGTATCACAATTTCTCTTAAGGTGAAGATATTGACCATATGAGATTCCAGATTTCTGTGCAAAAGAGTGTTGACTGGACCATTTTAATAATGCATTTGTAGCTGTTGGCTTTCTATACACAGATGTGTGTATCGCATCAGATTCATCTCTCTTTAGTCTAAGATCTTAAAAGTCAACCTGATCTTTGTCATTACTATATGTAAACTTAAGATTCATGTTGTTCAGATTTAATTCTTCAATGAAGCATTGGAATTCTTGTAGGGTACCTCCCCACATGACTATTACGTCATCGATATATCGTTTCCACAAGATGATGTTATCAAAAGAGGAATTCATTGCTTCCGAAAAGACTCTGGTCCTTTCCCATAGTCTAAGATATAAATTGGCATAACTTGGGGCACAAGCTGTGCCCATGGCCGTACCTTGTACCTGTTGGTACCATATCTTATTGAAGAGAAATACATTTGCTGTGAGAATAAATCTCAACAATTCAAGGATGAATTAATTGAATTTAATATGAGTGTTATCCTTTTCTGTAAGGAATAGGGCAACTGCCTCTAGACCCAAGTCATGTGGGATACTAGAATATAGATTCTCTACATCAATGGTTGCTAGTAGAGCTCCATGAGGGACATGTATTCCATCCAGATGTCTCAATATGCCCAGAGTATCTTTTAGATAGGCAGGTAAAGTTTCCACCATTTCTTTGAAATAGTCATCTACATAGGTGCTTATATTTTCTGTTAGGTTGTTATTTCCTGACACGATTGGACGACCTGGTACTGGTTTTACTTTTTTATGTACCTTAGGCAAGGCATAAAATGTAGCAATTGTGGGAAACTTCGAACGAAGATACTCATATGTGTCCTGATCAATTAGTTTATTATCTCTTGCTTTTTTAAGAATTTCTTCCAGCTCTTTGCTAAAAGTCAGCAATGGATTATTTCTTAATGAAATATAAGTATGTTTATTAGAGAGCAAC
The DNA here is from genome assembly GCA_027410445.1 of Discoglossus pictus. NCBI lineage: Eukaryota > Metazoa > Chordata > Amphibia > Anura > Alytidae > Discoglossus > Discoglossus pictus. Next base: position 321,133,873 of record CM050163.1, on the reverse strand, counting down.
TTCTCATACATAGATACATAGTCATGTTCGTCTTGTAGTACAATGTTGCCCCCTTTGTCTGCCGGCTTTATTATGACTGAAGCTTCCTGTAGTTCCTTTAATGCTCTTTTCTCCAGTTTGTTCAGATGTTGCTTAATTTGCTTGGTATCAGGCTGAGTGGAGTAAAAAAATCTTCTTAGATCCCTCTCAACCCGACCCACAAAAACTTTCTTCAAGTTAGCATATTGGCTTAGTTCGGGTGTAAATCTTCTCAGATTTTTCCTTTTCATGGATTTTAGACCAAATGATCCTTCAGAGAGTTGTTCATTGAACAATGACATTAGGTCTTTAAAGGTTTCTTCATCTTCTTTCTGTAGACCTAGACTTATTAATCTTCTCTCCGATTTTGCGGAGAAGTATTTTCTTAAAGCCAATTTTCGCACAAATAAGTTAATATCTTTGATGTTGGTAAACAAGTTTGATTCTATGAACTGAATCAAGCTTGAATTTAGAAAGGTTGATTATTTTGACATTAGTGTCAGTCTGCTGTATGTTTATATTTTTAAAACCTGAGGTTATTTCTGTAGGTAATAAACCCATCTAATTTTTGTTCAATTTAGAATAGATCTTGTTTCCAATTTGTGAAGTTACTAATGAGATTTTTAAGATAGAAATGTTTTTCAGAGTAGATTGGTCAGTCTTTTGTTTAGATAATTTAGAGTTTCTAACACCCAATACATGCTCTGCCTTTGTAAATGCACCAAACAAATGAACAATATTGAGACTAACACTGCATTTGGGTTATTAACCTGCCACAGCTCTACTGAAACAAATAGTATAAGAGGTGGTTGCTCACCAGCCATAAGAACATAACTATAAGTCTCCGAGAACCCCATGCCCAGGAGAATTAATGAACCTGCAACCAAGTAATAATGTCCCCCCATGTATGGACCCCTCAATAAAGAGAGCAAACACCACCACCACACAACAGCCCCTAACTGGGCTGTGCATCACCACCGATAACAGCCTTGGCCTGTTCAATAACCTCAATAAGGGCCAAACTAAAAAGCCTAAGGCCCAGTTTGTTAAAGTGAGCCCCATACCTTGAAAAGAAGAAGGACATTTCAAGTGTCTCTAAATCTGTGTCTGACAATTATACTACCTAAATGTCTGATGAAGAATGACATAATCTTATTCACATTTTTCTAGCTTTGTCTTACAGGAGCATAGGGATAATCTCGGATCAGTGGAACCTAGGAGTAATATCGAACCCTTTCCAGCTACAACTGCCATAAAACATCTCAGGTACAACTGCCGTAGATGTTGACCCTAAATAATTTCCCCCTGTATGCAAAAGAATTACATTAGGAGGCAAAAACATGCAAGCATACCCCACCAGTTTGGGTAATATCTGCTCCCACTTTAAACCACAAACCATTTTAACTCAATAAGTTCTGGAGGAAAACTCAATTGAATTCCATCATCACAAACGGCAGCTGCTCTCCTAGCTCAATCGATGAAAGAATGCCCTATGATCCATAAATGAAAGGGTGAACCTAGAAGAAAAATATACTAACCGATGTTAAATCTAACAGACTCCCACATTATCCCTCAGCGATACCCTTGTAGCCTCTGTAGCAGCTCCATTCCTACTGTAACTGTAATAGATCAAATTTTAAAGAAACAATGCAGGAATGAAAAACAGCCTGAAACTGAAAACATGATAGATTGGTCCCATCCAGGTGTATCAGAAAAGATGAATCATGCTGAGGCTGCACCTTCAGATACTGAGTAACATTAAAATTCTTGATGAGAAGGACCCTCAAATGTGACAGTGGCTAAGGGAATATCAAATTTAATGGCCATAATTGTAAAGGTTTTTAAAAGATGAGCACAAGCCCAGAATCCCCCTGACCAACAAACAAGAAATTGAATGTGCCAAGGAAGTCAAGCCAAAATGATAACTCGCCACTTAATGAAGGAAAGAGCTACATTTCTCAAAATAAGAAAATTAAATAGAACAACCCAATGATGGCATAAGCCAACAAAATATCTATTCTGAATATGACAACCCAACAGATGACATGAAGGATGAATCAGTAATAAGCGAAATTCTGATTCAATGTCAACTTTTGCCAACAACACACCTCTAAGATTCATATTAAAACACAATTACTTTGTATTTGACAATAAGTACTATGTACAAAGGAGAGGAACTGCACCTTTGCAAACCTATATTTGGGCTGGTGGGAGAGGGAGACTGCCTTCTTTGAGAGATATAGCATACATACAGATAAAATACTATTATGGGTATGCTATATTGACAATATTTTGATTCTGTGGGATGGTACTGAAAATGACTTTAAAGATTATCTCCACCATTAATGATATCACATGTGAATCCTGATAATGAGTGGAATTTGAGACTGACGTGCGAAATAAGCACAGAGAAAGTAATTTTTTTGACATTACCATCTATAAAGATGAGGAAGGACATTTGATATGAGACATGTATAGAAAAAAGATGGCCACCAATAGTACACTGCATTATAGTAGTGCACACCAATTTTTTTTATTAACTTTTATTTCTAAAGCGCCAACATATTCCGTAACGCTATACAGGGTATGAAAACAAGAAAAGTACAATATTAACACACTGCAGAAAATGGAGGGCCCTGTTTTGAGCTTATAATCTTTGCAGAAAGTGCTTTTTTCCAAAGCACCCTACAAGATTGGAAGCTCTCTACTTACAATCTAAAGGGAATGGAAGAGACAGAAGCCTGGGCAAGAATAGACAGATAAGGAATAGCAAGGGTCAGGAAGAAAGTGAAGTTTAGGAAGGTGTGCAAAGTTAGAATGATTTTTCATTTAGAAAGAAAAGGAAAGGATCTGATTGAAAGTCATTTGAGGTGAGTGGCTCTAGGAATTGCTCTGATATCGAAACTTATAATATAAGAGCAAATTAATTGAGGATGAGATTGAAGACCAGAGGATACAGTAATAGTCTGATTAAAAAAGGATTTCATAGAGCATTATACACCAACAGAGATTAATTACTAACACCAAAAACAAAATAAAAAGAGTGAAGGAGAGATTAGATTTGTTGGCACTTTTAATGCTTAGTGGCAGGAAATTGAGAAAATTCTTAATAAACACAGTCAAATCCTATGAATGGATAATGAGATTAAGGAATGTTTGGGCCCCAGGATCATGAATAGTTGGCGGAGATCAAAAACCTTTATAGATAGGTTGGTCAAAAGCCACTTTATGAGACCAAGAACTAGAAACACTCTGCCATCAGGTACATATGCATGTGGCCATTGTAAGTTATGTGGTGTAATGACCAGGGTGGTTGATATAAAGGATAGAGTGGGCAAGACCCACATAATCAGGTTTTTTTTCACATGCAATACTACATTAATGATATACTGTCTGGAGTGTCCGTGTCAGAAGAGATACATAGGCATGACCTCCAAAGAGCTGCAAAGACGAGTAGGTGAACACCTATGTAATATCAAGAATGGACCCAAAGACAAGTTGATGGGCAAGAATTTGACAACAGTCGCAAGACACTGCCTTCAATTCCATGAGCCAGAATTCAACATAAAATGAGAATGGGTAATTTGGAAACAGAGCTTCTGAAAAAAGAAAGCAGATGGATAACACTGTTGGATACTGTGACCCCTAAGGGATTCAATGAGATTAACGTTACAGTTTTTCTATAATCATAAAATATTTTTTTTCATCATGGGTTGATTATCTGTGAGGACATTACATTTGGACTTGACCAAAAAAGGAACTTGTATCAGTCATTTTCCTATAAACCAAAGTTAATGTGATTTGGAGTCTGTGGGGACTTGAAATTCATTCACCACCAACTTTTATTGTGAGTCTGGAATGAAGCCCGTAAGACTTCGAAATTAGGTCTCAATACTTTGAAATAAATCCGTTGGACATTGTAATTCAACTATTTCATCAAAGTTGAAATCTAATCAGAATATAAGCCTATAAAACTTCATGATCCAACTAGCCGGATTTTGATTTAAATCCGTAAGACTTGGAACTTCAATTCCCTCCATTTAGGGCCAGCCATTTACTTATGATAATTAAATGGGATAGGAGCCTGTAGTACTTTAGTATTAAACCTGTAAAAACTGAGTTGTTAATGCCCATTTGGTTCTGTGGGATTTACAAATACAAATCCTTCCCTTTGTTTTGTTCTGAGAGAAGTTTGAAGGAGTTGACAATCTAATTTTCTTCTCTTATAATGGATCTGTAATTTTGAATTTGAGTTAGTAAGATTATCTCTCTTTTTTTCATGAAGTAAAACTTAAACTCATAAGACTTTAGAATTCAATTTCCTCTTACGGGCCTGTGTCTAAAATCTGATTCAGTTTTGGGCCCCTTTTTTGAAGTGCTCCATGACTTGGCCATACTTTGAGGCTAAGCCCGTAGGACTTTATAAATTAGTCACCAAGAGTTACATTTCATGTCTGGTTTGTGTTTGAAATGGCTGGATCTTATCAATTAAACTTGTAAGACTCTAAAAAGGAGAACCCTTGATGTAGGGTCTGGGTGGGTATATATTGTACTCATTATTTGGAAATTGAGTGTTTTTATTAAAATTGTAATGAACAATACATGAGTCATACCACTTAGAAATAGCATTAAGGGTTAATACATGAGTTTAAAAGCCCTCCTTCCGCTGGCCCGCATTGGCTCCTGTAGAAGCCTAGGGCCGTAACTTGCATGTGCGTCGCTTCTTGTGCAGGGAGACGGACACTGAATCCAGTAGCTCGTACTTACACTAACGGAGCACTGTTATGTTAGGGATTTTTTCCATTTTTCTGGTGTTATTATTATTAACTCTTATTTATAGAGGGGTAATTATTAGTGAGGAATTGCCCATATAACTTTGCTGCTTGCCCTCCAACTTCCCCAGTTAGAGCTTTGTTACTGATAGGGAATTTCTTTAATGAGTGAGGTTATGCCCATTGCTGGTTGTCCTCCAGCCTCCCTAGTTTTCAGACCAGATTTAATAGGGAATATCTTTCTCCACCTTATGTATATATGGTGTATACCAGTACAGAGTATTAATAAAGGTATGTGGATGGGATTTTTTTGGATCCATTATTGAGATTATTATGTTATTTGGACTGTGTATCCAAGTTTTGGTGTAATACTAACAATACCTTATTATAAACGATATTGATATCTAGGTGGAGAGGATAAGTGACCACTTGTATGGTTTACTGTACCATTATTATCTTTGAGTACTTCCTGAGGTCCCTGAAATCTCTCCCTGAAAGAATGTGGGAATCTTTTATGTTTTTAAACGTTGATGAATGTTTTGTTTTTTAATTAAAAAATAAAGGTTATATTTTATTGGTTTCTGTCTATAGTCAAGTTAGGGACTATAGGTGTTCCTTTTGTATCCTTATATTTAATTTAGTGTCTAATACAGTAATACATAGGAAGATTGCATGAGCTTACATTACTAACAACTCACCTTTATCTGCCCACTTAATTAAAATTGACCACATCACGGATGAAAGCTCCTTGTTAGTTCTGTCTTTGACAGATATTGCCTTGGGGTATGACAGATGGTGTCATAACCTAAACTTCCCTTGTTTCGTTTTTGGGACTACACCAGCGCAGATATCTGTAAATTAGGAACTTGCAAAAAGAGGCCCACCATCCTGCCCTTTGAGACTTCTGCGGATATTTTATCTAAGACTATCGATGGAAATTGCAACAAACCTCCATATGTTATATAAAACCTGTATACCTTATCAAGATAGCAAAAAAGCGCCAGGCAGTTTTCATTTCATTTCTCTTCTATGATACTGGTGAAAATAACACAAGTTTGTAACCAACTGGCAAAGTTCGCTACTCCTCCTCTTTCTTAGAATAATTATTTTTATCATCATGTTTAATCTCAATGAAATTAGCCAGAAGCAGCAAAAATATTTTTACAAACTCCCTCCGCCATATTTGTTCTTGTAATTTCTGTGCTGCATGCTTTCCTGTAGGCCCAATAGAACACAAGGATGTATTTTTAAGAGCTGTATCTGCTACTTTAAGGAAAAATCCAGACTGTGTCCCCTTCCTGTATAGATCCCAATATTTTGGAAGTGCCCCTTCCCTAATTCCGATGCTATTTTGCCAGGCTGCTGCTGCCCCAGAAACCATAGATTTGCTCTGAAACTGTGACAATCAGACCCTTCAAACCCACCAACAGACCTTCAACAGGGACACATTGTGTATATCAGGGTGTAAAACATTGAGACTCACCAGTAGGCCTCCCCGTGATCCTTGAAGGGTTGGATGATGGTAATGATGTAGCTCGATAGTTATTACACTATATGCGGGTCTGATTCAGCTGACCTAGTTAGATATTACCGACTGGATCCACCAGGAACAGAGTGACAGTGAACATTCTGTACCGCTGCTGGAACTGCTGGTAATTGCATGGAGTATCTGAAATGAGACTGACCCCAGTTCTAGCCCATCCTCCTAGGCAAATAGCTTGCTATTCCCCCTCACCCACATGATTTCCAGATGTAGAGAGGCATCTGGCTTTCTTCTAATTACACCTTTTGTTTCTCCTCTTACAGAGCCATAGAACTAGTTACCCCTTTCATGAATAAAGCCAGAGCCTTCACACGTGGCCGATCGCAGGGCCATATAAATTCCACTATCCTATTTCTAACACAGATACAGTTTTGCAATGTTAGTCAATTACAGCACCACATGCACTTATTACATCCATGATATAAATGTTAAGCAAATTGTTAGTACCTTCTAACCACACATATAATAACTGATGAACCCCAAATAGTCCAGTGGGCCCTTCTGTTCATAACAGCTAGTTTCCCCCATCCTAGTGTGGCCTAGGAATTCGTCCTGATGGACAAATTTCTAGCCACACTGATCTCACTTGTGCAAGTGATGGTGATTGTAATTGCCTCACAGTCCACATTTCTTCCAATTCCAATGGGCACACAATTTTGGGCATAGCCTCCATGGCTCAATTGCCAACCGCCTTCCTTGGGCCATGGCACATGCCCCCTTCCTCCCCATCCATTGGGGAAAACAATTTAATTGGGCAGCTGCATCTAAAACAGTCCTTGGGCCTATTAGTTCACCCAGTCCAAAGGGTCCCAGGGTGGTACAAAGTCCAGGTGACCGCTCCCAAGGTGACATGGCTCGCCCCCTCCCAAAAACCAGGGTCAGTGCCCTCCTCTTCCCTGAGGGGAAACATTTTCCTTGGGAGTCCCATAAACTAACACCTCCAGGGAGGAACATACCAGTCTGATAGTGAACCCAGCATCCATGATGGTGGTCTGGAATGGAGGCTCCACTTTCACCTGCACCGCAGTCTGGGCACAGTAACCCCTCTCACCTGCAGCAATGGTCTGGGCATGGGACTCCATTTCTCCATCTCCTTGGACCACAGTTGGTGCGCTGTATCCCATCTCGCCTCCCTTGGGATCTTTGGTCACTGTGTTCCCTGGCAGGACCTTACAGCTCTCATCCAGACATCCCCTTGGGCCATCAGTTTTACAGACATTCTCAACTGCCTTGTTATTAGCAATTGCGCCCCAGCCATTTGGGTCTGGCTGGCCCCCTTGGTCTGACACAGTCCCAAGGTTGTTCTCGGTGTTCGCCCCTGTACCCATGGCTGGTTCCTGGACTGTAGTTATCCACGGGAACCACATGATAGGTTCACAATCCATCTCTGGTTCTTTCCAGAACTCTCCCAGGCCCTCCATCTGGCCTGCTATTCCTGTCTGAGACTCAGACTCCACTGGTTTTGAGATGTACCCATAATGTATGGTACCCTCCTCATCTGTCCCAGTGGTAGCAAAAATTTACTGGGCCTGGCCCATTTGTACCTCTACATTGGTATTGTCCTGGTCAGAGTCCACAATATCCTCTCCCCAGACCTCTGGTAACCAATTCTCTTCCTCCCAGTCCACCTGACTGGGTTCCTCCCAACTGGATGTCCAAAACCCCTCCATGGATGCCTCATCCAGCAATTCAACATACTCAGCCTCCAGCTGCAGCTCTTGCTGAATCAGGGGTTCCAGCAAATTAACCTCCACGGACCATGGTTCTAGTCCCAGACCATGACAGCGTTTAAGAAATAAGTTATTTTTCCTCCTTACAGTCCCCATGCCACATTCAGGATCGCCATAGACAATCTCCCAGAGCCCATCTATTAGCTCCAATTGAACATAGAGATCCTCTTCAAGGGCACCAACAGGCCCTATCCTGGCATGATACTGTTTCTCTAAGGCAATCTCTTTCCATACCAGTTTCTTCAGCGAGCCTGACAGCTCATGGCCCTGCCACAATCCCAGGAACTCCATCCATTTCTTTAGAAGGGCCATTCCTCTGCAGTCCTTTGCCTCTGTCACCTGGCTCTCTTTCTCTCTGCCTTTGTAAGTAGCCATCCTTGCTGCTGGTAAAAATGCTTGAGATCTCCCACCGATGCCACCAGCTGTCACGACCGCCTGATTTGGGGGACCACGCTCACCCCAAATCTCTCTCTCTCTCTCTCTACGGTCGCAACTTTTTGTTCAGATCTCGACACCAGCAGACACTTCAGATGATAGCATCATTACCGCAGAGACAGGCAGCATCAGATCCCTATTCTTAGGATCTAAGAATCACACCCATGTACCTTGGATTAGTACAAGCAGACTCTGACACAACCTTTGGTTAGTGTGTCCAAAGTCAGACTGGCCACTTCTTTATTGTTACAAAGATATCTAAAAAAAAAACAGAAAGATGACACAAAACACCAAAGACTGCCCCCAGTGCTAGCCCATCCTCCTAGGCAAATAGCTTGCTATTCCCCCTCACCCACATGATTTCCAGATGTAGAGAGGCATCTTCTTCTAATTACACCTTTTGTTTCTCCTCTTACAGAGCCATAAAACTAGTTACCCCTTTCATGAATAAAGCCAGAGCCTTCACACGTGGCCGATCGCAGGGCCATATAAATTCCACTATCCTATTTCTAACACAGATACAGTTTTGCAATGTTAGTCAATTACAGCACCACATGCACTTATTACATCCATGATATAAATGTTAAGCAAATTGTTAGTACTTTCTAACCACACATATAATAACTGATAAACCCCAAATAGTTCAGTAGGCCCTTCTGTTCATAACACTATGCCTGTATGAACTGGACTTCTTTCTGTGTGAACTGACTTTAGTGTAATCCTGACTTGGAGAGTTAGAACTGATTTTGCCCCCTTCGCATATACGCAGGTGGTTGTGTAGACTCAGTAATAGGCGACAGAGAGCCGGGACTAGAAATGTGATATCATTAGGTAATGACCTGGAAACTCTCCTCTGCCGAGAAGTAGATGACAGTGCTTCTGAGAAACCTGACATTTATTCTGAACTAGCGAATTGCCCGTCAAAAAATGACGGCAATGAAATTGTAAGGTAGCTAATGCTGTTTGGTGTATAATAATGAAATATATAATACATTAATAAATGAATATACTTTACCTATTTTAAAGCATTGTGTGGAAGAGCTGTGAATGTGTTTTGATGTTGCTGCAGCATTAGTGGTGTGGAGCTGCTGTGTGAGCGTGATGAATGTGTGCAGTGTAATACTGTGCGTGCGCGAGACCAAACCGTTAGCGTAGTCGTGTACTTCCGCATTGGTGTAAAATGGCGAGTAATGTGTGGTATAGGTCTGTATCGGAATATCCGTAGGTGTTTTGTGGTGTTTTGCGAGTTTCTTGTGGTGTTTTGCGAGTTTAGAGTGCTGTAGCCTCGTTTTCGTTTTGTTCGGCGGCCATTTTTTCTCTCGCTTCGTTTTTTTTTTAGTCTCTAAAGTGTTTTATTTCGAGTAAAATCGAGGTGTAAGTTGCATTTTTGAGGTCCTGGGTGCTCCCTCTTGGTGTAGGTAAGTTTTTTATGTATGTGCTGTGTGTATGTATTGTGTTTTAAATGTTTGTATGTCGGCGTGTTGCGTCCGATGTTTGCGAGGTCGTAATGTGTGGTAACGTGTTTCGTACGTTGTTTGCGTGCCTCGTAAAATTTAGCGAGTGTCGTAATTTGTGTGTCGTGTTTTTTGAGTAGCGTCGTGAATTTTGCGAGGGTTTGAGGCCCTTGCCCAGTGACCTCGCCAGCAACTGAGTCCCTCGCTTCGCGAGGGGCCTCAGTTGCTGGCATGGAGCGCCTTCGGCGCTCCATGCCAGCAACTGAGGCCCTTGCCCAGTGAGCTCGCCAGCAACTAAGGCCCTCGCTTCGCGAGGGGCCTCAGTTGCTGACATGGAGCGCCTTCGGCGCTCCATGCCAGCAACTGAGACCCGTGCCCAGTGACCTCGCCAGCAACTGAGGCCCTCGCTTCGCGAGGGGCCTCAGTTGCTGGCATGGAGCGCCTTCGGCGCTCCATGCCAGCAACTGAGACCCGTGCCCAGTGACCTCGCCAGCAACTGAGGCCCTCGCTTCGCGAGGGGCCTCAGTTGCTGGCATGGAGCGCCTTCGGCGCTCCATGCCAGCAACTGAGGCCCTTGCCCAGTGACCTCACTTCGCGAGGCCCGCGGCTCGCTACGCGAGGGCCGCGGCTCGCTTCGCGAGCCACGGCCCTCGCTTCGCGAGGGCCGCGGGCTCGCTACGCGAGCCCGCAAGCGTGAGCAACGACTCGTACGCTCACAACTATATATGTGATTCACAGTTATGTGCCCTCCCCAGGGTCAGATGTGGGAGATTAAAGACCTGCTCCGACTAGCTCATTAAGAGAGCTAATGCCTGCTGGTATAGCACCCCTATACATGCTCATGGATGGTTCCCCACCCTGCCACCTCCTGCAGCTCTGGAGTGTTACATCCCCCCTCCTGTCCTGGTCCTGATCCAGTAGCTCAAGGTTAAGCTTATGCAGTGAGGACCTCAATGCCCCCATCTGCATCTGGTCTCTATCCTCCAATAGTGTGCTGTCATACCTGGCCACACCCCTCTGGAGAGCTCTTGATTTACCTGGCTTTGATTCTGTTGTGCATCAGCATAAGATCTTTAAGTGGTGGCTTCTCCGCACTCATCCACACTGGATCGGTCCCGTGACATCATACCTTCACTCTGGTCTGCGATATCCCCTAGTTCCATTTTTTTCTTATATTAAAAATTAAATATAGTAATCCTGAAATGTCAAACTTACTTAATAATTTTTTGTTTTATTTGTCTATTTCCACTGGCACCTTCTAATATACTTTAATAGTAATATCTAATTACTGCTTTGTGTTAAACATTACATATTGTAGGTCCTAATACATAAAGAAACAAGAAAACAGATTGAACTGCATGTTGCGATTAAAATTCTGACTTTATTTTCAAATATTTAACATTTGAGTTGTAAAAGGTACATCTCAAATTCATTTTTCTAACAAAATTTGAGAGTTATCAAAAGATATTCAGTAGCACTGTGATGATCCAAGGGTACGGCTCATCACAAGCCGTACAGACTTCCACTGTATGTTTGCCATCAGTTTAATCTGCTGTCTGGCTATTTGAAAGTAAAATACATGTGTTATGATTTTTTTGCCTGAGAAAACTAAAGAGAGACAGAAGTTGTTTTCTTAGGTTGTAGTAACTTGTTGATATTTGACCCTATGTGGTTGCTATAAAAATTGTTTATCTGTCTGCCGGCTGCATAAATTACAGAGCAGATGGCGAATAAGCCAAAGATCTGCAGCTTGTTGGTTTTTAGTATTCATCTCACAGAAAGCACATTAAAACACAGGTTACATTTTAATATTAACTGCATCAAGGATGTGGAAATGAAGCAACTACTTTCCTGTAGGTGCAGAATTTTAGAGAATGTTAATACTACTAAAAAATAATAAAATTCAATAACTTTAATCTTAAAAACAGTACACCATTCAACATATCTGTCTGCAAATAATCAGCCTTATTGAATTGGGATTTTTTTACAGAAGTTTTTAGTCAGTGAACTTCTATCCAAAAGCAAGGTCTTCACTAACTAAAAACTTCTGTAAAAAAAATATGCTCTGTGCTTAAATAGAGGCCTTTTAAATTTGCCGAATTGCAATTTAATAAGGCTGTATGTATGTGTTTTTTGCTACCTTGTGAAAATGTTAATCTTCCATTAAAGGGGTTCCACTGGTACAGTATATAATTTCGTTTTATTTAAATATTTTATTTGGACACTTATTTTAATACTTCTATACTATTTAAACTACTTACACAGGCTCATATTGGTTACTGGAGCCCGTAATATAGGCCGTAAACAAATTTGCTAATCATTTGGCGTCTTTTAGCTACCCACAAACGATTTGTGGGTTACAGGCTGAAAATCCCTTTGGTTGTCAAAATCATAACTCCCACCCATCTAAGCCTTTGATCTTTCAAGCCCGTAAATGTTGCAATCGCTATTCAATCGCTACAATTCCTCAAGCCTGCAAATGTTTTCACACCCATAAATGGCAAATGTAGAAGAAAATCCTACGAGTACCAGATAGGACTCACAAGGGGGTTAAATGCCTGTTCGGAATTGAATGTGGCTCTGTATCTTCAAAAGAACAATAACAAGCAAGAAACTAAAATGGTGTTTGGCCTAAATGACAAAACTTATAAGGTATATTTGCTTTAGTATGTATTGCTTAGAGGACATAAGAGATAAGCAATATGACAGAAACCCTCAAATAAATCAAAGGATTTCATATATTTCAAGATTTCAAGTGTCTTTGAGAAAAAGAAGAATGCAAGAACAAGAAGTCATGCTTTTAAGTAGTAGGTAAGTGGAACAGCCTTCCAGTTGAAGTGGTAGAGTCAAACACAGATAGGGAATTTAAGCAAGCCTGAGATAAGCACAAGGCTTTCATGAGGCTAATTTAAGCCAGCCATTTAGGTAGATAAAATGGGCAACGTATATTGGTCTTTATGGTTCTTATCTCCAATCAAATCTATGGTCCTCTGTTAAAAATCTTAGTCTGGTCAGTTTGGAAGCCAATTATTAATAACCCTGTACACATTTTCCTATTCTGCAGTTCCTACAAGAGTAAAGTCTTCATTTTTTTTACATTGCATTGTGTTAGACACAGCTTTTTACCTTTAAAAGACCACGGCTGTGATAAAACAATTGGTGTTTCATTTGTTCATTTAATTACTAATTAGCAATACAATAATTGATGAAAAAATATTCAATGTAGCTTTTAAAATTTACATTTGAAGTCTAGTAAACAGATATGCTGCTCATCACTCCATATCAGAGGACCATCCTAGGAAGACTGGCGTGACAGGGCGCTTTCACCCTGATAATATTTTTTATCTGCCTCCTAACCAATGTAGATTGGCCTACAATAGCCACTGCAGGGAAGATTACATTTTGGGCAACCTTCTGGGCAGATTTTTCTCGGCAGATCCTTTTCACCTTCTGGACACCTAATTGAATTGGTGAAAAGCATCTGTTGGAAGATACACATCTAATGCCAAACATAAGCTTTAAAAACTAAATTTATATTTTGTCTTCAAATATTGATGTTGTGCTAATTGTGGTGCTGAATTGGTATGGAAAGAATTTATGAAGTTAATGGATATGGAGAGAGGTTGTGGTTGTGAATATAAAAAGAGAGGGAGGTGAGGTATAGAGTGAGTATGAAAAGAGAAGGATATAATTAAGATTATTATATCATATGACCATTATTGAGGGAATTTAATGAACTGGATAGTATGTTCTATAGCAGGGATTTCTATTCAGTGATGATACTCAAAATGCCAGGATCCCTGTCACAGTATTCTATTTTATCTCTCCATTACCACTCACTCCCATTACTTTTCTAAATATCAACTCAACATCTCATTCTCTTTTCATATTCATTCTTTAGTTCCCTCTATTTTCATATTCACAGCTTCTCTCCATACCTATTCCCTTAATACTTTATTTCCATACCAATTCGGCACCACAATGACTTTCTCCTTCCATTCCCTTATTCTTTAGCTTCTCACAAATAACTCACAAGTTTGGCTGCAGCAGTAAAACGTGGAGTTTATACTTAAACTTCACTCAGAGACTACAAATTAATTAGCGTTGAGAAGTAAATTCAGATCAGACTGACAATCCAGCAATGTAGAAATCAATAAAATTCATGAAGGCAACTGTTCTAGTCCATGCGTGTTCCATGATATGTATTACCCCTTAAGTCCCGAGATCCATTTCACACACAAAAAAACATATGCTTTCTCATATTTTTAAAGTACAGTATTGTGTGTTTAATATCTGTTAAGGCTCTAATAATTGATTGAAAAAGGCCTTGCGAGTCCACTTTTTTCAATTGCGGGTAAGACTTTATTTGCGAGCTAGAGCTACGGGTCTAATAGAATATCGATTGTGTGTAACTTTAATTATTTAGAGCTCTTAATATTCAAGCTGAACTAAAACCAATGGAATTCTAAGGCCGGTTTTGTGTCTTTGGCTGGCCTGTAGTTATTGTCGGCGGGGAACTCATAATCGGAATACAAGGAGCTAATAGAATCTGTGTCAATTTTCAGAGTGGTTTTAAATGTGTTTAACTTTGAGAATTGGCTAATAGAATAGGGCCCTTTGTTACCATACCACCACTCTTTCTGTGCATATCCATATACAAAGTGGTAAGTAAACAAAGCGTTTAATATATGAGGATGCCAGGAATCCTGTAGCGGCTTGTATCAAACTTCAGTCCCCAATGGCTGCAAATAGACCTGGATTTAATGTTCTGCGTGTTGAGCATGTGTCTTAGTCAATTTCACTGACAGATACTACCAGTGGCGGAGCTAGCGAATGGAGGGCCCCGGTGCAAACATTTTTTTTGCTTCTCCCCGCCCCAAAGAGGAGGAGCAAAAAATTGTATGACCCTTTCCTGGCCCCCCTCAAGAGCTATATATATATATATATATATATATATATATATATATATATACAGTGCCTTGCAAAAGTATTCACCCCCCTTGACTTTTTACCTATTTTGTTAAATTACAGCCTTAAGTTAAATGTTTTGTTAATCTGAATTTTATGTGATGGATCAGAACACAATACTCTCAGTTGGTGAAGTGAAAGGAGAAAAATATATACATAAAACATATTTTTTAGAAATAGAAAACAGAAAATTGGCATGTGGATATATAAAAAAGTTCAGGTGCAACTAATTACCTTCAGAAGTCACATAATTAGTGAAACCATGTCCACCTGTGTGCAATTTAAGTGTCACATGATCTGTCATTACATATACACATCTTTTTTGAAAAGCCCAAGAGGCTGCAACACCTAAGCAAGGGGCACCACTAACCAAACACTGCCATGAAGACCAAGGGACTCTCCAAACAAGTAAGGGACAATGTTGTTGAGAAGTACAAGTTAGGGTTAGGTTATAAAAAAATATCCAAATCTTTGATGATTCCCAGGAGCACCATCAAATCTATCAAAACCAAATGGAAAGGCACAACAGCAAACCTGCCAAGAGACGGCCGCCCACCAAAACCCACAGACCAGGCAAGGAGGGTATTAATCAGAGAGGCAGCACAGAGACCTAAGGTAACCCTGGAGAAGCTGCAGAGTTCCACAGCAGAGACTGGAGTATCTGTACATAGGACGACAATAAGCCGTGCGATCCATAAAGTTGGGCTTTATGGCAGAGCAGCCAGAAGAAAGCCATTACTTTCAGCAAACAGCAAAATGGCACACTTTGAGTTTGCGAAAATGCATGTGGGAGACTCCCAAAATTTATGGAGGAAGGCGCTCTGGTCTGATGAGACTAAAACTGAATGTTTCAGCCATCAAAGAAAACGCTATGTCTGGCACAAACCCAACACATCACCCAAAGAACACCATCCCCACAGTGAAACATGGTGGTGGCAGCATCATACTGTGGCGGTGTTTTTCAGCAGCCGGGACTGGGAAACTGGTCAGAGTTGAGGGAAAGATGGATGGTGCTAAATACAGGGATATTCTTGAGCAAAACCTGTACCACTCTGTGCGTGATTTGAGGCTAGGATGGAGGTTCACCTTCCAGCAGGACAATGACCCCAAACACACTGCTAAAGCAACACTTGAGTGGTTTAAGGTTAACATGTAAATGTGTTGGAATGGCCTAGTCAAATCCCAGACCTCAATCCAACAGAAAATCTATGGTCAGACTTAAAGATTGCTGTTCACAAGCGCAAACCATCCAACTTGAAGGAGCTGGAGCAGTTTTGCAAGGAGGAATGTGCAAAAATCCCAGTGGTAAGATGTGGCAAGCTCATAGAGACTTATCCAAAGCGACTTGGAGCTACAAAGTATTGACGTTAGAGGGGTGAATAGTTATGCACTTTTTCTGTTATTTTGTCATATTTGTTGTTTGCTTCACACACAAAAAAATCATCTTCAAAGTTGGGGGCATGTTCTGTAAATTAAATTATGCAAATCCACAAATAATCCATGTTAATTCCAGGCTGTGAGGCAACAAAACACAAAAAATGCCGGGGGGGGTAGATACTTTTGCAAGTCACTGTATATATATATATACATATACAGTATGTCACAAAAGTGAGTATACCCCTCACATTTACATGTGTACATATTTTATTATATCTTTCATGTGACAACACTGAGGAAATGACAATCTGCTACAATGTAAAATAGTAAGTGTACAGCCTATATAACAGTATACATTTTCTGTCCCCTCAAAATAACTCAACACACAGCCATTAATATCCAAACCATTGCCAACAAAAGTGAGTATATGTGCAATTTTGGGTATATGTGCAAATATGCTACAGGGATGTAGATTCACCATTCACAAGGTTGAAAAGATACGTGTATTGAGTTAAAGGACTCGCCTTGTAGTACGTTTTAGTGATGTGCTGCTTCTTTGGTACACACAGTTCACAGTTGTGTCCTAGAATAGTACATACAAGAGGGGAGGGAAAAAAGAAGTGTAACTTCTCCTGGTGTGGATCACTCAGATGACAAATGAGACACATCAAAGGTACATGTAATTGCCCTCACCTTAGATTACCTCAAAGATATAAGGTATCATGAATGCGCATCTGTCTCTCAGACGTCCTCCGTCATTTGGGCTTCAGTAGATTTTTCATTCATTTGTGCAAGACAGGTTCCCCTTTATGGAATGGACTAGATTCATATTTGTGTAGTCTAATTAGTCTCGTGGGGAGTATTGTCTATTTGAATCGTGGGTAAAGGAATCATTATGCCAGCAAACTATTAGGAATAGAAACTGTTTTTTTTCTGTTGTAAAAAATATTTATACATCTAAGATAAAAAAAATGTTACAGATAGATCTAAGAGTTTATCTGGAACTAAACTCTCAAATTAAAAGGACCACTGGTTTGTCAACAGTGGTCAAATATGATGGAATATAAGTTGTGGAAAACATGTTAAGTCACAATAAAATACTACAACTGGCACAGATAATTTAAAAAGTGCTAAGTTAATACTGTGTTGTGTAGTACAATGTACTATTTGTGAAATGGGCTGCTACATTGGAGAAACCAGGCAGAAACTACATTTAAGGATGAATCTGCACAGACTCTTCATCAGAAATCACAATGAAGACAGGAACTGTACCCCAGTGGGACACCACTTTTCACAAAATAACCACTCCATCCAGAACTTGAAAATAAAAATTCTTAGAGGTCATTTTAAAAACACACAACAAAGAAAGACGTTTGACATTAAAATGATAACACACTTTAATACGAAAAATACGGGGCTGAGTGTAAATATGGAATTTCTGTTGCATTATCTTAACTTCTTATAACCTTCTATATTCCTGAAATGGTTTCCTTCTAGCCTGTTTCTGTCTCCTTAGTTTTATGGTACCTTACTAGCTACAACGACCTACAAATATTTACAACCCTGTTTATTTTCCGTGATCTACACTCATGGAGTCTTCTTCACCTCTGACCGAACAGAACATTCTTTTTTTTTTATATATATTTTTTTTATTGACAAGTATAAACATTGTAACATTATTTTTTATGATCATTTGAAACTTAACAATTTGTTAATAAAGTTTAGTCATTTTGTATAATGTGGTTCTAATTCATTATTGAACTATTACAATATTTCTTCAACTTATCCGTTTTTGTAAAACAAAAAGAACATAAGAGTTATATATCATTTTAATTACGAAATTAAAGAAAATTAAACCCTGATTGGGCTGACACAATTATCCCAGCCCAGGCGTCATTTTTAGGTTTTAGTGTGAGGTTGGCCGATATCCAGTCAATATTCCCACAACTTACTTGTCCAGCTCCTGGGATCCACGCCGAGATGTCCATCTCCAGCCTGCATTAAATTATCTACCAGATTTTAGAGGAGTTTTAAAAAACGTTTTTGTATAAAATGTTTATTGTATGGGGTGAACTAAGCCCAGAGTCCCAAGTCTTTAGAAATACAGAGTATGTGTTTGTTATTGTATGGGTAAGTCTGGCATTAATCATTATAACATTCAGTTTATTTATTACTTCTCTTACATAAGTGTTGGGGTCTTCCATTTACGGGCAATGTGGTTTTTAGTGGAAAGCATTAGATACTGTAGCCATTTATTTAGTTTTTTTTATACTAAATGGTTATGGTTACCCAGAAGGCAAATATCTATGGATGGGGTAATGTTTTTTGGAAGAATATTAGATGCTAGTTCTAGAGGTTTGGTGTGTGGATGAAAGTACCTTTTGTTTGGCATTGCCTGAAGCAATAGGATGGAGTTTGTGGATTAATTTTGTGCATTATGTCAGGGGTGTAGTATGCTCAAAGCAAAATGTTAAATGTCATTTCTAATAAGCTGTAATTCAGTGAGCCTTTAATTCAGTTTGTACAAGCTCTTTTCCATTTTGTAGAGTTCCAACTTAAGCCCATGTCATCCTCCCATTTTTGCCTAAATGGAGGTTTAAAGTTATTGGAGGGTGAGTTTATGATTGCATAAGGGGGGTTAAAACCCCCTTAGACAAAAGGAGTTTTGTTGCTAGTGAGAGACAGCAGACTAGTTTGGGGTGGACCCCCATTTCTGATCAGAGTTGTGATTAGGTGCCTAATTTTACAGTAATTATAGTGTTCTTTTAACGGGATATCAAATTCTGTTTTAAGATGTTCAAACAAAATTATTTGATCATTTTGTAACCAATTACCTAGCCTATCTAGTTTATGCCTTGTCTATTTTTGAGTTCTTCCTGTTGTCCCATGTAGTTGGGGTAGCTAATGTGGGAGTTAAGCTTGATAATTTAGAAGTCAGATAGTGTTTAGAATTAATATAGGTCCAGGTTAAAAGTGAGAGTCTTATTAGAGGATTTTTATGTTTGGTATTTTTTGGGAGATATGGTGGGAGTACAGATTATTGAGTCCCATTTATATGGTTTTAGTTGTTGGTGCTCGATAAATATCCAAATGGGTTGGTGTTCAATTAAGTGAGCCTGGGGAATAAATGAGTTCTGAGCCACCCTAAAATATGATCTCAAATTAGGACAGGATAATCCTCCTATCTTTTTGCTAAGAAACAGGATTGATTTTGCTATTCATGTTTTTTTTATTGTTCCATATATAGTAAGGTGTTTTTGGAGTTTTTCTATATCTTTATGGGATAATAGGGATGCGGAGGGTTCAAAATAAATATATAATTCGGGGTAGAACGTTCATTTAGCGTTAATGCACCCTGTCCATGAAAGGGAGTATTTGCTCCATTTATTAGTGTCAGCAATTGTTTTTTTATTAGAGGAGTATAATTGGTCCCATACAATCTAGATAGGTCAGGGGTCACGTTGATGCCTAAATATTTCATAACAGTTTCTGGCCAAGCAAATGTATACTTACTTTTTAACAGTTCTAGCATTTGTGGGGAGAGAGAAGACCCTATCGCTTTTGTCTTATTTAAATTAACTTTCAATCTTGAGATCTGTCGAATAAGTCTAGAGTATTCATCAATGTAGGTATCAATGAAATTAGGGCAGTTAATGTGCATAGGATGTCGTCCACAAATAAGCAGCATTTGAGATGTTGTAGTCCTATTTGGAACCCTTGGATTTGTTGAGAGGATCCTATAGCTTGAGCTAAAGGTTCCATCACCAATGCAAATAGTTTTTTTTTTTTTTTTTTTAATAGCCGGTCATTTCTAGGTTCCAATTGGAATCTAATATCAGTATAGCTCTGGACTTGAGAAGGTTCGCTCTCGAAAGCTTGTCATATATTTATGAATATGTTTGCCCAATAAACAAGGTATCACTATATACTGCGATAATCTGATTATTCATATATATATATATATATATATATATATATATATATATATATATATATATATATACATACAGTTGTGCTCAAAAATTTACATACCCTTGGCGGAATTTGGTAATATATGTACCATTTTTCAAGAAAACATGAGTGAGTAGGCAAAACACATTTTTTTATTTCTTATGGAATTCATATTCAACTGTAGGTTATAACAGAATGGCAAAATCATAAAACAAAACATGGCAACAAAGAAAGAAATTAAATAACCCTGTTCAAAAGTTTGCATACCCTTAGTTCTTAATACTGTGCATTGCCCTCTTTAGAATCAATGAAAGTGTGTAGCCTTTTGTAATAGTTGTCTATCAGCTCTATTAAATTCCCTCAACATGTAAGACCGTAGCCCGTAACGTAGCTCGCATGACTTGCTGTTAAATTGGCCCCGTAAAGCAATCGGCCAATGACTTGCGGTTTAAGAGCGAGAAAGTCCTATCTGTAGCACTGGAAATGCAAATATACATACACTGCTGTACACATAAATAATGGGAATGGGATGTTAGTTATTATAAATAATAGCACAACATTCTCCACCTTGCAAATCGTCAATATACATTTTTTTTTTATCTTTAATTTCAGCGTTATATCGATCCCGGCAATCAATGTGTTAATACATATAATGGAACTTGCATGGACCAGAATATCATATTTATTGATTTATTAATATTGAATTATGTCTGTAATGCGAGTCCGATCGAAACTCGTAATTGAAGCCCGTAAGGTTTTGAAATCTAACCACCATTTTTCAGTGACATAATGATGAAGATCTCATTTGCCGTTGTCTCTGTCTAAACCCGTAAATATGAGTTTGATTAATTGATCATATTTACTGCCACACATCCAATGTGCGACAAATGGTCGTCTCTGGCTTGTAACTTACGGCATGGTGGAATTTAATAGCTCTCTAACGCAGCCGAATTTCAATCCTGCAGCCTTTGCAGGCTTGCCGATGCCACTACAGGCTTCAAATTTAATAGGGCTGTATGAGGCCCCTAATTCTTGCAGGTGGTTTAGCTGCCCATTCGTTTTGGCAAAATGCCTCCAGGTCATGCAAAGTTTTTCATTGGTTTGCATGAAACACACGTTTGAGATCTCCCCAGAGTGACTCCATGATATTACGGTTAGGAGACTGTGATGGCCACTCCACAACCTTCACCTTTTTCTGCTGTAACCACTGGAGGGTCAACTTGGCTTTGTGCTTAGGGACATTGTCATGCTGGAAAGTCCGAGAACGCCCCATGTGCAGCCTTAGTGCAGAAGAATGCAAATTGTCTGCCAGTATTTACTGAAAACATGCTCCATTCATCTTGCCATCGATTTTCACAAGATTCCCTGTGCCATTAGAGCTCACCCCCCCCCCCCCAAAACATCAGTAAACCACCTCTATGCTTTACAGCGGGAATGGTATTCTTTTCACTATAGACCTTGTTGACCCTTCTCCAAACATAGCGCTTATGGTTGTGACCAAAAAGCTCTATTTTGGTCTCATCACTTCAATTACAGTGAGCCAGAAGCTGTGAGGCTTGTCAAGGTGTTGTCGGACATATAGTAACCGGCCTTTTTATGGCATTGGCACAGTAAAAGCTTCTTTCTGGCATCTCGACGATACAGCTCATTTTTGTTCAAGTAACGTTGTATGGTGCTCCTTGAAACAAGCACACCGTCTTTTTCCAGAGCCTGTATTTCTCCTGCGGTTACCTGTGGGTTTTTCTTTGTATTCCGAACAATTCTTCTGGCAGTTGTGGCTAAAATCTTTCTTGGTCTACCTGACCTTGGCTTGGCATCAAGAGATCCCCAAATGTTCCACTTCTAAATAAGTGATTGAACAGTACTGACTGGCATTTTCAAGGCTTTGGATATCTTTTTATATCCTTTTCCATCTTTATGAAGTTCTATTACCTTGATATGCAGGTCTTTTGACAGTTCTTTTCTGCTTCCCATGGCTAAGTATCTAGCCTGCTCAGTGCATCCAAGTGAGAGTTAGAAAACCCATTGGCTATTTATATACAGACACTAATTGCAATTTAAAACCCCACAGGTGTGGGAAATTAACCTATAATTGCCATTTTTACCTGTGTGTATCACCTTGTGTGTCGGTAACAAGGCCAAACATTCAAGGGTATGTAAACTTTTGATCAGGGCCATTTGTGTGATTTCTGTTATCATTATGATTTAAAAAGGAGCCAAACAACTATGTGATAATAAATGGCTTCATATGATCACTATCCTTCAATAAAATACATTTTTTGCATGATCAGTCATATTTCCAAAATAAATGCCACATTTCACAATTTCTGCTAGGGTAAGCAAACTTTTGAGCACAACTGTATATATACATTTTTCGTGTTTTGTTCACCTCACAGTCTGGATTTAGCACGTTTTTTTTTTGAGGATTTGCATCATTTAATTTACAGAACATGCCCACAACTTTGAAGATGTTTTTTTTTTTTTTTTTATTGTGAAGCAAACAGCAAATACGACAAAATAACAGAAAAAGGAAATGTGCATAACTATTCACCAATTTAATACTTTGTAGAGGCACCTTTTGCGGCAATCACAGCTCCAAGTCGCTTTGGAAAAGTCTCTATGAGCTTGCCAGATCTTACCACTGGGATTTTTGCCCATTCCTCCTTGCAAAACTGCTCCAGCTCCTGCAAGTTGGACTGTTTGTGCTTGTGAACAGTAACCTTTAAGTCTGACCCAAGATTTTCTATTGGATTGAGGTCTGGGCTTTGACTAGGCCATTCCAACACATTTACATGTTTCCCCTTAAAACACCCCCACAGCATGATGCTGCTTGAGGATGATATTCTTTGGGTGATGTGATCTGTTGGGTATAGCATTTTCTTTGATGGCCGAAAAGTTAAATTTCTCATCAGACCAGAGCATCTTTCTCCGTACATTTTGGGAGTCTCCCACATGCCTTTTCGCAAACTCAAAAAGTGCCATTTAGTTTTTTGCTGAAAGTAATAGCTTTCTTCTGGCCACTCTGCCATAAAGCCCAACTCTATGGAGCGTACGGCTTATTGTCGTCCTATGTACAGATACTCCAGTCTCTGCTGTGGAACTCTGCAGCTCCTTCAGGGTTACCTTAGGTCTCTGTGCTGCCTCTCTGATTAATGCCCTCCTTGTCGGTCCGTGAGTTTTGGTGTGCGGACGTCTCTTGGCAGGTTTGCTGTTGTGCCATGTTCTTTTCATTTGGTTATAATCGATTTGATGGTGCTCCTGGGGATCATCAAAGATTTGAATATTTTTTTATAACCTAACCCTGACTTGTACTTCTCAACAACATTGTCCCTTACTTGTTTGGAGAGTTTCTTGGTCTTCATGGCAGTGTTTATTTAGTGGTGCCTCTTGCTTAGGTGTTGCAGCCTCTGGGGCCTTTCAAAATAGGTGTGTATATGTAATGACAGATCATGTGACACTTAGATTGCACACAGGTGGACATCATTTCACTAATTATGTGACTTCTGAAGGTAATTGGTTGCACACAAGCCTTTTATGGGCTTCATAACAAAGGGGGTGAATACATACTCACATGCCAGTTTTCTATTTCTAAAAAATAGTTTTATGTATATCTTTTTCTCATTTCCCTTCACTAACTTAGACTATTGTGTCCTGATCCATCGCAGAAAATTCAGATTAACAAAACATTGAACCTAAGGCTGTAATGTAACAAATAGGTAAAAAGTCAAGGGGGTGAATACTTTTGCAAGGCACTGTATATATACACAATTGTTATTCATGCTTTTTTGTTTCTACAACTAGAAAAGAATATTGAATGCAGACAAATATTCACTTGATTTCATTGAAATATTGCATTCCTATGGTCTAATGCCTCAGTGGAGACCTTACAATGGTATAAAGTCCCCTTCCTATTGAACAAAAACAGGTAAACAAACAAAACAATGACTACATATTTTAGAACCTTTGCTGTATATATTGGACTATAACTCATCTACACTGTTTTAATCATGCCATACTTGCCTTGTAGAGAAAGGACATGCCAAACTACTTTACTCAAAGCTCTAGTTAGTAGTATGGCCACTGTAATGGACAGTACTTGGAAGAGGCTGGTGGCAAATTAAGTTACAAAAAGCTCAAATCACAGAATATAAAAACTGTTCAATAAAAAAACTATTTTGCAAGCTTTCCCTTGCTAGGGAGTCATAACATCCCAGGAATGAGTGCCCCAGGCTATACACAATCTGGTACCATTTTAACTAGGAAACTTAATACAAGTGTATTCAGTACATTTACACCCAAGACCCAAGTTTAATAAGCACCATTCACAGGGACGAGATTACAGATACCAGATTTAAGTGAATCATATAGTGAATTAGAATTTAAGTCAGTTAGACATGAAAGATAAGAAATAAAGAGAGAAATAAGAAATGGGACGATGAGAAGAAGGAATGACAGAATGGAAGCAGAAGGTCTGAGGTGGTTCTGGAAATCAGAAAGAGGATAGGATATGAGTGAAGGCTGAAGATTGGTTAGCTGTATATAAAGGGTAATGGGCTGGGTGATAGGAAATGCTCTGGTTAGCTGGAAGATGAGATAGGTTCATGTTACATGTGTTGTTGGTTAAGTATGTAGAAAGGTCTTTGGGAAAATCATTGAGAGGCAGGAATACAAAACATTAGGGATGGAGTAGCTTATTTAGTGTAGAGAATAGCTGTCAAGCGTGAGAGGTCAAGATGGTGACATATGTATGGTTTTGCAACTTTTATTGAAATATGGAGGTTTTCAGAGCAGATAGAGGTAGAATATTTTATAGAAAGAGGATATTTTGGTTAGTGTAGATTTTGCTGTTGTAGACAAAGTGGGAAGGATCAAGGGATCAGGATGAGGTGAATGTAAAGAGATGCGTTCTGCTAATGCCTTCTTCTGTCCTCTCTGCTTACGTCCTCTCACTCCCACTGGACTATTCTCCTATCTCAAAACCTTAATACCTCACTAGTAACGAATATGTTTAAAGAAGCTTATCACCTTCAGCCTTAGTATGCACAACGTATTAATCACCCTTCTTTACCACATATGCCCTTTAGATTGTAAGTTTGTGAGTTTTCAATCTTGTTAAGTGGTTTAGGGAAAGCACTGTGTTTGTTGGTTTTTAAACAAACAGACAGGGCCCTCCATTATTTTGCAATGTGTTAAAACTATTTTTGACTCGTTCTTAACTCCTGTATAGTGCTGGCACTTTACAAATAAAGGATGATAATAAAGGAGGAAAAGCTTGGTATGGTTGGGTTGATAGACACTGTGATCCATGATGAACGGCTAGTAGATCAACTCTGCTTCCTATCCCTTAATGACAGCTAGTGTATTAGTCATGTCTGCAGGGGTAGTCATGACTGCTGGGGTGACCGTGATGTTCAGTGATGTCCATGTTACAATGAGTAAGGATATCAAGCTAGAGAAATAGGTCTTAAGAGCAGAGGAATTATTGTTGCCAAACAACTGTAGAAGACGTTAGTTGGACAATTGTGGTTGGGCATGGGGTAATTAGGTGGTGGTTGAGTAAGTGGCAAATGGTGTGAAATCTGCCGATTTAGGGTATGATTATTATGCAACTTACCAGAGTCTTATAATCTAAGTTTTATTTCAACCAAAGAGCTCATTCATTTAGCTGGTATTTAGAGGGCAATCCATTATATAAATTCAGTGCTCCCTTTTTTAGAAGAATATATTAACAGGAGGGCTATTTGTATTGGCTAATTTTGGACTGGCTACATTAGAATACCTTCTCTACTTAGAAGGTTATTTGCTAATCTGATGCTGTATACAATATAATATGCTTATAACACTATTCAGTTATGTTCTTTACTTATATTACCAAAAATGGTCTGGGACTTATCACTCAAAATTCTCTTTCAATTTGTAATTGTAATTAGTGATGTCGCGAACCTAAAATTTTCGGTTCGCGAACCGCGAACGCGAACCGCCGCAAATGTTCGCGAACCGGCGATCATCGGCAAACCGCCATAGACTTCAATGGGCAGGCGAATTTTAAAACCCACAGGGACTCTTTCTGGCCACAATAGTGATGGGAAAGTTGTTTCAGGGGGTCTAACAACTGGACTGTGGCATGCCGGAGGGGGATCCATGGCAAAACTCCCATGGAAAATTACATAGTTGATACAGAGTCTGGTTTTAAGCCATAAAGGGCATAAATTACCTAACATTCCTAAATTGTTTGGAATAACGTGCTTTAAAACATCAGGTATGATGTTGTATCGATCAGGTAGTGTAAGGGTTACACCCGCTTCACAGTGACCGACCAAACTCCCCATTTAACTAACCGCAAACAGTCCATTTGAACAACCGCAAACTCCCCATTTGCACAAGGTTGGATACCAAGCTAGCCATGTCCCGTTCCATGTCCTCACTGATGTCAGTGAAGGTCTCTTCCTCCACCCAGCCACGTCGAACACCAAGGGTCCCCGAAAGGTGACAACAAGCCCCCTGGGACGCCTGCTGTGTTTGGTCTTCCACCTCCTCAAAGCCACCTTCCTCCTCTGACTCCTCTTCTTCAGACTCCTCTGATGCATTGCCTCTCTCTGCATTATTATAAGGTGTGTTAAGTAGTACTACTCTTATCAGTTTAAAACCTGTTACAGCACATATCAGGGGGCGTGTATAAGGCCTGGATTTTTAGAACCGGGAGATGGAAAAAGATGCTTTGTTGGTCGTATCACTTCAATTTTGGGGCACTTTGAGACATTAGCTTCTTACGCTCAAACATGTCCTTTACAGGCACCTGACTATGGGCAAATGCGCAGGAACTGCTCAAGGCGAGAGACGCAGTGGCGGATGGTTGAGAGGGGGCAAGGAGGACAGCAGTGGTTGATGTGGCTGATGATGCTGGACCAGGAGGAGGATGGCGGCTTTGAGTTTGTGTGCTGCTTGTACTCATGTGTTGGTCTGGAGTCACCCAAACATTAGGTCTCAACCTGTAGAGGATAAGGGAACCAGGCTACTCTAGACCTCATTCATCATTACCGGTTTTGACAGATTGGTACTATGCCCCAGCCCGCATACCCACACTCAGAGATTGAGAGGGGGACCTGAGAAGGTCACGGGTCGGAGATATAAAGGGGGGCCATCCCAAATAAGCACACAAGCGGGGACAAAGGTAGTGAAGGGGACATAGAGGCCCATGGACTGACGGTCACCATCTTGGCAGGAAAAGGGCCCAGCAATTAAGCCAAACTGACACAGCAGAGGCAGCTACTTGAGTCAAACGCTATACAATTACACCTTAATAAAGCTGAAACATGCAGCAGCAGGGATTCTAAACGGCCACACGGGGACAAGGAGGCTAACAGCCCCCACAGTCTCTGCACCACTCTTTTTAACAGATAACCCAATGGGCTAACCAGGGACCTTGCCCACATAAAAAAACAGAATTTTATTGGAGGAATTATTAGTGTCTTTACCCCCCAAGAGAGGACATAATATACGGTATCTTTAGACTACCTGATGGCCAAACCTCCTTTAGCCCCAATGCTATCCAAGAAACATTTCAAAACTTTATCTGACTGGGGGTCTATAGAGTGACATTAGTACTGACCTTTATATGACTGGGGGTCTATAGGTGACATTAGTACTGACCTTTATCTGACTGGGTGTCTATAGAGGGACATTAGTACTGACCTTTATATGACTGGGGGTCTATAGGTGACATTAGTACTGACCTTTATCTGACTGGGTGTCTATAGAGTGACATTAGTACTGACCTTTACATGACTGGGGGTCTATAGGTGACATTAGTACTGACCTTTATCTGACTGGGTGTCTATAGAGTGACATTAGTACTGACCTTTATATGACTGGGGGTCTATAGGTGACATTAGTACTGACCTTTATCTGACTGGGTGTCTATAGAGGGACATTAGTAATGACCTTTATCTGACTGGGGGTCTATAGAGGGACATTAGTTCTGACCTTTATATGACTGGGGGTCTATAGGTGACATTAGTACTGACCTTTATCTGACAGGGTGTCTATAGAGTGACATTAGTACTGACCTTTGTATGACTGGGGGTCTATAGGTGACATTAGTACTGACCTTTATCTGACTGGGGGTCTATAGAGGGACATTAGTACTGACCTTTATATGACTGGGGGTCTATAGGTGACATTAGTACTGACCTTTATCTGACTGGGTGTCTATAGAGTGACATTAGTACTGACCTTTATATGACTGGGGGTCTATAGGTGACATTACTACTGACCTTTATCTGACTGGGTGTCTATAGAGTGACATTAGTACTGACCTTTATATGACTGGGGGTCTATAGGTGACATTAGTACTGACCTTTATCTGACTGGGTGTCTATAGAGGGACATTAGTAATGACCTTTATCTGACTGGGGGTCTATAGAGGGACATTAGTACTGACCTTTATATGACTGGGGGTCTATAGGTGACATTAGTACTGACCTTTATCTGACTGGGTGTCTATAGAGTGACATTAGTACTGACCTTTATATGACTGGGGGTCTATAGGTGACATTAGTACTGACCTTTATCTGACTGGGGGTCTATAGAGGGACATTAGTACTGACCTTTATATGACTGGGGGTCTATAGGTGACATTAGTACTGACCTTTATCTGACTGGGTGTCTATAGGTGACATTAGTACTGACCTTTATCTGACTGGGTGTCTATAGAGTGACATTAGTACTGACCTTTATATGACTGGGGGTCTATAGGTGACATTAGTACTGACCTTTATTTGACTGGGTGTCTATAGAGTGACATTAGTACTGACCTTTATATGACTGGGGGTCTATAGAGGGACATTAGTACTGACCTTTATCTGACTGGGGGTCTATAGAGGGACATTAGTACTGACCTTTATCTGACTGGGGGTCTATAGAGGGACATTAGTACTGACCTTTATATGACTGGGGGTCTATAGGTGACATTAGTACTGACCTTTATCTGACTGGGTGTCTATAGAGTGACATTAGTACTGACCTTTTTTATGACTGGGGGTCTATAGGTGACATTAGTACTGACCTTTATCTGACTGGGGGTCTATAGAGGGACATTAGTACTGACCTTTATATGACTGGGGGTCTATAGGTGACATTAGTACTGACCTTTATCTGACTGGGTGTCTATAGAGTGACATTAGTACTGACCTTTATATGACTGGGGGTCTATAGGGGACATTAGTACTGACCTTTATCTGACTGGGTGTCTATAGAGTGACATTAGTACTGACCTTTATATGACTGGGGGTCTATAGGTGACATTAGTACTGACCTTTATCTGACTGGGTGTCTATAGAGTGACATTAGTACTGACCTTTATATGACTGGGGGTCTATAGAGGGACATTAGTACTGACCTTTATCTGACTGGGGGTCTATAGAGGGACATTAGTACTGACCTTTATCTGTCTGGGGGTCTATAGGTGACATTAGTCCTGACCTCCTGCTGCAGTATTATTACTCCCAGTACTCCCAGGCTTGCTACTATTAGATATAATAACCTCAGTTTCGTTTCCTTATCTGTTGGTAACATCAAAATATGATTATTAAATATTTCATATTTGTTTGTTTTTTTCTCCCAAAGTGAACCCCTTTGTGTGTGTCCCACAGATTTGGCGTTTCCGCTCTGCGTATGTTGGATTTGCACCGCTCAAAAAGTATGAAAAGAGATCCCCCCCCCCCCCTTGAAGCCCATTAATGACATCATCAGTAAATTGTATGTAACAGATTCCAGTGTTTAGGGTTTATGACCCAATACTGCGATCATATCATTTATGACAAAAATCCGTATTTGTCTTATTATTCAGACGCGCGTGCATCTTTGTGTTACATTTCCTGATACTTTTATTATCTTGATCTTTATATATTTACTAGCGACTTGCCCGTCAAAAAATGGCGGCAATAAGATTGTAAGGCAGGTAATGGTTTGGACGAGACATTCATTTTGTTGGCGGTCGGATATCCTTCGGCGCTCATTGCGAGGCTGTTGGTTGTATTTTTTTTCTGATAGGCGCTTTTGCTGTTATTCTTTGGTCGGCGGTGATGTGTTTTTTGCGCTTATTGCAAGGCTTTGTGTGCTATGAGCAGCGTTGGCGCTCGTTGTGAGGCGCGCAGTGAATGGCTTTTATGTTTAATGTGATAATGTTTTTTTTGTGTATATGTATTTTTGTATGCTAATGAAATAATTACTAAATGAATATACTTTACCTATTTGTAAGTAATATATGCAGGAAGCATTGTGCTGAAGAGCTGACAATCTGTTTTCATGTTCCTGCAGCATACAATGTAGGTTTTCAGTGCTGTGGAGCTGCTGTGTAAGTGTCAGCAATGTGTGCAGTGTGTAGTGTAAATAGGCTGCGTGCGCGAGTGGAAGCCGTTAGGGTAGCTGGGTACTTCCGCATTGTGTAAGTTAGTGTTGTAAAATGGCGGGGAATGTGTATGTGGTAAGCGGGTGTGGATGATTTAGCGTCCTTGTTAATAGTGTATCTTTACCTCGTACGGCTTTTTAGGAAAATCTTTTTTAGTTAGCTCTTCAGGTTATTGATCACTGGATATATTAATTACAAATAGGTAAAGTATTTTAGTAATTAATTAATTAATTATTATTAAAAAAATATATATAAAAAAAATACGCTTAATAGCATATTTTACACTGCGGTTACTTTACATACATTAACGCTTCGCACTTCCTAAAACATTTGTTCATTCACAATAGTTATTATCGTGCATTCATTTAATAAGTATTAATTAGTAATGGAAAATAAAAATGTAGACTTTACACTACACTAAAATGTTTTACTTTTTACTCTGCAGTTATATATCTGTATTACTGCTCATTGGCTGCCAGCGATAGCACTCTCAAAGCAGTTACAAATCTAAATCACTTTATTATGCTCTGAGACCTGAATACATTTTTTAATTTACACTGCACAAAAAAAATTATATATTTAACACTGTACTTATATATCTGTCTTTGCGATGAGCGCCGAAGATTGATTGTTGCAAAGCACGAAACATGAAGGACATGAGGGAAGAGGCTCACAATGAGCGCCGAAGGTCCTCAGAGTACAAAAAGCATCACATAGTGTGGCAAACAGCATTGCCATGGCTTCAAACTTTTTTATTTATTATTATTGCCCCGTCATTTGTGCCAGGCAAGTCGCTAGTGATATAATATAACATAATGCAATACAATATTATACAGTACACATGGGTGTTGGAACTGGGGGGGGGGGTGGGGGGGTAAGGGGTAACCCCCCCCCCCAGATTTCCTATCGTATGTATGTATGCGTATAGAAGCTAACAGGGGAGGGGAGAGGGGGAGGAAACACAGGGGAGAGGGAGAGGAAGACACAGGAGAGGGGAGAGGGGGAGGAAGACACAGTGGAGAGGGGGAGAAAGACACAGGGCAGAGGGGGGAAGAGAAACAGGGTAAGGGAGAGGTGAGGGGAAGAGACACATGGGAGGGGGGAGAGACACAGGAGAGAGTGGGGTGTAGAGACACAGGGGAGAGGGGGGAAGAGACTAATGGGAGGGAGTGGTGAGGAGACACCGGGGAGAGGAAAGGGGGTAAAGACACAGAGGAGGGGGGAAGAAACACAGGGAAAGGGAGAGGGTTTAGAGACACAGGGGAGAGGGGGGAGAGACACAGGGGAGAAGGGGGAAGAGACACAGATGAGGGGGGAGAGACACAGGGGAGAGGGAAGGGGGGAAAGACACAGGGGAGGGGGGAAAGAAACACGGGAAGGGAGAGGGGGGTAGAGACACAGGGGAGGGGGGAGTGACACAGGGAAGAGGGAAGGGGGAAAAGACACAGGAGAGGGGGGAAAGAAACACTGGGGAAGGGAGAGGGGGTAGAGACACAGGCAAGGTTGGGAGAGACACAGGGGAGAGGGGGGGGAGAGAGACACATGGGAGGGAGTGGGGGGGAGACACAGGGGAGAGGGGGGGAGAGAGACACATGGGAGGGAGTGGGGGGGAGACACAGGGGAGGTCTTCTGCTTTATTATTATTCTTATTATTATTACTATATAATGTGTAGATGTACCGGCTGGGCATGCTCTTCTATATTATTATTATTATTATTATTATTATTATTATTATTATTATTACTATATAATGTGTAGATGTACCGGCTGGGCATGCTCTTCTACATTATTATTATTATTATTATTATTACTATATAATGTGTAGATGTACCGGCTAGGCATGCTCTTCTACATTATTATTATTATTATGATTACTATATAATGTGTAGATGTACCGGCTGGGCATGCTCTTCTATATTATTATTATTATTATTACTATATAATGTGTAGATGTACCGGCTGGGCATGCTCTTCTACATTATTATTATTATTACTATATAATGTGTAGATGTACCGGCTGGGCATGCTCTTCTATATTATTATTATTATTATTATTACTATATAATGTGTAGATGTACCGGCTGGGCATGCTCTTCTACATTATTATTATTATTATTATTACTATATAATGTGTAGATGTACCGGCTGGGCATGCTCTTGTGCATTATTATTAGTAGTAGTAGTATTTTACTACTACTAATAATAATAATGCACAAGAGCATGCCCAGCTGGTACATCTACACATTATATAATAATGATAATAATAATAATAATAATAATGCATGCCCAGCTGGTACATCTACACATTATATAGTAGTAATAATAATAATAATAATGCACAAGAGTCCTTCAGCACTGCACTGGACACTGAATAAACTTGCCTAGCTATGGTTTTCCCTATTGATGCAGTATCACCTACACTCTACCTCCTCTCAGTAAGACTGCAAGTTAGTTTTGATTACAAAATGGCTGCTGTCCATGAGGTTAAAGGGTCTGGAAGGGAGTGTATGCTGCTGATTGGCTGGAATGTGTCTGCTGACTGTGACATGCAGGGTCAAAGTTTGCTCAATGATAAAGTATTGGGGGCGGGTCGAATCTCGCATATGTTCGCAGTTCGCCGCGAACGCGAACATGCTATGCTCGCCGGGAACAGTCCGCCGGCGAACTATTCGCGACATCTCTAATTGTAATATATCCCAAGCAATTTGTGATTTATTGTTGTTCTCCATCTGAGTTTCTATTTAGTAAAGATCATATATACCGTTTATTTTAAATCAAGATTTTAGTTTACTATTAAAAGTTAAGTTTTATTATTTATTCACAGTGTCAGTAATAAAAGGTAGTGCTTACTACTGAATGTGTTTTCCTCTATTTTTCTCAATTCTATGAATATCATACAAGGAACAATCCTCCCTGGTAATATTTGACCAACTAGGGATTCTCGGTGGAGAGTTTCCCTTTTAATCCCCATAGTGTCAAAAATTGTTAGGGCTGTAGGGGTGACATTCAGTGATGTCCATGTTACAATGAGTGAGCATGTCAACATAGAGAAATATGTCTCAAGAGCCGAAGAAATCTTGTTACCAACAAGGTACAGAAGAGGTCCATTGGTCAGCAGTGGTAGGGTAGGGGTGATGAGATAGTGGTTGAGAGAGAGGTAGAAGATATGACATACAAATGGCTGGGTGGAGGATATGCGAAGGGAGATGAGGCTAACAGTGGCAAATTCTATGGTGTTTGAGCAAGCTATTAAGACAGTCAGTTGGATGAATATATGTAGATGACAATGGGTGGTCGTTGAGGTGAATAGCAAGGAGTTCATTTGGGGATACATTATATGAGGTTGAATGGGTTAATGGATAATGATTGGCACCTATGTGATGTTGTGTACGAGAGTATCTAGGACTAATGCAGATATGAGATAGTGATGATGTGGTCAGTGGTATGAGGGCCAATTAGATGTCAGTTTTGGGTTCACAGATATAGTGATATAATGTTTTCAGGTGCTTTCCACTCCTAATTATTATAGGCTACATGTGTGTGACAAGGATGATAGTTGATAGATGTGCTAATTATAGCATGTCAATAAATTCAAGGCCATATAAGAATAAAAAAAGAAATGGGTGGCATTGTAGAGCTACTGCTAGTGCAGCAGGTACAAAGTACCTGGGCCCACATCATGATAAGGTATCTTTGCTACCTGTTCAAGCTGGAGTAAAGGGGGACGTATTAAGGGAGAAGAGCAGATAACTATTTTTATAAAAAGGTGATAGACAGTGATACTCACCAGCAGTAATTTGTAGGAATGCAATACTGAATCATATAACCACACCGACATGGTCACATTCATTATGTGTTATCAATTAATTACAACTGTGATCATGCACCATACTTATAACTGTTATACAATGCAAGAATAATATTAAAATAGATACCCAAAACTATTATAAAAGGTAAGTTGCCGAATTTATTTAAATTATATTCACGTTGTAGAGAATGTCACTTAAATACAAATTATGGTGATCATTGTAATCTAAATGATATCACATAGGAAACATTGCCATGTACTACTACATATCACTGTGGGTAGGCCCCTTGATGTTTCTTGTATCCTGCTCCTTGATTTTGCAAGTTCTCCATGTTCCAATAACTTTTCTGACATTGCTCTTCCCCTCTCTATTTTATTTCCATGTTATTCTGCCTAGATGGTTTGATTTATTGGAGAGTTATTGAACTATAGTAGAGAAAGGAAACTAAAACTGAGTCTTTGAAGTAAACTAACTTTCAGTACTTGGCAGTTGTACACTTACTTTACATAAACCACTCCAGGTGTTGCTTATTCAAGGCTGACAGTTCTTCCGTACACTATTTTTTTTCCAAGAGAACTGAAGCCATCAGTGTATTTGAGTACAAGTATAAAATAATAATTATTACGCTACTCAGTGTTGTTTTTATTTAACATAACATGGAAAGCACAATTTTGTTATAACTGAAACAGGGTATCTGAAAATATGTCTTCTTTTTAAAAAATGATAGCCCCAATGCTGAATAATTGAATATATTTTGTAATTGGAGGATTTGTTCCTTCAGTCAATGACCATTAATAAACTGATACAATGTAGCAGGACTGGCAGGGCCATCTTTACATATTTGTCCCCCCTAGGTAAAGACTCCCCAGATGTCAACCAAGACACCTCACTAATGGAAGCTAGCTTACTTCACAGCAAGATTGAACAAGTGAAAACACTCTAGCATCTATTCATCTATCCAAAAGACGCACCATGAAAGAACGTTAATCTCTGTTTGTGCGTCTGTATTACGCCTCAATCATATTACTGAGGCAGAACTTTAACTTTAACATCAAATATACACTGGGAGTCATATGTTTATAAAAAATATAATTTTTCTTCTCTTCTCTAACAATTCCTATATGTACATTACTAGGTCATTTTTAAGGTACTTGTGGTGTTATCACAAAGAGTACACAATATTCTGCCTGATTTTTCTGGTGTGAACTGGAGACCCTGGAAATCATACAAAAAGCCTCCAAAAATGAGGTTACCTACATTATAAAACAACAATTACGGATTACCGAAGAGGCAATCAGCAGATATTATCATACCTGACCAAGGCCTTAATTCCATGGCTCCCATAAAAGAAAGGCTAACCTGCAACAGGAGTTTTGAATAGCTAAGTACCAGAGCTATTCTATGGTTCCTGAAAAACAGAAGCCTGTAAAACTTACTGACTCGCATCCAGGGGAGTTTGTCCAATTTTTACAAGAAATGTAGTAGTAGTAATTGGTTGGCTCCTAAAAAAAGACTTAGACCTTAGCCCTGATGCACCTTGTTTCATAACACCACTGTTGTTATGGATAACACCACAACCAAAACATTCATTCAGATATTATCTTAGCATTGTGAAATTGAGCAAAATGGCTAAATCCATTTAAAACAAACAATTGAATGGGAAAATAGTTAAGTAAACTTATGAATATACTTCCTAGCCAAGAGTGAGATTAATAAAGGGTGTGGAATTAGTTACATAAGTAAATCACAGCTGTGAGATTACCACCCATGGAAAGTACACTCCTTAATGAAATGTGATATCTATCATTACAGATGTGTTTACGTAATCATTGTGTGTTCTTTTTATATCCATCTGCATCAAACTTTAGGTCATAAATACAGGAATAGTTATATGTACGTCAACAAAATTTGCTTTCTTTCCTTATATGAAGATCCATGCACTGTACATGTGTACTGGGTCACAGTTTGTCAAATTCTGGGATTATCTTTGACATTAATGTAAAGAAAGTAGAAAGCTCATGGAAAAGGCTTAGTTGTTGGAAGGATAATTAAGTGGATGTTGAATAGGCCAAGACGGGGCTATGCTTTTAATCAGTATATATATAAGTATGTGATGCTTGCAGCCTAAAAGCCTTATTAAATTGCGAATCGGGCAATTGAATAGGGCTCTATATAAGCACAAAGCATATTTTTTTTACAGAAGTGTTTAGTTAGTGAACTTCTATACAAAAGCAAGGTCTTCAGTTAGTAAAAACTTATTTTAAAAAAAGTTGCTATGTGCTTATATAGAGCCCTATTCAATTGGGCGAATGGCAATTTAATAAGTCTGTAAGGCGATACAGCTTTTCGTAAGTGTTTGTAGGCTGTCCCGCGTGTTTCATTGCTTTCACTGCACGCCTCGCTTTGCAAAGCTCTCAAGAAATGAGCGCCTTCAGTACTCATCGGCCATTTGCTGGGAGTTGTAGTACCTTAACGGCTTGCCTCGCTATGCGAGGCACGCAGGCGATGAGCGTCTTTGGCGCTCATTTTCTAGATGCTGCAAGTTAACGGCTCGCCTCGCAGGTGATAAACGCCTTTGGCGCTGATCGCCTAAGTGCTCTGAGTTAACGGCTTGCCTCGCTTCGCAAGGTGTGCAAGCGATGAGCGCCTTCAGCACTCATCGCCTAAGACGCATGCACCACGCAAAGCGTGACAATGTCTCGTAGTTCGACAATTATATTATGTGATTGGAATCTCTGATGTGTCAGTTTCATTTCTAATGTCTGATCGTGTCTACATCGACTGGTGCAATGCTAGTATGTTTCTTGTTATTGGAGCCAGTGATGGATTAACCAAGGTAAAAATGTGTTCATGTGTATATATGGGGACCTTGATGTATATTTATCAGATACAAAAGTGTTATAGTTGGTTATATCTAAGTGTAGTTAATAACATCTAACCTTCTTGTCATTCCATAGACCTATTTACAAAATGTGTCAAATATCATCCATACTGTATATACAATCAAATATTATATTTGGATTTATTAACTCAATGTTTTAACTACAAATATTCCAAGACAGAACTAATATAAACCATAATCTAATGGTATGGCTATAATAGCAAACTGCAAAGCAAAAATACTTGAAAGTGACAAATTACACAGAGCAGTCTACAGATGACAGCTTTGTATTTGGCTTTTGGTAAACTAAACTGAAAAATGTACCTGTAATCTTTCTCAAAGTCAAAATATTTACATCATTTTTTTATGATGCTAAAAATATTTAAAGTAGACAGGACATGCCTGCAGCACAATCACTTCAGAAATATAGAAAGTCAGTAAATAGACTATTTGATTTAAAAAAACAAAAACACATTGTTTAACAGCTGCAATCATTCCAAAGTCCTTTTAATCTGAATTAACACTATGATTTGTGTATTGGTCATTGTATTGACAAGTATTTCATGCATCAGCCATTTATTATAAATATTGTTAAAGACGAAGTATGTAACAAATGATCACTATAAACTATCTAAATGATAAATGTTAAAACATTATAGGGAACCTTTACTTTTAAAAGGCTCTTCTTGTTCCATTTGGACCCCTCGAGCTCTGTAATCTAGCCTTGAGCCTTAGGGGTATCCTCTGTAAATTGTTTATATTCAGCACTGGAAGAAAGGGATTTGTGACTTTGTTGGTGAGTAGGATTAATATTCAAATGTATTCAACCTATTTAATTCCTACCCCATAGAATTAGGCAGTTCCACTACAAACAGAAATCATGCATTTTATTCTCTCTGTTAGATTCTTTCATAGTCAAAAACATGTAAAGCATTTCCTGAACTGTAAAACAGATAAGTACATTTTATCAAATATTATGCTTCTTTAGCTTATGTTTGTTAGCCAGTCAGGGTTACTGATAGCTCCTGGCCTGATATTGGATTCTGGTGACTACTATATGAAATAACTGCATTATCAAGTTTTAAAGGCTTCCACAGGCCATTAGATAACGTAGGGTAGACATTGATATATTACAATAGGACAAATTCAGTACTTACCTAAGGCATATTCTGCTCATATAAAAGGAATCTTGGTCACAAATATGTATGTTCAGTTGATGAAAGTTGTATTTTTTTATACATTGCCTTGTATATACTATTTGAGTATATTTTAATACATATTCATTTTGGATACAAACTTTACAAAAATTGGTGGGTATTTCTATTTTTTTCTTTAATTTTGAAATGGGCATATGGTACAGGGGATACAGTGACAACTTTTGTTCACCTTTGCAATAATAATTTGTATTCTTTTTTTATACTCCCTTACTATTACTGATAACGTTTCTGATCCATTCTGAGAATAATACTATACCATGCTGTTGGATTTGTCTGTTGTACAATCAAAACTGCTTAAAGTGCCACTCTACATAATGAAGAAAAAGATGCCATGTGTAACTGTAAGGATACACTAGTCTTTTGTTTGTTTCTCCCTGTTATTGCAATGCATTGAATTACACAACTGGCCTCATATTCCTATTACTGCATTTTATTCTAATACTGGTCTCCTATTTCAAAGACATTTATCCACAACCAGCATATGCTATAAAATACTTTACTGGCAAATGCCATCATTTAGCAATAAAACCTGCTCTTAATTCTTAGTAAATATTTTTGTTACAACTAGAAAGAAAATATTTTACTCATTGAAATATCAAAGCCACATGGATATCTTTAATCCTAATTATTCTATTTAAACTTTTATTCAAAAAACTAAAACTAAAGTTAAGCAAACAAAATGTTTTAAGGCAGCTGTTATCAATAATGATTAAAACATGTTATTAGGATGTAGTTTATTTGCTTTAGAAATAATCTTCAAGCTCAATTCAGCTATTTGGTAAAATATTCGAAGTTGAATGATTGGAAATGATTGACTATTTTTGTAAGTATTAATTGTTTGCTGGGATGCCCAAAGATAAGTTTCAGTGACACTTAAAATTTGCTGTCATATGTGAGCGCTTTATAATGATATATCCCTTTATAATAAGACGTAAAAGACTGTATCATATAAGGAAACTTTGATTTAGATAATATTTCTATTTAGTTTTATTGAGGAAAAACTGCCACTATATTCAGTCACTTGATAATAGGACTGAGTATGGAATATCCCAATGGGATAACATCCCCTTCAGTCTCAATAAAAAATAGCAGCCTAAGATGAAAGAGCCCATGACACAAGGTTAGCATGCTAAGCTGAAGATTTTCTCTAAAATACTTTACACGACTGGCTTACATTGTTATCAATGTTGTTATTTGTTCACAAACATGTGGTCTGTTAGAGGAAGATACCTGTGGAGTTATTCAGTATGTTGTGAGTCTCCTACAAAACATATTCTTATGATATCCATGTGTATATCCTCTCACCTCTGCCCTCTTTCTTTCCTCTACACTTCAGCTCCATCACATCACTTTCAAAGACATATCACATATTATAATTGTCAAACTGAGATTTGTCATCACGCTTACGAGCCTCGCAAGGCGAGGCAAGCTTTTGAGGCATTGAAGCCTTCCGAGCTCGCAGGACTTAGGCAATGAGCTACAAAGTCGCTCATTGCCCTCGAGCCTTGCAAAGCAAGGCAAGCAGTTGAGACATTGAAGCACGCGGGACTTAGGCTGAAATGAGAGCCGAAGGCGCTCGCGCGAGCCTCACAATGCGTGGCGAGCAGTTAAGGCACACTGGACTTAGGCTGCAAGCAGTTGAGGAACGCAGGACTTATAAAAAAAAATCCAACATCTGAATCTCAGGGGCAAAAAATCTGACCTCAGAAAAATACAAAGTTAACGGCCAAACACCGGAAATCGAAAAAGATTTTAAAAATAAATTAAAACACACTCACACTGCACAGGGGGAGAGCCAGGACACCTGGGAGTGAGGTTGCAAGCGGATTTGAGCAGAATTTACGTCACTTGAAAATCGGTTAAGCGAGAAAAAAATGGCGGACAAAATACGCAAACAAGTCTGAAACTGGATGAAAACGAGGCTGAGCAAACAAGTCTAAAACTGGATGAAAACGAGGCTGAGCAAAGCCAGGCACGCAGGACTTAGAAAATACATGACGGAAAAACACAGTAACACTTACACCAACAACGCCAGGCACACCGGAATTAGAAAATACACAACGCAAAAGACAGTACAACACCAGGCACACGGGACTTGGAAATAAAACCAACGCCAGTCAGCACGCATCATACAAACATTCAGCAGACACATAAATGAGAAACACACAGGGAAGGGACAGGGGGTAGATGCTGGAAAGAGACACATGAGATTCCAAAGCACAAAAGTTGCAGGTTAATCAACCCTGGAATAAGCGGCCCATAAAGTAGGTGGGAGTAAAGGTATGCAATGAGCACCGAAGGCATGCATTGCGGGGCTTGCGATGAGCACTGAAGATGCTCAGAGAAGCATAAGCTTCGCATTGTGTGGCAAATAGCATTGCCTGCATTACAAATCCCAATTTTTTTCTGTGCTGGTCACTCCTGGGTCCCCCTCTGGTGCCAACGTTATACATACCCAGCACAGAAAAATGAATTGGGACTCTATTTTTATATGTATATATATATGTATATATATATATATATATATATATATATATATATATATATATATATATATATATATATATATCATTATCATAGTTGTCAGTTTCCAGAACGCTTACTATGTTGGTGACACTTTGCAGCAAAAACGAGGCCGAAGGATTGTGTGGCAAACACCATGGTCAGCCTTACTATTTTAATCCCGTCATTTTTGATGGGCAATTTACTAGTATATATTTACAGTATCTCACAAAATTGAGTACACCCCTCACATTTTTGTAAATATTTTATTATATCTTATCATGTGACAACACTGAAGAAATGACACTCTGCTACAATGTAAAGTAGCAAGTGTACAGCCTGTATAACAGCGTAAATTTGCTGTCCCATCAAAATAAGTAAACACACAGCCATTAATGTCTAAACAGTTGGCAACAAAAGTGAGTACACCCCTAAGTGGAAATGTCCAAATTGGGCCCAAAGTGTCAATATTTTGTGCGGCCACCATTATTTTCCAGCACTGCCTTAACCCTCATGTGCATGGAGTTCACCAGAGCTTCACAGGTTGCCACTGGAGTCCTCTTTCCATCCTCTATGATGACATCACGGAGCTGGTGGATGTTAGAGACCTTGCACTCCCCCACCTTCCATTTGAGGATGCCCCACAGATGCTCAGTAGGGTTTAGGTCTGGTGTCATGCTTGGCCAGTCCATCAACTTTACCTTCAGCTTCTTTAGCAAGGCAGTGATCGTCTTGGAGGTGTGTTTGGGGTCATTATCATGTTGGAATACTGCCCTGCGGCACAGTCTCTGAAGGGAGAGGATCATGCTCTGCTTCAGTATGTCACAGTACATGTTGGTATTTATGGTTCCCTCAATGAACTGTAGCTCCCCAGTGCCGGCAGCACTCATGCAGGCCCAGACCATGGCACTCCGACCACAAAAGTATACATCTATACTGAGGAAAGGTAGTTTAAATAATACCTACTGTAACTGGCACATCTATAGACTTGGTCCTAAGAACACAAAATACTGAGCATACTTTATATCTGCATAATTAATGTATAGCAACGCATCACACGAGAATTCTATGCTGTGTATAAAATATATTTTACTCACCGTTGTTATTTTCAATTTATATATATATATATATATATATTAATTTATAGACAAATATTTTTAGTATTAAATAAAAGTTACATATTACTTTAAATCTGTGGTCTTCCGTTTCTTTGCTCCAGATCAATTTCCATTCATATAATAAATACTGCCATATGAATAAAACCAGTATATGACCAATAAATGAGTGTCCTTTACCTTCCCTACCATATTAATGTTTAGTTTACACTCAGATGGTCGATAAACAGCCAAAAAACAATGATAACTGATACAAGTCTATGTCTAATATTAAAATAAGAAGGCAGTTTCCTGAGTTAGATTATACCGTATTATATACAGGCTGGGCACATTAGCAGGTACAGACACAAGGCTGGGCACATAAGGCTATTACATACACAGGCTAGGCACATTAGCTGGCACAGACAAAAGGCTGGGCACATTGGGCTCTTACAGACACAGGATAGGCACATTAGCTGGCACAGACAAAAGGCTGGGCACATTGGGCTCTTACAGACACAGGATAGGGACATTATAATTATTATTAATATTATTATTGTTTCCAGAGAAAAACATATTCAATATTAACACATTGCAAAGGATGGAGGGCCCTGTCTTTGAGCTTAGAATCCTGTGTCCATAGAACTTTCCCCAAAGCGCCAAGCAAGATTGAAAACTTGAAGACTTACAATCTAAAGGTTTTGTGTGTGGTGCAGGAGGGTGAGAGAAGTGTTGTATATGTTAGGAAGGTAGGTGATAGGTTTCTTTAAAAAGATGTGTTTTTAGTGAGTTTTTGAAGGTTTTGAGGCAGGAAGATAGTCTGGTGGAGCGAGGCAAGGAGTTCCAGAGAATAGGGGCAGCACAAGAAAA
This sequence comes from Discoglossus pictus, assembly GCA_027410445.1. Lineage (NCBI taxonomy): Eukaryota > Metazoa > Chordata > Amphibia > Anura > Alytidae > Discoglossus > Discoglossus pictus. The sequence goes on along the minus strand of CM050163.1, from coordinate 321,090,844 downwards.
GTCCTGAAGGTGGGAGTGAGGTGACAAGAGTGGTAGAAAGAAGAAGGTCGTTAGCAGAACGAAGAGGGTGGGTGGGGGAGTATTTGGAGATGAGAACAGAGATGTAAGAGGGCTTTGTAAGTTAGGGTCATGATTTTACATTTTATTCTGGAGGCTAGGGGAAGCCAGTGGAGTGATTGACAGAGAGGTGCTGCAGACACTGAATGTTGTGCATGGAAGATGAGTCTGGCAGAGGCATTAATTATGGATTGAAGTGGGAAAAGACGGGTGGTAGGCAGGCCAACAAGAAGCGAGTTGCAGTATTAAAGAAGAAAAATTATGAGAGAGTGTATTAGAATCTTATTTGTGTCTTGTGTAACGTAGTGACGTATTTTGGAAATGTTTTGGATGAAGAAGGCAAGATTTTGTTTGTGACTGTATGTGGGGCATGAAAAAGAGGTTGGGGTCCAGTAGAACCCCAAGGCAACAGGCTTGGGAGGTGGGAGTGATGATGGCATTGTTGACAGTGAGAGAGATGTGAGGAATTGACGCTTTAATAGAGGGTGGGAAGATTAGGAGTTTGGTCTTAGTCATGTTGAGTTTGAGGGAAATGGGTTCTGTAATAGCCAAACAATTATATCTAATTTTTCAAGATTTACTCAACACAGGGTCTCAGATTCCCCAGATGACAGGAGAAAAGCAGAGGTGATACCTATATTTAAGAATGGATCAAGAGCAAATCTGGGGAATTATAGACCTGTAAGCCTCACTTCTGTAGTGGGAAAGCTTTAAGAAGGGTTAATAAGGGATAATATACAAGAATATGTCTATTCAAACAGGATTATAAGTAGGAGCCAACATGGATTTATGAGGTATAGGTCATGTCAAACAAATCTAATTGGTTACTATGAGGAGGTTAGTCGGAACTTGGATCAAGGCAACTCAGTGGATGTAGTGTTTTTAAATTTTGCAAAGGCTTTTGATACAGTGCCACATTGGAGACTATTGTGCAAACTAAGGGATGCAGGAATTACAGTACATATATACACAAGATTGAGAGCTGGCTAAAAGACAGGAAGCAAAGGGTTGTTATAAATGGAACATACTCAGATTGGATTAATGTGGTAAGTGGGGTTCATCAGGGCTCAGTATTAGGTCCTCTCCTTTTTAACATATTTATTAACTACTTAGAAGAAGGACTGGAAGGTATTGTCTCCATTTTTGTTGATGACACAAAGTTGTCCAATGTAATTAAATCAGAAAATTATGTACTCTCCCTCCAAAGGGATTTGCATAAATTAAGAGAAATGGGCAATTAAATGGCAGATAAGATTTAATACGAATAAATGTAAGGTTATGCATCTTGGAAGGAAAAATAGCCATGTAATTTATAAACTTAATGAAACAAATCTAAGGGTATCAGATATTGAAATGGATTTGGGAGTGCTTGTGGACAACCACCTACGTAACAGTTCTCAATGCTAAGCAGCAGCTGCAAAGGCAAGTAAAATATTAGCATGTATTAAGAAGGGTATAGAAGCAAGGGAAGCAAATATAATTCTACCACTTTGCAAATCCCTAGTACGCCCTCATTTTGAATATGGAGTATAGTTTTGGGTATCACTTCATAAAAAGGACATTTTAGAACTGGAAAAAGTACAGAGATGGGCAACAAAACGAATAAGGGGAATTGAGGGGCTAAGTTATGAAGAAAGACTAACCAAATTAAACTTATTTTCTCTAGAAAAAAGGCGTCTAAGAGGGGATATGATTACCCTATATAAATACATCCAGGATCAATATAAAGATTTGTCAAGGGAGCTTTCTGTGCCAAGAGGACATCCCTTGAGGTTAGAAGTAAAAAGATTCCACCTTAAAGAAAGAAAAGGGTTCTTCACAGCAAGCGTGTTTAATCTGTGGAATTCTCTTCCAAGGGAGGTGGTGACAACGGATTCAATAGATAACTTTATAAAGGGATTGGATATATTTTTAAATAAAGGGTAGTCAGGGTTATCCTGGTTAATTAGAAAGGACGTATTGATCCAGGGAGAAATCTGATCGCCGGTATCTGGGGTCAGGAAGGAATTCATTTTTTTCCCTATTGAGACAATTGGCAAAGTTTCACTTTGTTTTTTTTCTGTTTGCCCTCCTCTGGATCAATTAACAACTAATCTGCATATTGCAGATCAGAGAAGATCTTAAAAGGTTGAACTTGATGGGTTAAAAGTCTTTTTTCAACCTCAATTACTATGTAACCATGTAACTATGAGATAGTGGGTGGGCATCAAAGAGGATATACTAGAGAGGCAGTATTGGGTTCTTACATACATAGGCTGGGCACAATAGCGGTTACAGAACAGGCTGGGCACAGTGGGCTCTTAGGTACAAATGCTGGGCACATTAGCTGTTACAGACACAGGCTGAGCACATTGGTACTTACATGCCTGTAAGATTGTAAGCCTGCGAGTTTCAATCCTGCAAGGTGCTTTAGGGAAAGCGCTATGGACACTGGATTCCAAGCTCAAAGACAGGGCCCTCCATTCATTGCAATGTATGAATCTTGAACTTGTCATTGCCTGTAACTTATGTATAGCGCTACGGAATATGTTGGCAAGTTACAAATAAACAATAATAATAATACACAGGCTGGGCACATTAGGTGGTACAGACTCAGACTGTGCATTTTGGTACTTACATACACAGGCTGGGCACATTAGCTGGTACAAACACACACTGGGCACATTGGTACTTACATACAGAGACTGCTGGGCACATTAGGTGGGTCAGACACAGGATGGGCACATTGGTACTTGCATACACAGGCTGGGCACATTAGCTGGTACAGACACAGGTTGGGCACATTGGTACTTACATACACAGGCTACTGGGCACATTTCTCTCTCTCCTTGCTTGTCTTCTCCCCCTGTCTTTCATCTCTGCCGGGGGCTCCTCCCCCTAGTGGCTCTTCTTCTCCTGGGTCAAAGGACGCAGAGGAGAGAGCAAAGAGCAGGAGGCCTGGGGGAAGGCAGGAGTTGTTGCCTGGGAGAATGAGAAAACTGTGGGAAGGGGGCAGGAGGGTAACTGGTAGTGAGCAGTAAGCACCAGGTGGGGGCATTTTTGCTGCCCCAAAGACCTGCCACCTGGGGTGCACTGCCCACATAGCATCCCCCTTGCTAAGCCACTGCATGTAACTATTCTAGCACCTTACATAACACCAGATCTTATGCAATTGAGCTAATATTACAGTATGTGTTAGAGACTGTGCTGGGTTCAATTCCAAGTGAAGACTCTTTTTTCTTTACTAGTTAAAAATCTGAAATATGTCCTTTAGGTTATATAATAAAACATATGACAATATGAGGCAATTGTGGGGATATTTGTTTATTTGAAAAACAATTATTTGAATATTTCTGTGAAATCCTTATTTAATATATATTACCAGATCAAATAATTACTAAATTTAATGTGTAGAAGAGTGTTTTGGTGTATTGGTTTCATAAAACTGTTTCATTATGTAGTCATTGGTCCTAAGTTGATGGCTTCCACTTTTTTTTATTGACTAATATATTTTTTAACACAAATATAATTGATATCACATATATAGTTGTGAGCGTACGAGTCGTTGCTCACGCTTGCGGGCTTGCGTAGCGAGCCCGCAAGAACTGCGTCCCTCGCGAAGCGAGGGACGCAGTTCGCCGCAAATGCGGGTCCTCGCGAAGCGAGGGCCCGCATTTGCGGTTGTGGAGGCTCAACGTCGGCTGTGTTAACACACACATACACACACACGACTTTTTTAACAGAATAAACCCAACCGCCCAGCCAACAAAAACCCAACAACGTCCCCGCAAATGCGGATCCTCGCGAAGCGAGGGTCCGCATTTGCGGTGGTGGGAGCATCCCAACATCGGCTGTGTTAACACACACACACAACTTCATAACAAAAAAAAACTCAAAGTCGCCTCACACGCTTACACCCAGACACACAGACGCAAGACTTAACAAAAAAACAGTAAAAAAGGCCCTTCACACGCTTTTAACACACATACGCACGACTTAGAAACAAATACACTGCGTCGTACACGTAAAAGCTAACTGCGTATATCGCAAAAAAATACGGCAACATCGCAACAAAATACGGCCGCATCGGAAAAAAATACGGCCGCGAAAGACCCATTCCAACCGCCGCGCATCAAAACATCACAAACACAAGAAATAAACACAACAAACACATAAAAAGCTTACTTACAGCACGGGGGGGCATCCGGCACCTCCAAAAGTTCATTTACACGTCCATTTAAGTCAAAACAAAGAGTTTAAACGAACGAAAATCGGCTAAGCGAGAGAAAAAATGGCCGCCGAACAAAACGAAAACGAGGCTCCAGACGTAACTACACTACACTTACTCGCAATAATGAAACACATACTATGCGGAACGGATCACACTCATATTAAACACCATTTTAACCACTACTACGCACAAAATGGCGGATGGAACGCAAATTGTAAGCTGGAACGCAAATAGCGCATGCGTATTACGTTCTAACGGTCTAACTTTCCAGAATGTTCTACAAGTTGATAAATACTGTCTATTTGACAGAGAAAAATACATTTCTCCTCAGGTGATGAACAGAGTGACTTCGAAGATAACTGCTGCTAAAACTTGAGAAGATAATTCTTTCCTAATTTACTACTTTACATTGTGCAAATTACAACTGAGAGGTAAGCTATAATATATTACTTATTTTCAAGACAGGACATCAAAAAAAAAAATTAAACAAGACAAAGAGGTTTATGTATACTGACAAGTGACACGCACATATATGCGTATAATGTATATTGACAAGTGACACGCACATTTATGCGTATAATGTATATTGACAAGTGACACGCACATATATGCGTATAATGTATACTGACATGTGACATGCACATATATGCGTATAATGTATACTGACATGTGACACGCACATTTATGCGTATAATGTATAGTGACAAGTGACACGCACATTTATGCGTATAATGTATAGTGACAAGTGACACGCACATTTATGCGTATAATGTATACTGACAAGTGACACGCACATTTATGCGTATAATGTATACTGACAAGTGACACGCACATTTATGCGTATAATGTATACTGACAAGTGACACGCACATTTATGCGTATAATGTATAGTGACAAGTGACACGCACATTTATGCGTATAATGTATACTGACAAGTGACACGCACATTTATGCGTATAATGTATACTGACAAGTGACACGCACATTTATGCGTATAATGTATACTGACATGTGACACGCACATTTATGCGTATAATGTATAGTGACAAGTGACACGCACATTTATGCGTATAATGTATACTGACAAGTGACACGCACATTTATGTGTATAATGTATACTGACAAGTGACACGCACATTTATGCGTATAATGTATACTGACATGTGACACGCACATTTATGCGTATAATGTATACTGACAAGTGACACGCACATTTATGTGTATAATGTATACTGACAAGTGACACGCACATTTATGCGTATAATGTATACTGACAAGTGACACGCACATTTATGCGTATAATGTATAGTGACATGTGACACGCACATTTATGTGTATTGCCCCTGCAACAAACTAATTAAACAACTACATTTAAATTACATTAAAAAAAAATAAGTTGGAACTATTAAAATACTATTAAAATATGAGTCATGTATACTGATATGTGACACGCACATATATGTGTATCATCTATAGTCACATGTCACACACACATTTATGTATGTTGGCCAAAAATAAAAATAAGGCTAATTTAACAATTAAAATATGATTCATGTATAGTGATATGTCACACTCACACAAAAAAATTACTTTCAACTATGGAAATGTGTGTTTAACAACCTATAAGCCTTAGAAAGAAGCCTAAATAAGTATACCAACAGTGGTGCGCACCAAACAGGATTGTATGAAAACTCACACAAACACATAGCAAACTACATTTACATTCTTATTTTATGTTTAACAACCTATAAGCCTTAGAAAGAAGCCTAAATAAGCATACCAACAGTGGTGCGCACCAAACAGGATTGAATGAAAACTCACACAAACACATAGCAAACTACATTTAGATTCTTATTTTATGTTTAACAACCTATAAGCCTTAGAAAGAAGCCTAAATAAGCATACCAACAGTGGTGCGCACCAAACAGGATTGTATGAAAACTCACACAAACACATAGCAAACTACATTTAGATTCTTATTTAATGTTTAACAACCTATAAGCCTTAGAAAGAAGCCTAAATAAGTATACCAACAGTGGTGCGCACCAAACAGGATTGTATGAAAACTCACACAAACACATAGCAAACTACATTTACATTCTTATTTTATGTTTAACAACCTATAAGCCTTAGAAAGAAGCCTAAATAAGCATACCAACAGTGGTGCGCACCAAACAGGATTGTATGAAAACTCACACAAACACATAGCAAACTACATTTAGATTCTTATTTAATGTTTAACAACCTATAAGCCTTAGAAAGAAGCCTAAATAAGCATACCAACAGTGCTGCGTACCAAACAGGATTGTATGAAAACTCACACAAACACATAGCAAACTACATTTACATTCTTATTTTATGTTTAACAACCTATAAGCCTTAGAAAGAAGCCTAAATAAGCATACCAACAGTGCTGCGCACCAAACAGGATAGTATGAAAACTCACACAAACACATACCAAAGTACATTTACATACTTATTTTATGTTTAACAATCTATAAGCCTTAGAAAAAGGCCTAAATAAGCATACCAAAAGTGGTGGACACCAAACGGGATTGTAGAAAAACAAAGAAATAATGTCATTTTTTAGTTCATACAAATACATTAAAATAATATTACATTTTCATTTTTATTTTATATCAGATACTGCGTCAAGAACATCGGAACAGGAGTTTCAACTGAGAACCACACCAGCGGACGAGGACTTTCAACAGAGGACCAGACCATTGGACGAGGACTTTCAACAGAGGACTACACCATCGGACGAGGACTTTCAACAGAGGACCAGACGATTGGACGAGGACTTTCAACACAGGACCAGACCATCAGACGAAGGCTTTCAAAACAGGACGAACAAAGATTCTGCTTCAAATCAAACTTCAACCAAGGTACAGTATAACAAGTAAAAAAAGAGAAAAATTAATTAATATTCTTCTTTAATGTTTAACCACCTATAAGCCTTAGAAAATAGCCTACAGAAGCATACCAAAATTGTGGCGCACCAAAAAGGATTGTAGAAAAACACAGAAATAATGCAATTTTTTCTTTAATACAAAGACATTCAAATAACATAACATTTTCATTTTTATTTTATAACAGATACTGCATCAAGAACATCGGAACAGGAGTTGGAACTGAGGACCACACCAGAGGACGAGGACTTTCAACAGAGGACTACACCATCGGACGAGGACTTCCAACACAGGACCAGACCATCGGACGAAGGCTTTCAACAGAGGACTACACCATCGGACGAGGACTTTCAACACAGGACCAGACCATCGGACGAAGGCTTTCAACACAGGACCAACAAAGAATTTTGCTTGAAATCAAACTTCAACCAAGGTACAGTATAAAAAGTAATATCTATCATCTATCTCTTATTTGTCTTTTAGGGCCAATAATCTTTAACAATAAATACAAACTTCAATGTAAACTTAAAAAATAAATTGGCATAGTCCAAAAAAGTCTAAAAACACAGAATCTATACAATTTGTCATTGTAACATTCCAGTCCTAAACCCTAATTTAATTGCCATTTGACAAATTGAATAGTGCTGTAAATAAGGACATAACATCTTTTTTAAAATACCTTTTTAGTTACTGAAACACTTGCTTTTGGATACATGTTTAATAAATAAAAATGTCTTTAAATAATTATCTCATGCCCTTATTTAGACTTTTATTCAATTGAACGCATTGAAATTGATTAACTATAAAATGTTAACACACTATTGATAACTATATGTCATGAAAAACAACTTAACATCTCAAAATAAACTAATGGTACATTATTTTATTTTTACAGATTAACATGGCTGATAATGAGAGTAAACAAGAAAAGAAAAGACGCCAAGCTAGAGAACGACGACAGAGAGCAGACAGCCAGCAGACACCGGAGAAGAAGGAAATTCGACGAGAAAAAGAACGCAAAAGAATTGCAAGCAAAAGACTGTCACTTGCAGAAATTAAAGATATGTCAAAAAAAACTACAAAGAAAATAAAGCATTTACAACCTGTTGCTCAAACATCAGATTACATTTTGCCAGAAAAAAGACGAGATACCAAAAAAAGCAACAAAGAAAACAAAGCATTTAGAACCGTTTCATGAAACATTAGATGACATTTTACCTCAAACAATACAACATATACCAAGAAAAGCAACGAAAAAAACAAAACATTTAGAACCTGTTGTTGAAACATTATATGACATTTCACCTGATGAATATGAAAGGCAAAATCCTATATGCTTTGCAAATTGTCCTCTACTCAAGTCTTTAGCAGTAGAGGTTCATAGTTGTGGGGACATGACTACTCAATGTCAGTTTTGTGAGGCTTATTATTTTAAACAGGAGAGACCCAGAGATGGACAATTTATTAGTTGTTGTCAAAAAGGCAAGTTCAAACTTCCAGAAAGGAAAGAATTTCCAATTTATTTACAAAATATTATGACTGAACCTACTTTTCCAAACTACAAAAATTTTAAGACAAACATAAGATCCTACAATAGTGCCATATCCTTTGCATCCATGGGGGCAACATTAGCTGCTAATGTACCAGGACATGGTCCTTACTGTTTTAAAGTCCAAGGACAAATTTATCATCGCACTTCCCATTTACATCCAGAGGAAGGAAATAAAAGAAAATTCGCTCAACTATATGTCCTAGATACAATGGAAGCTGTTGACCAACGTATGCAGATGGAAGAAAATAAAAAATGCTTACCCACTGTTTTCATAGAGCTAAATAACATTATGGACAACAATCCCTACAGTAAAGCTTATAAAAAATTGGCAGAAGTAGAAAATGAACAACTACTTCATTCACAAACACATCAATTACCAATGCCGAAGGTTAATATGGTGCTTAAAAGAGACAGACATACTGATAAACGTCGTTATAACTTGCCAACAACAAATGAGGTTGCAATGGTGTTTCACAATGATGAAGGAGAACCACCATTTCAAAGAGACATACGAATATATCCTAGAAATGAGGACCAACCGTTTATTAATATGAGTATCTTAAGTCCAAATTTAGATCCAATGACATATCCCATCTTTTTCCCACACGGAGAAGCAGGTTGGCAACCAAAATTAACTCTTCCCAGTTACCCAAATGCTAAAGCCAGAATCCGAAATAATGTTTCTATGCTTGAATTTAAAGTAGCTCAAATTGCCATTCGCAATGTATTTAATCCAATTTTATGTGGTGGGAAACTAACACAACAATGGATTATTGATTCATATTTGCAAGTTGAGGCAAATAATTTAAACTTTATCAAATATCAACAAGATAAACTCCGTGTAGAACAATATTCTTGACTCATGGACTATGTTGCTGACGTGGCTACAAGCAGAGACATGACAGCTGGCAAAGCCATCATTTTACCATCTTCCTTTCAAGGATCTCCTCGGAATATGAGAGAAAGATACAATGATGCTATGGCTATTGTGACAAAATTTGGCAAACCCGATTTATTTGTGACATTTACATGTAATCCACAATGGCCAGAAATTACACTAAATCTACTTCTTGGACAAACTGCTTCAGATCGACCAGATTTAGTAGCCAGAGTTTTTAAGATTAAATTAAATGAATTAATACGTGACTTCACTATAAATCAGTTATTTGGCAAATGTCTTGCTTATGTATATACCATTGAATTTCAAAAAAGAGGCCTTCCACATGCACATCTTCTAATAATACTTCAAGAAAAAGATAAATTAGATACTTCAGACAAAGTGGATGCAGTCATTGTTGCTGAACTACCAGATCCAGAACTATATGGTAGACTATATGAGATTGTTACTCATCGCATGATTCATGGACCCTGTGGTGACCTTAATCCACAATCACCATGTATGGAAAATAATAAATGTTCCAAAGAATTTCCCAAAGATTATAGAGACAAAACCTATGCCAATTGTGATGGATATCCACTTTATAAAAGAAGAGAAGGAGATAGTGCCATTATTCGTGGGAAAAAAGTGGACAATAGATATGTAGTACCCTACAATCCACATTTACTCATGAAGTACAACGCCCACATCAACGTAGAAGCCTGCACTTCCATCAAATCCATTAAATATGTCTACAAATATATTTACAAAGGTTACGATGCAGCTACTGTAGTCGTCAAAAGTGCAGACAACCCTGAAAGTAGTGAGTTAGTACATGATGAACTTGCATCTCATGTAGATGCTCGCTATGTCAGTGCGCCAGAAGCTATGTGGCGGCTTTTAAAATTTGAAATGCATGATAGATCACATGCAGTATATAGGTTAGCAGTACATTTGCCACAACGACATTTAGTCTATTTCCATGCTGGAAATGAAATGAATGCATTGGCCCAAAGTGAAGATCGTCACACTACACTAACTGCATGGTTTGCATTAAATTCCACTGATGCTGAAGCAACACAATACTTATATATTGAAATCCCATATCACTATGTTTTTGTGAATGGATTATGGAGACCAAGAAAAACCAGAGGCAATGAAATTATTCCAAGAATTTACACAGTCAGTCCAAGAGATGTTGAACGTTTTTGCTTACGGATATTACTTTTAAATGTTCCTGGAGCACAAAGTTTTGAACACTTAAGAACTGTTAATGACATTGTATATGAATCCTTCCATTTAGCTGCAAGACATAGAAACTTACTCGCTGATGATACAGAGTGGGAAAGATGCTTAGAAGAAGCAGCACAATGTCAAATGCCACGACAGATGAGAGAACAATTTGCTTTTATTTGTATCTTCTCAAATGCTCCAAATGCATTAGCTTTGTGGGAGACTTTTAAAAGTAATATGGCTGAAGACTTTATGCGACGATACAATGAACCCATTGCACACTTAAAAGCGTTAATGGAAATCCAAGAAGTCTTTTTAACTCATGGATTAAGTTGTGCAAGTTTTAATTTGCCTGATCCAGGTCTTATAGATGACATTAACTTTGAAGACTATGACATTCAACTACAAGCAGAAAGAACAGAAGAAAGACTTGCAACTTTAAATACACTACAATTGCAAGCATTTCATGCCATTAAAAATGCTATAGATGATGACATGGTGACAGAGCGTTATTTCTATCTTGATGGACCTGGCGGATCAGGAAAAACATATTTGTACAATTTATTAATGAGTTCAGTACGAGCACAAGGAAAAATAGCAATGGCGTTTGCCACTACTGGAATTGCTGCACTTTTATTAGAAGGTGGAAGAACTGTTCATAGTGGATTTAAACTGCCAGTGCCTATTTTAGAAAATTCTGTGTCAGATATTCGCATGACATCCTTACAAGCAAAGAAATTGAAGAAATGTAAATTAATTATAATAGATAAGGCCACAATGATGTCATGCTATGCCCTCCAATGTATTGACCGTTTGCTTCGTGAAGTCATGGATAATATTTTTCCATTTGGTGGAAAGGTAATGTTGTTGGGTGGCGATTTTAGACAAACATTACCTGTTGTTGTACATGGAAATCGAACTGACATTATCGAAACATGTATAAAGTCAAGTACAGTATGGAAACATTTTACCCATCTTCAACTGCAACAAAATATGAGATCAGAAGGCCAAACTGATTTCAATGATTGGCTTATTAAAATTGGAGAAGGCAGAACAGAAAAAATACTAAATTTACCTGACGACACTGTAGAGATCCCACCTCATATGATTTGTCAACAAGATATTATATCGGCTATATTTGAAGGGAGCATAAATAACGAAGAATATTCCGAGCTTGCCAACCAAGTCATACTGACGTGTAAAAATAAAGATGCATTAATCCTCAATAATAAAATCTTAAAAAAAATTTATGCACCACAAAGAAATTATCACAGTGCTGATTCTGTACTTGCTGATGACAATGAAAGTCAGGCTAACTTTTCGACTGAATTCATAAACTCTTTAACTCCTTCTGGAATGCCACCACATATTTTGCAGCTAAAGAAAGGTGCAATTATCATGTTACTGCGAAATATGAATCCCAAAAAAGGCCTATGCAATGGCACAAGATTAATTGTTCAACAATTAAAGGACCATTTTATAGATGCTGAAATTTTAACTGGGACCCATAGAGGAGAGAGAGTTTTCATACCAAGAATAGATTTAGCACCAAGTGAAAGTAGTCTCCCTTTTATACTTCAAAGAAGACAATTTCCCATTATTATGGCATTTGCCATGACCATTAATAAATCACAAGGTCAAACTTTCAAATCTGTGGGTATTTTCTTGGAAGAACCAGTTTTTGCACATGGTCAATTGTACGTTGCGTTGTCAAGGTGCAAAAATCCACAGGCAATTAAAGTTTACATTGAAAACAATGAAAGTCAAGGTGATTTATTAGAAGATGGACGTATTTTTACTAAAAACATTGTCTACTATGAAGTACTATAACTTTGAAGGATACTAATTAAAGGTGCCAAGATTTTTTAAAAGCATTGCAAAATACATAACAATTGGTTGTTTAATTCAGTCATAATTAATGGAAGTCATGTTTATGAATGATTCGCCTCACAAAATACTTGCCTTGCATTGTTAGTAAAAATTATGTTAAAATGTTAAGTCACTATGTTAATGTTTCTAATGTTACAAGTTTAAAAAATATATTTTGAAGTTATTTCATTCAACATATTACAAAGTGGATGTTAAGAGGTCAAGCACCTTTTAAGTCACAATGTAAATATTGTCTGTTATCTTAAGATTACTACCTACATTAATGTTTATCGCCAATTTATGTGCTCAGTAATAAATTAGTTTAATTACGTACGTTTTAAGAAGAGTTTGACTGTATGCCTTCCTCTACATTCAATGTATATTCAAGTTAACAATTATTGTGATAGAAATTGAATTTTAATACTGATTAATTTAAATGTCAATTGTTTTTACATTCAAATGTTAATACTTTTAATAAAAAATTACTTTACAAAATGTATTCACTATGTTCCTGTTTATAATGTTCAAAATTATACCAATGTTTTGTCAACTTCTAAACTTACATAAAAAATAAAGTTCAAGTTTAAAAATATATACTTTGATGGTTATTGCTTACATATATTTTAAACTTCATGTTAAAATTTGCAACGTTTAAAAAAGGCTTTTTACTTTTGGCTTTCCTATTCATTCAATGTATATTCAAGTTAACAATTCTTCAGATACTAATTACATTTTAAAAAACCATTACATCAACATTTTACAAAAATACACGTTCATATTAAAATACTTACAAGTGTCAAAAATATATGTTAATAACTAAACAACTTGACAAACATATACATAACATTGCCGTCATTTTTTGACGGGCAAGTCGCTAGTATATAAATAAATAAGTGCATTAGTTAAGCAAAAAAACAAGTGGAATGCAGGGGAACCGAACCGATGACTTATTAATTAAAAAAAAAATCCCTAAAGTAAAAAACATACCACTGCACCACCACACTGACCTCTTATATTATTATTATTATCCTTTATTTATAACGCACAAACATATTTCGTAGCGGTATACATGGGTTTGTATGGTGTAAATCTGTATTACAATGTGTAACAGTTGAAGACTCCAGCCTCACTATTTATGAAGATTCCTGTGAGACGACTGCAAGGACTAAACTAAAATGACAATATCTTGGTCAGTTTTAAAAATGTAAAACAATTCTATATGATTTTCCACCCTCTAAATCAGGGGTCACCAAACTTGGTCCTGGAGGGCCGACCTAGGCCTGGATTTGTGGATATCCTTGCTACAAACAGGTGAGTCAATCAGGATGGCTGAAGAAACAAGATTCTCACCTGTTTGCAGCAAGGATATCCACAAATCCAGGCCTGGGTCGGCCCTCCAGGACCGAGTTTGGTGACCCCTGCTCTAAATAATGCTGCAGAGCACATATGGCAACTTTTGTGGTCTTTTAAAATCTCCTGTTTTTAGAAGCTAGTCTTGGTAATGAACTATGTTTTCAAAAGTAAAAACATAAATACTGTTTTTAATTTATTAATTGGTATATTGGGGAGCCCTGGAGACACCATAGGTGAAAGGGCATTTGACCAGGCCCAGTGCAGGGTAGTTATTGGTCAAGGGGTAAAAAGGAGGTAATGAAGGGAGCAGGTATCCCGCAATTTTGAACTGTCAGTGTGAACATTTGGCAAGCAAGCATCTCAGAATGGCTTCACCCATACTGAATCTCCTAGTGGCCCAGCTGAGGGCCCAAGTGGCTATCAATGGGCAGGAGTGGCTGCAAACATTATTGGAGGAGCTCAGGAGAGCTAATGCGCAGACTGAAGAACCTGGACGGGCTAAAGATGCAGCTGCTTACCAGAGTCAGCAGCATAAAGTGCGCCCCAGAAGGAGGTCAAGGCCACCTGTGAGGCTCAGCCCTGTCCCCAGTACCCCCAGACGGCGAGTGTGACTGGGGGCAGGAAAGGTCCGGAGAAAAAAAAAAGCAGTTCCCTGTGGCCCGTAGACGTCCCCTGCGGAGGAGGATCATGACTGCCGCCCCCCTGATGGCCTTTCCTTGATGATAGCAGCAGGCAGCCCATCCGGAGGTCGGGAGAATGGTGAGTAGGAAGAGGAGAGAGTGGATAGCGAGGCGTCGGAGGCATCAGGGGCCCGGCTGGCAGCGGAGGAGCTGGCGGCACGCAAGGAGCAGGTGTGGGAATCAATGCGCCAAAGAAGATCCGGTGCGGCATTGGGTCGCAGGGAGCGTCGGGGACGTCAATGACGTCAGCGGAGGTTGCACAGAGCAAGTAGGAAATGGGTAGCTGAGGTCTGGCAATAGAGCAGCTTCTGAGAAGGCTGATGGACAAATGGAGGAGCAGGCAGGAGAGGAAGTCGCAATGGCATGTGAGAGGTCTGAAGTACAGCAAGGTGGGTTGGGGGCTGCACAAATGAGGCAGCAGCAGGCAGGAAGACAGAATGGGGGCAAGACAAGCAGCTGGCAGGAAGACAGATTAGAAGAAAGACCTGGTGCAGACAGGGAGCAGTCAGAGGCAGAGCAACTGGAAAAGGGGCATAAGGCACAGAGAGGAGCAGAATGAAGGGTAGCAGTGGAAGAACAGGACAGAAGCAGCATCTGCAGAGTGCAATAGGCGCAGAGCAGGAAGATCTCAGCTTGGATGAGGTGGCACAGAGCTTCAGAGAACAGGCTGGCAGCAGTAGGAACATGGAGCAGAATAGAGATGTGCACTGGAATAGCGAGGAAGAAGCGGATGTGGAACAGAGTGGTGGTGGTAGTCATGTAAGAGGAGAGGAGTCTGTTTTCGGTCCTGTTTCTGCATTTCTTAACTCAGATGAAGGCCTGTCGGACAGGAATCCATGATCCGTAATGGATTTGCAAGAAGGGCGGAGAGCAGAGGTTCGTCAAAGACTTCTTTAACGCCAGAGCACGGGACGCTGAGGAGGACACATGTGGATGTTACTCATAGAAGGGGTAAGGACCATAGGCACAACGATCCTTGTGATTACTATTACAGGAGGTCTCAGTCCAGAGGAAGCAGTAATAGGCTGGCTGCATCCCCACAACGCAGGGGCAGAGATTATTCATCACCCAGAAGGAGCCCACGTTCATGTCAAGGGTCACCGTCTACAGGCCGAGGTGAGCAGAGGAGAAGGGGAGGGAGAATGGAAGGGAGATCTTCTGATTTCAGGAAAGACAGAATGCTGGAGAAGGAGCTGCCTTCCAGGGATAAAAGGAGGGTATACCGGGCAAGATATGAACTGCCTTCCAGGGATGATAGGAGGGTACATCAGTCAAGATATGATTTTCCCAACCTCCTATGATGATGGGATCTAGAGTATCCTAGTACTCTTATTCCCAGTAGGTTTAGACCTAAGTTTGGGTGACTCTAGACCTATGGACAGTCTTTGTCGGTACAAAGGCATAAGTCCCAGCTGCTGTGGTAGTGTACCTGGGAGCACCTTAGTAGGGAGTCAGAACGAGCTCCTCTACAAGCATATGCCTCTGGGTCAATAATACATGCTTAGTCAAATTATGAAAATTAAGAACAACTTTATTTTAGAAACACCCAGTATTTAAACAACTCACAAAACCAGTACAGGGAGTGGCTACCCCCTTGTCCAACCCTCATCTTCCTCTTGGCCAATGGGGTAATCTCCAGAGTAACTTGATTACCTCTGGCCAATGGACTAGAGGTAAGCTCTGGGAACTTCCAGACCCCTCCCATGGGCCGCCCATTAGTTGTGGCTACCTAATTCACTTGGGGCCTCATTCAATTGCAAATTTGCCAATTGAATAGAGTTCTATATAAACACACAGCATATTTTTCTTACAGAAGTTCTTAGTGAATTTCTATCAAAAAGCAAGGTCTTCACTAACTAAAAACTTCTGTAGAAAATATATGCTTTGTGCTTATATAGAGCCCTATTCAATTGGCCAAATCACATTTGAATGAGGGCCTTGGTCTCTGGTTCTCAAGGGAGAAACACATATTTGCTCCTGTACTATGACCCTGATATTGGGCTGAAGACCCCATGGGGTTAAGGTGCCTCAATGTCTGTACAGACCCCTTTGTTCTGGCCATGCTATCACTTCAATTGTTTACTTTAGGTGATAGCTGGAAGGCAGATGGGTGATCTACTCAGGTTACTATCTGTATCAGACCCAATATGGATGACTGCACAAAACATGGCTCCCACATTACAATACAATATATTTACAGATATTACCACTACAACATTTTATAACCCACATGTTATGAGTTGAGGCAGTAGTTCCCACGTCAGTCCACTTAATGCGTTATGACGACTTTATTAGTGGTGACGTGGTAAACTGCCTCTTCTTTGAATGCATAACAATAACAGTGGGACTCTGCCCTGAATATATAACATTATAACAATGGCACTGGGAGCCCAAAACCTTCTGTTCAATAACATGTGGCAGATAACAGTTCCAAATCCAAGATGGCCCCTGGCTGATTCATGACAATGATCATCAGACAGGTTCCATCAAAGCCCTTACGCTAGTCAAGCTGGGGGCCACAGCAGAGGTAGGAGTAGAGATCCTGCAGTATTCGGCCAGACAGCCCCCTAGTCATTTACAGACAGGAGGCAACCTACAGGGTCCGGCCAGACAGCACCCTCATCATCCACAGACAGTAGGCAAAGTGGTGAGTCCAGAAATAACACACTAGGTACTGTTAGGAACACTGAGCAGGTTACGGTTCAGGGTTTGGTTGAGGGTTTAAGGAATTGGGAGTTTGGAGAGTACACACAGTGTTGACTCTGTACAGGCGTGGGTTAGGCAAAAGGCAGTGAGGGGCGCTCGAGGGGGCCAGTTTAATAGTCCGGTAGCTCTGGGAGTAGTAGTCCCGGAGGTGGAGGTAGGGTCGATAGAAGGGGGGAGTACGTCAGTCAAGGTTAATTCCAAGCAAGACAAGGGTTATTCGGTAATCAGGGTTGCTGATACAGTAATGAAAAAGTCAGCAATGTGCTCTATTGGGCCCATAGGTGAGCATGTTTCAAAAGAGGTAAAAGAGAAAATTTGGAAGCGGGAGTTTATAGAGTTATTTTCGCTGCTCCCTTTTAAATTTTACCAAAATTAGGCAAGATGAAAAGAAGCAAGATTCTAAGAAAGAGGAGGAGGAGCAAAAAAAGAGATATATTAAAATCCCTAAAACTTTTTGTAACTGGTTGCAGGCTTATGTTATATTTGCCAGTATAGTAGGGGAGAAGTAGCCGGAATATTGTTTGGCTCTGTTTTGTTACCTCAAGCGTATTTATCGGACATATGGGGATTTAGCTTGGTGGGCCAATAATGAGAAGTTTAGGCAGAAGTTAGCGGTCAGGCCTGATATGCAGTGGGATGATCGGGATATGGGGCGTGGTTAAAAATAGTGACTCCTTTGCTACCTAATAGGTTTTTAGGATCCAAACAGTTGCCTATGGGTCAGGTTAAAAAAAGGGGAGGGGGGTTGTTTCGCTTATAATGAAGGTTCTTGAAGATTGTGCAGATTTAGACACGAGTGTTCAGAATTTGGGAATTCGCATCCTCTGTTTCGATGTTTTAAAAAAGGGAAGTCCCAGAAGCAAAGAGAGGCACCTGAAAAAGGTAGGAGCCCAATTTTGCTAAAAAAGATGGAGGGTTGGCTAAACCAGTACGGTAAATTGGTGGGCAGGTGGGATGATGCGCAGTTATTGTTGTCAGGTTTCAGTAATGGTTTTGTTATTCCGTCAGTAGTGGAACTTTCAAAGGGTTGGTCACTCAAAATCGGCACGGGATAGCCCTCACGAGGTATGGAAAAAGTTGATGGTTGAGGTTGAAAGAGGAAGAATGGCGGGACCTTTTGAAACAAGCCCGTTTGACAATTTGAGGGTGTCGCCATTAGATTTAGTTCCTAAAAAAGAAGCAGGTGTTTTTAGGCTTATACATCACTTGTCTTACTCAACTGGGTCTTCGGTTAATGATGAGATAGATAAGGATCTCTCTTCTGTCCATTATACTTCCTTTAAGCAGGCAATTAAGTTGGTGAGAAGAGCCGGTAGGGGTGCATTTGATGGCCAAGGTGGATTTAAACTTTGAATTTAGGTTGTTGCCGGTTCACCCGTATTCTCATTATTTACTGGGGTGCCACATATGGGGTAAGTACTTTGTGAATTTGTGTTTGCCTATGGGGTGCTCTATTGAATGTGCTTATTTTGTTTTTGCACTGGGTGGTAGCAAGGCAGGCAGGTTTTCTTTCGGTGGTCCACTACCTAGACAATTTTCTATTTGTGGGGGCTGCTGGTACTGCAGTTTGCCGGACTTTACAACAGGCGTTTATTAGTATGGCAGCTGACTTTGGTATTCCAATAGCGGAGGAAAAATTGGAGGGTCCTTGTACTTCCTTGATTTTTTTAGGAATTCGGTTCTGAGCCCAGTGGGCTTGCAAACGGTGGGGGTTCTGTATCACGGTAGGTAGGAGCTCGGTAATTTTGAAGGTAACCGGTTTGGTTGTTCCCAGAGGCCTCTTGGACATGGGTTTCCATTGGGCCTCCATTGGGGGGGCGGAGCTCCTTCCTGGGTGGGGTGTATAGCTACCTCTGATAAAATGTTTAGTGTTAATAAAGCTGTGGCCTGTTTAATACCCAAATTATGTTTTGTATAATTATTTATGGTTTACAGAGTATGTGCAGATGGGACGGACCAAGTCACGGGTGCTTAGGTCAATGTAATTCTTTATTGTAGATGGTGACTGCTTATTTACTTGGATTGCCACATTGCAGATGACTTCTAAAGTAGCATTTGTTTCTGCATGCAGTTTTCCTAATTCAAGTTGTATCTAATGGAAGATATCAATAAAAAAGAAGACAAACTATTGCAATTTGAAAAACTGTAAATACTATGGCCCTTATTCAATTGCGATTTGGCCAATTGAATAGTGCTCTAAATTAGCACATAACATATTTTTTTTAAATAAGTTTTTAGTTAGTGAAAACCTTGCTTTTGGATAGATGTTTACTAAGTAAAAACTTCTTAAAAAATATATGTTATGTGCTTATTTAGACCCATATTCGATTTGGCCAATTGAATAGGGCTTTAAATAAGCACATAGCATATATTTTTTAAAGAAGTTTTTAGTCAGTAAGCATCTATCCAAAAGCAAGGTTTTCGGTAACTAAAAACTTATTTAAAAAATATATGCTATGTGCTTATTTAGAGCCGTATTCTATTGGACAAATCGCAATTGAATGAGGGCCATAGTATTTACAGTTTTTCAAATTACAATAGTTTGTCTTCTTTTTTATTGATATCTTCCATTAGATACCATGCATAATTTATTTTTTTAATGGTTAATTATTTTTTAAACAGAATATGTTTCTTTAATTGTGCTTCATCCTAACTTTATTGCTTCTTGTGGAATATTTATGTGAACAATTAAAATTGTGTGCTTGGTCATATAAATCAGACTATTTGAGATCCCCTAGTATGTATTTTCAACTGTGTGCTCTGCATGATAATATTCACTTTGAGGACTTTCATCCTCTTTTGTGGCCAAGTTCCTATAGTAACCCTTTTTTCTCTTTCATTTATGTTGGCATATTTGGCAGGACACTAAAACCTTTCTTGCTGAGTAACTTCAGGTCATTTCAGGTCAGTATTAATAAAAGTCACCAGAGATTTATTTATTCGCTGAATTTTCAAAGGAAAAAAAATGCTAGTATTGTAGAGTGAATATGGAAAATTTTGGACACTTATTTTGCCAAGTAGTAAACATTCTAGTTGCTATGCAAAAAAACATGAAATGTGCAGTGACATGGCCAAGATGACCATCTAGAAAATGTTTCAACTTTTATAAATAGAGATGTAAGTAAAATAATCTCAGTAAGTGTATGAGTGCTGTTCTTCCTTGCTTGTTCGATACATAATATTAGGCCAATATAGTGCCAAAACAGAAGTGCTGCACCACTTGGAATATAGTCAAGGGAAATACAGTAACAGAAAAAGGAAACAGTAAAATACTAAAATAAGGTTAAATGTTTACGAATTGGTTAATACCTGTGTATACATTTGTGATAATGTTACCTAAACATAGTGCAATAATTTTATATAGGTGTCTTACACAATTCACTAATGTATCCAGAATAAAAATAAATGTTGCCCAGAATGAAAATGAAAGCTTATAATATTAATATTAATTTGTCTTATGTTGTTTATAACATAAAAATAAGATAAATATGATTGCTCTAGACACTACCAGCCCTGCAAAGACTCTTGATACAACCAGCTGCATACAACCAAGCTCATGATGAGATATGGATACCAGAACTGGTCAAATGAGAATCACAGCTTCATTAGTAGACAGCATTGCCAGCAATAACACTGAATTAAAGTCAACTGATCATGTGTTTTGGAAGAATCCAATTTTCTAATCCCTGGCTTGTGCCAAGTGTTATATAAACAAGACATGAACAAGGCTGAACACAATCCTTCTTAAAGAACCAGCACAAGCAAAATACAAATCACAGTCTTCTTGTCAGCTTTATGGAGAAAGTGAAAACACATTTAACATTCTTGACCAAAAAAAATTGCAGTTGCTGTACCTTTAACCACTATTGCACAATTTTTACACATCAGTGTGAACTAAATACAAAAGTAAAAATTCCAATATCTATCTATCTATTTATCTATCTATCTATCTATCAATCACATTATATTTGTACTTGTGGTATTAAACATACCAATTGTCATACCATATTTACCATTTTATATAGATTAATGCTGACTAAACAATTGCTAACAGATAATTTAAGACAATTTTACTAAAATTTCCAAACTTGCCATTTACACTATTTAACTTTATTACTGATCTGATTCACTAATCCATTTAATAAAGGGGTTCCTGAGAGAATGGTATGCACTCCATTTTTTTCTCCCATATCACATATTAGAAGTTCAGTATATTAGTTACCGAATTATTATCGTTATTTGTATCGGGCCAACATATTCCGTAGCGCTGTACAGGGGTTGAGTACATGGCGCAAAACAAACTTAACACCTTATAAAGAATGGAGGGCCCTGTTTTTGAGCATAAAATCAAATGTACATAGAGCTTGTTTCCACTGACACAAGATTGAAAACTCATAAACCTAATGATAATGCTCTCTTACCATATGCATATCTTACTAAGGCATTTATTCCCCATGTTTTTTTATTATTTTAGTGACTAGTGGATGTTACATTTATACAATACACCTGAAGAGGAACGTCATACATTCTTGATGGTACTAATCAGGCATCTATCTCCTGTGTGTGTATAAAGAAATAACAATCGTTTAGTGATAATATATGTTTAAACTGTAGCTGTGTAAAACAATGAAAATGCAATTATTGACTGGCACATGATTTTATGAATTATCACAATGAATACATAGAGGATACTCTATTTTAGGCCATTTGGAACTGGAGATAGGCACCTGATCTCTATTTCCTTAAACAGTATGTTTAACTTACTTTGCACATAAAAAAAAAAAAATATTTGGTCACATTAGAATATCACAGAGTGTGTAATTTGATAACAGATATTATTTGAATCATTCTTAGAAGCAATTTTAATGTGTTTGCTTATCCACATGGCGGGTACATGAAAATGTGTTAATATTAAATGTTGATGGCAATAAAAACAAAACAACAATCACCCACTGCTGTAATGATGAACAGTTGCAACCTACGGAAATAAAACCTATTTAAAAAAGAAAATGATCAATGTAAATTCACTGATCAAAGACTGAAATGATACTCTTATCTCAGATGATCTAGATAAACAGGCACTCACACTTAAATTGAAGTTGCTTTTAAATGCATTAGAAGTATTAGCCGGGGATGCCATGTGCCTCATTTTATTGCCTCCCATCTGTTCCCAGCACTTCCTGCTATGCAGTGAAGCATGCCTATGCCTGGAATGTCTCTGTGACAGACCCCACTGTAGATGGTTTCTGACCAATATATGACTGCCAGACATTCCTATGCATTCCAGTAACAGCTGCTTTAACACACATGCATGACTATATGTCAAATGGTTAAGCTGCCTGATTTGCAGACAAACCCATCTTCCAAAAGAGTGGCCTCACAGAATTTTTACTAGAGAGATATGTTTACTACTTCTACTAACATTATTATTTGCAAATAGTTGCATTTTAATAAAATATTCTTTATATAAACATCATTGACACTGTATATACCATGGCATCTATTAACCACATCTATTTATTCGCGTACAATGATCTTTTAAGTAAAATAAAATTCCAATGTTTTTGTGTTTTGTAACTAAAAAGTGCTAGTCTTTAAATAAGGGAGGTTATAAAGCACAACAGACTGTGACATTTTGATATATATCTTCTGTTGCTGTGTTGGGGTTTTCTTGGCCTCCTCTCGTATAGATTCAATCCACTCCAACAAATTCATAACTCCTCTTCTTGCATCATATGCATCACCCACTTACTGCTCACATGTTATTTCTCTTCACCCAACGTTGCTCCTCTTACTACTATCATGTCAAGTTAGAAGACAATTGCAGTTCAAGGAAAAAAATATACTAGTTTGTCACGTATGTACCAAACTAACACTGGCCTCAATGCTAATCCCTTAGATTATACCATGTTTAAGAGCAAAGTAAATCTCCATAGCTATGTTAATTGCCAATCCCAAAAACATTGCAAGAGAACTGCTACGAGTGACTGCGGCAAGCCAGAGACGAAAATTATGTTTTTTCAGCCCTTTTTTTAGGCTGAAAAGGGCCCCTCGGCTTATACTCGAGTCACTCTCCCCCCCCCCCCCGTGTCTCTCTAACCCCCCCCCGTGTCTCTCTAACCCCCCCGTGTCTCTCTAACTCCCCCCCCGTGTCTCTCTAACCACCCCTGTGTCTCTCTAACCCCCCGTGTTTCTCTATCCCCCCTGTTTCTCTAACCCTCCGTGTCTCTTTCCCTCCCCCCTCCTCATCATCATCAACCCCCCCTCCTCATCCTAAACCCCCCTCCTCACTTTACCCCACTAAATAACTCCCCCTCTCCCTTTTCCCTCACTTACCTCCATCTGCTCCTTCCTGCGTCGTGATGTCACATGCGCGCCACGTCATTAGCATTGGCCGGGTCAAGACGCAGGAAGGAGCGTGGAGGAGCGGAGGAACAGCTGCAGATGGAGGTAACTGAGGGGAAAGGGAGAGGGGGAGTATTTAGAGGGGTAAAGTGAGGAGGGGGGTTTAGGATGAGGAGGGGTAAAGTGAGGAGGGGTTTTTAGGATGAGGATGGGTTTAGGATGAGGATGGGGGGGTTGTAGTTGAGGATGAGGGGGTTGAGGATGGGGGGGTTGAGTTTGAGGATGGGGGGATTGAGGAGGGGGGGTTTAGGATGAAGAGGGGGATTGAGGATGGGGGAGTTGAGGTTTAGGAGGGGGGGTTGAGGTTGCGGACGGGGGTTGAGGAGGGGGTTTAGAATGAGGATGGGGGGGTTGAGGATGAGGATAGGGGGTTGAGGTTGAGGAAGGGGGTTGAGGTTGCGGACGGGGGTTGAGGTTGCGGACGGGGGTTGAGGAGGGGGTTTAGAATGAGGAGGGGGGTTGAGGACAGGGGGGTTGAGGAGGATGAGGATGGAGGGGTTGAGGATGGGTGGTTGAGGTTGAGGAGGGGGGTTGATGAGGGGGGTTTAGGATGAGGATGGGGGTTTAGGATGAGGATGGGGTTTAGGATGAGGATGGGGGGTTTAGGAGGGGGTTAAGGAGGGAGATTGAAGATGAGGGGGGGTTGAGGATGGGGGGTTGAGGATGAGGAGGGAGGTTGATGAGGGAGGTTGAGGATGAGGAGGGGGGTTTAGGATGAGGATGGGTGGTTTAGGATGAGGATGGGGGTTTTTGGATGAGGATGGGGGGTTGAGGAGGGAGGATGAGCAGGGGGGTTGAGGAGGGAAGTTGAGGTTGAGGAGGGTGATAAGGGAGGGGGGAGAGACACAGGGAAGGGAGAGGGGGGAAGAGACACAGGGGAGGGAGAGGGTAGAAGAGACACAGGGGAGAAAGAGGGGGGACACAAGAGAGACAGGCTGGCAATGCTGTTTGCCACACAATGTGAGGCTTCTGGTCCTCTGGGCACTTTCGGCGCTCATTGCGAGCCTCTTCCCCATGTACTTAAAGTTTTCTGCTTTGCACTGATCACCTTTGGCGCTCATCGCGAGCCACACGATGAGCACCTTTCGCACTCATTGCAAACCTCTCCCGCTCACCGTGCCTATTGTGAGCCCCATGATTGCCTTTGGCGCTCATCGCCTGGCTCGCAATGAGCGCCTTCTGGGGTCATTGTGAGCCTTTCCTCTGGCCTGTTCTCATTGCAAGCCTCTCCCGCACATGGAGCTCATCATGAGCCCAGCGATGAGCGCCTTTGGCGCTCATCGTGTGGCTGGCAATGAGCACCTTCAGCGCTCATTGCGAGACATTCCTCTCACCTACTGTACAGGCCACTCACTGCAGGGTTTGTTAACCTGGGAATGCCATGTGTCTCTTTCCAGCATCTCCCCCCTGCCCCTTCCCTGTGTCTTTCTCCTGTGTGTGTGTGTGCTGACTGTTTGCGTGGTGATTGCCGTTGGTTTTATTTTCAGTCCCGCATGCCTGGCGTTGTTTGTTTAAGTGTTACTGTCTTCAGAGTCGTGTAATTTGTACGTTTTGCAAGCCTCATTTTCATGATGTTTCTGAAATTTTGCATTTTTCATCTGCCATTTTTCTCCTTGCTTAGGCGACTTTCGAGTGATGAAAATCGCAAAATATGGGTGTAATTCGCTTGCAACCTTACTCCCAGGCTTCCTGTGTCTCCCTCTGTGCTGTGTGTGAGTGTGTTATAATTTTTTGTACATGTTTTTTTTTGTTTTGGTGGGTTTTTAGAGTTATGCGCTTGCGCTGCTTTGCCTCTCTTTGCGAGGCTCGCATGTGTGACAGTGCCGCTGACTGCAATGAGCACCTTTGGCGCTCATTGCAGCCTAAGTGCTGCGCAGCTGCTTCGCGAGGCTCTCATGTGTGACGACGACGCTGGATGCAGTTGCATGACCAACATCGCAAATGTTATATACACTGACAACTATATATGTGATAACCTTTACTTATGTACACTAATAATAATAATTAGGATTTAAAACATAGACACAATCCTTTTTAATAGTATTAGTATCCACTGCACAGGAACCACTATAAATTATCTCTCTTATTAACTTTTAGAGAATTCTTGTTTAATCGTTGAATATCTTAAATTAGTGCAGTTATGTGCAACACACGGTACGTCACTAAATACACAAAGTATGATTTGAGACAGAAATTGCTTTTCTCTCATACATTAGGATAGTAGACCTTAAAGTGTTTCTCATATACTCTGCATAGTCAATTAATAAGGAGGAAGAGTTCTGTAAGAATTGTATTGCTCAGTGATTGTTCACAATGCATTTTGGAACAAAGTGTTCTTCTATAGGCTCACCATGCCTCCTTTATTATATGTGAGAAGGTGGCCATATAGACGCATTTGATGTCATTGTAACTTGATCATACCTCAGTAAAAATCAAGCGAAAGACGTAGTGTTTCATGAATAGAGGCAGTATTGCCATGAGGTATTCTATTTGACTATTGTCTATCACAAGCACTTATACATTACTAGTGACTTGCCCATCAAAAATGACAGAAATAAAATTGTAATGCTGGCAATGTGAGCACCCTTCCCCTGTCTACTTCCTTCCTTGTGTCTCCTTTCCCCCCTCCTCTCCCTCCCGTGTGTCTCTTGTCGCCCACCCTCTCCCTCCCAGTGTCTCTTTTCCCCCTCCCTCCCCTGTATCTCTCCCCATCCCGTCTCCCTCCCCTGTGTCTGCCCCCCTCTCCCTCCCCTGTGTCTGCCCCCCTCTCCCTCCCCTGTGTCTGTCCCCTCCCTCTCCATCCCCTGTGTCTGTTCCCCCCTCTCCCTCCCCTGTCTCCCCCCCCTCTACTCCCTCTGTGTCTGTTTGCCCTGCTCTCCCTCCCCTGTTTCTCTCCCCCCTCCCTCCCCTGTGTCTTTTCCCACATCTCCCTCCCCTGTATCTGTTAGCCCCCTCTCCATCCCCTGTGTCTGTTTCCCCCCTCTACTCCCTCTGTGTCTAATTGCCCTGCTCTCCCTCTCCTGTGTCTCTTACCCCCCTCTCCCTCCCCTTGTGTCTCTTCCCCCATATCACTCCCCTGTGTCTTTTCCCCCTCTACCCCCTCTGTGTCTGTTTGCCCTGCTCTCCCTCTCCTGTGTCTCTTCCCCCTCTCCTGTGTCTATTCCTCCTCCCCTGTGTCTCTTCCCCCCGCACCTGTGTCTCTTCCCCTTGCTCCTCTGTGTCTCTTCTCCCCCCCCTGTGTTTTTCTCCCCCTCCCCTTTGTCTGTTCCCCCCCTTCCCCAGTGTCTCTTCCCCCTCTTCCCTGTGTCTCTTCCCCCTTCCCTGTGTCTCCCCCCCTGTGTCTACTCCCCACCATCCCATGTGTCTCTTCACCCCTCCCCTGTGTCTCTTCCCCCCTGTGTATCTTCCCCCCTGTGTCTGTTTCCCTCCGCCTTTCCTCTTGTCATCCTCCTACCTCCCCTCATCCTCCTCCCTCCCTCCCCTCATCCTCCTCCCTCCCCTCATCCTCCTCCTCCCTCCTCCTCCCTTTCCCCCTCTCCAATTAACTCCCCTCGCTTCCGACTGTCGGGACCCGGCATATGCTAATGACGTGATGTGCATGTGACGTCACGTCATTAGCATATGCCGGGTCCCGACACAGAAGACGCAATGGAGAGCAGCTGATGAAGGTAAGTGAGGGGAGGGGGTGTGTGGTTAATCAGAGAGGGGGATAGGGAGGAGGAGGGAGGAGGAGGGGAGTGTTTCTATACCAAGTATGTACCATTTAAAATTATATCCAGAGTTTAAAATGAAGGCCATAAGGTGAATGGATTCACACTTGAAAGTATCTTTACCAAATATGTACCATTAAAGGATCTATCCAAAATGTCAAATTAAGGCCGTAAAGTTAAAGCCCTCACTCAATCCATGAGGAGAGAGAGCTTTTAATTTATAGATCAAGCAGGCCTCACATTGAAGAAGTTTACGGTCAATGTCACCCTGTCTTTGATTCATGGTGATTTTGTCAATAGCAAAAAATGATAAAACTTTACTTTGATTTTTATGATAATGTCTGACGTGACGAGCAATAGGGGTATGCAGCATATGTTTTATACTTAATATATGTTCCCCTATCCTACGTCTTAGTTGACGGCTAGTTTTACCAACATAAATCTTTTTGCAAATACATACTACTACATAAACCACACCTATGGAACAGCAGTTAAAAAAATCTCTGATCTCATATTTTGTATTTGTTGTTGGATGCTCAAAAGTTTTTGTTGGTATGATGTAACTACAATATTTACATCTACCACATATAAAACATCCTGATGGAGGTTTAAGCCACATGATGTTCTGTCTTTTTTCTTTAAAGGTACTGTGTACCAAGATGTCTTTTAGGTTTTTAACCCTGCGATATGTAACTGAGGGTTCAGTTGTTACTACGTCAGTGAGATCTTCATCACCTTTTAAAAGGTGCCAATGTTTTGCAAGTGACATTCTCACAATTTAGGAATCATATCCAAAGGTCATGATGCAGCGGATGGGGTTAGGATCTTTTAAGATGTTTTGAGGAAGATTACAATTAAAAGGATGATTAAATGCGGTTTTAAGACAATTCTTAGAAAAATCTCTTTCTTTGAATCTTTGTCTCAGTTTATCTGCCTCTATTTTAAACTCTTCATCAGTGCTGCAATTCCTTTTCAGAGAGGGATTCGTTAAATACCAGTTTTTCTTCCCATTACCCCAAGAGTAAGTTAGCATAACTTGGGGCGCATGGAGTGCCCATGGGTGTTCCTTTAACTTGATGGTACCATTTACCATTATAGGCGAAATAATTATATTTAAGGACATATTCTAAAAGGGCTAAAAGGAATTCATAACATTTCTGAAAATGTGTGCCTTTACTTTGTAAAAATTACTTTGTAGCTTCAATCCCCTCCATGTGAGGTATGCTGCTGTGTAGGGCTTCTACATCTACCGTTGCCAAAAAGGAATCAATAGGTATTGTGAGATCCTCAAGCTGTTTTAGGATATCATTTGTGTCTTTTACAAATGATGGTAAAGTTTCAACTATATTTTTAAGATGATAATCTATAAAAAGGTTAGGATTATGGGAAAAATTGTCAGTTCCTGACACAATAGGCCTGCCGGGATGGGGGTCACTTTCTTATGAATTTTTGGCAGAGTGTAGAAAGTAGAAATAGTTTGATGTTTTGAAAAGAGATACTGATGTGTTTGGTCATCAATAAGGCCTTCAAGTGAGTGTGTGTCTCCCACTCTAAACCCATGATATGTATTCACGATCATATACATATGTATATGTATGTAGATTATCATGTGCTATGTGTATCAAAAAAGTATGATGATGTTATACTGTTATCACTGTTTCTGTGTGTTTGCACTGCATCATGCCTTAGATAGGTACATATAAATCTTTGTAGAATATGTGAGCACACACATGCTGTGGATATGCAAGGAACATATGTCACATGACATCTGCATTGTAGTCTGCAATTGAAGCTTTACATATATTAGTAGTAAGAATCACATGAACGATTATGGCACATGAACATACATGATGCAATGTGACAATAGCATGGTCATGGAATGGCAGGATGGTCATCATCATGCATTGTTCTGACTGTGAGGAATGTGACACATCTTTGCGATCTGTAAGAAACATACAAGGAACATGTTAATATGAACATTACAGATGCTATATGAGTGCCTACTTCATCACATATCAAGACATGCTGTTCATTTACAGATGTTTTGACTGATATGTTCTACTATATGAAAGAAGCTACTCATTTGGCAGATGATGAGGAAGGATACGTCTAATTACTAATGATGTAAGTGGTCCCGAGATCATCCACAAGGGGATTTGTTCCACCAGGACACGTGAGTTGTTGATCTATATCCTTTTAGACCGCTTACGCATTACGTATGGGATGTATTCTTAATGTTGAAATGTAGGGCTACATTGATGTAGCAGTTGTTATGTTGCTGTACATGTTGTATTTCTTTGTCAATGTTGTTGACCGATGAGTTTACATACGGCAGCAGTTCTGTAATGGCAATATGATGTGATTATTTGAGTCACCAATTATTCACTGTAATCATTTTGCTTTCAACATGGAGTTAAAATATGATTTTTGATCTCATGCAGTACATATATTCTCTCTACATATCTGTTAGTATGTTCTTATTTCCAGATTGATATGAATTGTATTGATCCCTATTGGATGAGGATTTTCATGATCAGACGACGTGAACTTTACTGGTTTATAGTGTGTTACGGTTTTCACATACAAATGTTGGGCAAATATACAATGACATTGTGGGATATATCATCCCCTACATTTAACTATGCTATTGATGTTTTGAACTATCAGTACTTATGATGTGTATGGAAATGTGATGTGTGCTTACTTACCTGTAACTGATAGCGTGGCTTGTTCCAGTGTATTCATTGTTAATCAGTAGTGCATCATGTGACATACATTATAGTTATTTCTTATTGGGTTTGTACTTACATTTGAAGTACTCACGAATGATGCGGGCATGTTGTTGGGCATGTTGCAGATTATCCACTACAGGGGGAGGTAAAGGCTATTCCTCCCCATGTAGCAGAGCCGCATCAATGTCCCCCAGACAGTTGGCCTGTACTGCTATATTGTGCAGACAACAGCAGGCAATGATGATCCGACAAACCGTGTCTGGGCTATATTGTAGAGCACCACAGGAGGAATGTAAGCATCTGAAGCGCATCTTGAGTACACCGAAGGTGCACTCAATCACATTACGGCATGTTTTATGCGCCGCATTATACCTTTCCTCTACCTGGGTCTGTGGATTGCTCACATGGGTCAACCACCATGGCAAACACCCATAGCCTGCATCACCCGATTGGAAACAAAATGTGAGATGTTGATATTAATAGGATGTTGTGATGTTTGTCAAAGCATATAAACGTATACCTAATGATTAATCTATTGTTCTTTTTTGTATATGTTGTTGAGAACTGCATGCTGTCTGGGCAAGCTAACACAGGGTTATGCACAGCAATGAGCAATTATGTTATGGCTCAGATTGTATTACTCCCTTATGCATATGTGAACATCAGAGCAATAGAGGGAAACATGATGTATATAGTGATGTCCCGAACAGTTCGCAGGGGAACTATTTGCGGCGATTTTCGCATGTTCGCGTTCGCAACGAACGGCGAACATATGCGCTTTTCGGTCAGCCCCCTGTTCTTTATCATTGAGGAAACTTTGACCCTGCACCTTACAGTCAGCAGACACATTCCAGCCAATCAGCAGCATACACTCCCAGAGCCTTCCATCTGTATGACAGCCTCCATTTTAGAATCATTCTGTAGCTGCATTCGTTGAGAGAGGAGATATATTCTACCTGCTGTTGATTAAATAGGGAAATAGATAGCCAGGCTGTGTATTTAGCTTTAACTACACACCTGAAGACTCCTTTGATATCTGCTGCAAGGACAGCAACCCAAAAAGCCCTTTTATGGCTAGAACATCATTTATTTTATTTTATTATTATTTTCTGCTAATTTAATAGGGAAATAGATAGCCAGGCTGTGCATTTAGCTTTAACTACACACCTGAAGGACTCCTTTGATATCTGCTGCAAGGACAGCAACCCAAAAAGCCCTTTTTTATTTTATTTTATTATTATTTTCTGTGTAATCTAATTGCATATGCCTGCCTGCTAGCGTGTGTGTGAGGCCTATTGCATCTAGTCTGCCAACTTTTGCCAGTGCACAGTGACACTCATATCTGGTATCATAGTAGTGTGCAGTGAAATAAATCAACCCTTTTTTTACTGTAATCAATTGAATATCAGTTGCCTTCCTAAAGGCGTGTGTGTGAGGCCTATTGCATTTAGTCTGCCAACTTTTGCCAGTGCGCAGTGACACTCATATCTGGTGTCACACATGCCCGCATAGTACCACTAATCGTAAAAAAAAGGACAGGTAGAGGCAGGCCACCATGCAGGGGCCGTCGTGGTTGTTGTCCTGTGATTCCCTTTGGCCCTAGAATAATGCCCAGTTTTCAGAGGCAACGTACCCTGAACTTGAACAGTTCTGAGGACATGTTTGACTGGCTAACACAGGACACCCAATCTTCTACAGCTTCCGCTTGGAACCTAGATGCACCATCCTCCTCCAGCTTAGCTTCGGGCACCTCTCCAGTTACCACTCCCCCGCCTGACGCCACCACCAACACTAGCACCACAGCCGCTTCACTTGATCCGTCAGCAGAGTTATTTACACATCCGTTGGAAGAAATGAGTGATGCGCAAACATAAGTGCCAGAGGATGTAGATAACAGGGATATGTCCCAGTCAGGCAGCATTACACACATGGACGTACGGTCTGATGATGATGATGATGTTGTACCCGGTGCTGCTTCCTTTGTTGAGTTGTCAGATACAAGTGAAGCGGTTGATGATGACGATGCGTCCGTGGATGTCACGTGGGTGCCCGCTATAAGAGAAGAACAGGAGGAAAGTTCAGATGGGGAGACAGAGAGGAGGAGGAGACGAGTTGGAAGCAGCGGGAGGTCATCGAAAGTAGCTAGTGGCACAGTCAGACAGCATGCATCGGCACCCGGGGTCAGCCAGACAGCACGCCAGTCAACGCATGCTTTTGCCACCACCAGAATGCCGTCATTGCAGAGCTCAGCAGTGTGGCAATTTTTTCGTGTGTCTGCCTGTGACAACAGTGATGCCATTTGCAACCTGTGCGAAAAGAAACTGAGTCGTGGGAAGTCCAACACCCACCTAGGTACAACTTCTTTGCGAAGGCACATGATGTCACATCACAAACGCCTATGGGATCAACACATCAGTACAAGCAGCACACAAAGTCAAAGCCGCCATCCTCCTTCTGGTCCAGCATCTTCAGCCACGTCAACCACTGCTGCCCTGCTTGCCCCCTCTCAACCATCCGCCACTCCGTGTCTCGCCCTGAGCAGTCCCTGCTCATCTTCCCACAGTCAGGTGTCTGTCAAGGACATGTTTGAGCGTAAGAAGCCAATGTCACAAAGTCACCCCCTTGCCCGGCAACTGACAACTGGCTTGTCTGAACTCTTAGCCTGCCAGCTTTTACCATACAAGCTGGTGGAGTCTGAGGCGTTCAAAAAATTTGTAGCTATTGGGACACCGCAGTGGAAGGTACCCACCTGAAATTTCTTTGCACAAAAGGCAATCCCCAACCTGTACTCGATTGTGCAAAAGGAAGTAATGGCATCTCTGGCACACAGTGTTGGGGCAAGGGTCCATCTGACCATGGATACCTGGTCTGCAAAGCATGGTCAGGGCAGGTTTATCACCTACACTGCGCATTGGGTAAACCTGGTGACGGCTGCCAAGCATGGAATACGTGGCTCTGCAAAGGAGTTGGTGACACCGCCACGACTTGCAGGCAGGCCTGCTGCCACCTCCTCTACTCCTCCTACTCCATCCGCTTCCATAACCTCCTCGGCAGAGTCCTCTTCTGCTGCTGCTATGTCTTGCTCCACATCAACGACACCCCCCAGCTCCACAGGTACTATTCCACATCCCGGATACAGCAGGGTCACGCCGTCTTGGGGTTGACTTCCCTGAAAGCAGAGAGTCACACCGGACCAGCACTCCTGTCCGCCCTGAACGCACAGGTGGATCAGTGGCTGACTCCGCACCAACTGGAGATCGGCAAAATGGTTTGTGACAACGGAAGGAGGCATTGAATTTGGGCAAGTTGACACATGTGCCGTGCATGGCACATGTGTGTAATCTGATTGTACAAAGCTTTGTGCATCAGCACCCAGGCTTACAGGACGTCCTGAAGCAGGCCAGGAAGGTGTTTGCCCATTTCAGGCGTTCCTACACGGCCATGGCGCACTTTACAGATATCCAGCAGCGAAACAACATGCCAGCGAGGTGCTTGATTTCAGACAGCCCAACACGTTGGAATTCAACACTCCTAATGTTCGACCGCCTGCTCCAACAAGAAAAGGTCGTTAACAAGTATTTGTATGACCGGGGTGCTAGGACAGCCTCTGCGGAGCTGGGGATTTTTTTGCCACGTTACTGGACGCTCATGCGCAATGCCTGTAGGCTTATGCGTCCTTTTGAGGAGGTGACAAACCTGGTCAGTCGCACCCAGGGCACCATCAGCGACATCATACCATTTGTTTTCGGCCTGGAGCGTGCCCTGCGAATAGTGCTGGATCAGGCCGTAGATGAGCGTGACGAGGAAGAGTTGTGGTCACCATCACCGCCAGAAACAGCCTTATCAGCATCGCTTGCTGGACCTGCATCAACGCTGGAGGAGGAGTCAGAGAAGGAATGTGGCTTTGAGGAGGAGGAGGAAGACCAACCACAACAGGCATCCCAGGGTGCTCGTTGTCACCTATCTGGTACCAGTGGTGTTGAACGTGGCTGGAGGGAAGAACATACCTTCAGAGAGATCACTGAGGACGAGGAACGGGACATGACTAGCTCGGCATCCAACCTTGTGCAAATGGGGTCTTTCATGCTGACCCTCGTATAAAAAGGATGAAGGAGAACGACCTGTACTGGGTGTCCACGCTACTAGACCCCCGGTATAAGCAGAAAGTGCCTGAAATGTTACCGAATTACCACAAGTCGGAAAGGATGCAGTACTACCAAAATAAATTAAAAAGTATGCTTTACACAGCGTTTAAGGGTGATGTCACAGCACAAAGGTAATCTAACAGCGGAAGAGGTGAACATAATCCTCCTCCTCCCACGACCACGCCAGCAAGGAGAGGACGCTTTACAGACGTGTTGTTGATGGAGGACTTGCAGAGCTTTTTAAGTCCTATGCATCGCCTCAGCCCTTCGGGGTCCACCCTCAGAGAACGACTCGACCATCAGGTAACAGACTACCTCGCCATAACTACAGATATCGACACTATGTGGAGCGATGAACCTCTTGACTACTGGGTGTGCACGCTTGCCCTGTGGCCTGAGCTATCCCAATTTGCCATAGAACTTCTGTCCTGCCCCGCTTCAAGTGTCCTGTCAGAAAGGACCTTCAGTGCAGCAGGAGGTTTTGTCACTGATATGAGAAGTCGTCTAGGTCAAAAAAGTCTAGATTACCTAACCTTTATTAAGATGAATGAGAGATGGATCCCGAAGGGACTGACAGTGGGCGATACATTCGATTAAAAAAGGCCTGATAGATGAGCTGCCTTGAGCTAATAATGGTCCACAAACTAACATCAATTTTTCAGGTCGCTGCAACAATACCTAATTTTTGCATTTAAATTATTTTATTGTCAGAAGGCGTACAGCATGTAATGAAAAATAAAGCATTTTTGAACAGTCTTGCATAACAGTTGTGCAAAAATACATATTTACAATAAAGACATTTTGTGAAAGTTAGCTGGTTATTCCTTCTTATTTTTGCTTTTTAGGTTAATAATTTTTCTTATTTTTTACTGTGATTGCAATTTAAGAGATACCTAAAACATGGTAAAACAGACAATAGTAAAAAGTATATCTGCA
Organism: Discoglossus pictus; assembly: GCA_027410445.1. Lineage (NCBI taxonomy): Eukaryota > Metazoa > Chordata > Amphibia > Anura > Alytidae > Discoglossus > Discoglossus pictus. Next base: position 321,055,467 of record CM050163.1, on the reverse strand, counting down.
GGGAACACCAAAGTCCTATTAGCTATCATCCCTCCAGCAGTATTAGCTTATTATTTACAATATCTAACCTGGGCAATCACCCTTGGGTTACCCTAGGGCAGGCTTCAGTGAGCGACCTCTCCTTTCCTGGGATGATTTTGCCGCCGTTTGCTTCTGAAGGGTCTCCAGGGCTCCCCCACTCCGGTCCTTCCCCCAGTGTCGCTTCAACCAGTAACAAATGATTTATATTTGTAAAGCAACCCAATGATCCCCCTTGATAGAGGTTTATCTTTACAAATTTTGGAGAACCAATTTAAGACCGGTGTCCCCTGTTTCTGGGTCAGGGAGTGTGTGAAATGCCTCAGCCTACAGTAATTGTAATGTTCTGACAGAGGTAGCTCATGCTTGTAACCAGTCTCCCAGTCTATCTAGTTTCCTTGACCTCCACCAGTGTTGTGATGTTGTGCTCATGTGTTTCGGGGCCTGAAGGTGGTCAAGAATTGGGGTCATTTGGGTGGATCCAGGGAACAAACCTGTGTGTTTCTTGGCCCATTTCCAGTATGATAGTGAGTGTCTGATTAGGGGGTTTGGCGAGTTGTTAAGGCTCTGAGGCAATTCTGATAGCCAAGCCACCTTGTCCCAGGTTAAAGGCCTTAAAGTGTGGTTCTCTAAATACACACAGGCCGGTTGATGACATATAGAATGTGCTATTGGGAGGAAAGATAGGTGACGGAACAGGTATTAAACGGACAGGAATGAGTAGTACAACTTAATACACCACTCCTATCTGGTGGCACCTTAGATTGCACATGCAGTGCCCCAAATTCGAAGTAGGAGGTCCGACCAAGCATCTTTTTCCATCTCCCTGTTCCAAAAATCCATGCCATATACACGTCCCCTAATAGTGGACGTAACAGGGATTAAACCGATAGGAATAGTACTACTTAACAGTACACACCTTATAATAACGCAGACAGAGGCAACGCAGAGAGAGGAGTCTGAAGAAGAGGAGTCATTGGAGGAAGGTGGCTTTGAGGAGGTGGAAGACCAAACACAGCAGGCGTCCCAGGGGGCTTGTTGTCACCTTTCGGGGACCCTTGATGGCTGGGTGGAGGAAGAGACCTTCAATGACATCAGTGAGGACAAGGAACGGGACATGGCTAGCTTTGTATCCAACCTTGTGCAAATGGGGAGTTTGCGGTTGTGCAAAGGGCTCAACTTTCACCTTCAAGATCTCTTTCACAGTGTTAGGGTAACTGATGTATCTGGTAGCTTTCAGAACAATAGCACGAAGGAATGTACTCAAACAATTGGACAGGCTTGGCTGAGACATTCCTCCGGCTATGATCAGAGTTTTCTGGAAGCTACCAGAGGCAAGGAGGTGTATTGCAGCTAACATCCATGTCATTTCTGGTATAGCTCTATTGGTACGTGCGCGAGGCTCAAGGTCCACACTCAGGACCGCAGAGAACTCACCAAGTCTGGCACGGGTCAGCCTAAAATGCTCATCCACCTCCCCATCAAAAAAACCCTCTAATGTGAGTCTCTCCCTGTATACATTGGGTGCCCAGAACCTCCATACAGTCTCCAGGACCTGCTCTCGCCCTGAGCCAGCACTTCCTGGTCACCCATTTCTTGTTGTGCTCCCCCAACTGCTGATCACCCACATCAATGTTATCCTCCCCGTTTGCAGGTGCCCCTATATCCCACTGTCCCTGTGCTACTAGAGCTCTCTCCTCCCTGATCCTCCACCAGGATACTATGCATGGCCTGTGGCAATTCACTTGCCTGGCTTAGTTCTGGCCCAGCATGGATCACATTAACACTTGCACCCTCATTCACTCCCAGAAACTCCTCTCTGCCACTCCTCATCCACTCCTCAATCACACACCTTGCATTCGAATCTCCATCATGCGACATGCTGTGCAAACAATAATGCCTAAGATGTGACTATGCATGCATCCATATTCTCATGCATCTCTCTGTCATGTTGAGAGTCCATAAAGTCTCAGACATGCCGATGACTTGTTGGGGATGGGGTTATATAGCTTGTTGATTACAGCACCTGTTAATAGACAGGTGCATTTCAGGTTTGGAATTGGTCACCTGTGTATCTGTGACTTGTCTGGCATTCCAGCTGATGATTGCCCTGCTCCATATATAGATCACACTCACTGTTTGATACAGGGTAAACAAATGATGTTACTGACAAGGGTATCAGATTATTTTTTGATTCAGGATGTCTCTGATTGCATTACTATAGTTAATGTTTTGATGTTTGTTTTACTGTAGTGGCAGGTCTGAACTTGGCCTTTACTGTTCACATGTATTTCTTGACCTGTGATTTTGATTTGGATTGATATATTACATTGCTCTTTTGTGCCTCAGTGTTTGCTAAGTGATGATATCTCAATGATTGTACATGGTTTTGTGTAAGTGTGCTATCTCTTTAAATGCTGCATCAATTATTTTTGTCAATGTGTATAGCCGTGTTTTACAAGCTGATTATCAGGGCTAGTGGGACAGGTTAGGTTTTCTGTTTAACAGTGTGTAAACACATGTGAGGCAATTATTATTCTGATTTGGTCACCTGGTTTGTCGTGGTTAAGGATTCTATCTGGCCTGTCTAGGGAGTCTGGAGGAAAGGCTCATGAACCACTGGTATATGAATTTTATATGATGAATGTCGCTTATGGAGAGGGGCATATGTTTCATTTTTACACTATGTTGAGCATGACAATCTGATGAACTTCCCTACTTTTGTATTATTTAAAAGTGGTTTTCTGTCTTTTTAAGGGCTACTAGGGCACTCTTACATCTCTGTGGGAACCCTTGGCAGGTCCTATTTAAATGTCAGGGTCCACATGAGTGCCTCTGTAAGTGAGCAAAGGTTAACATGTCATCAGTTTCATGTTTTTGTATTGCTATTTAATCAGGTAGTGTGTCTTTAATTGCTTTATGCATGTTGCAGCATGGCTTTTCATATTGGCATATGCATGACCATTCCAACATATGATGAAATAAAATATTTTTTAAATGCCTATTTTTATTTGGGGATTATTGTGCAAGTAATTATAATACCTTTACATGCTGGTGTGTTTATATTATCTTTTACAGTGTTGAGACCTTGTCTGTAAACCCTTTGTGGGTCCGATTTGGAGGCTGTAATATTTTTGCCTCTATTTACTGGTTTCAGATTTAAGTGATAGTGCGTCTTTGGGGATCCATAGCAATTTAATTGTGATTTTCGGAAATAACAGTTACGCCTTGACAGATCAAAGGTTTTGCGGCAACGGAGTTCAGATTTCGTCATCCCGTAGGGTTTTTCCACCTGTAACCTGCAGATAGTTTGCTGGTAGCTTTAAGAGGAAAATGTAATAGCCGTAAGTATTGCGGGCTCCGTTACGGGCTACGATTTTACACGTTGGGGGAATTTAATAGGGCATTTAGATTTTACTAAGTTATTCGAGGCATTGTGAGCCTATAGAAGAAAACTTTGTTCCAAAATGCATTGTGAACAATCACTGAGCAATATAATTCTTCCAGAGCTCTTCCTCCTTATTAACTTTTAGGACTATTCACTTTGAGAATATTATCCTAATGTATGAGAGAAAAAAAACGTTAAGAGACTTGTCAAGAGATCATTTATAGTGGATCCTGTGCAGTGGATACTGATACTATTAAAAATGATTGTGTGTATGTTTCAAATCCTAATAATTATTAATGTACATAAGGAAAAGTTATGTGTATATATATATTGTTCATAACTATAAGGTCATTTTGGCTCTCTCACCTGGTCTATGTATAACTGAAATAAATCATCCTGTTTATGAAGTAAACTATATCTTGACAATTATTTAAAATCAATTCATTTTGAATAAATACAGGTTTTGTTATTGTGAGATTACTTCCCCTACGAGTGGAATATACAGTATATACACTTATACTACAATCTTTAAGCATTGAACTGACTCTATTTCCAGCACCTCGTCCAAATATTTCAATTTTTTTAATGGATGTTATTATCTTTATTTATTGTTAATAAAGTTTTGGTTTTAATAGTGGAAAATGTCCTATTTATTTCATGCACAACATTGATCTGTAATTACGGTACTTGTTTTTGTTCCATTGTCTAATAATTTATGAATTGTAAAGCTAACTCCCTTTGTTTCTACTTTTTTTGCTTTGAATTACTAGCAACTCTCAGGGTTCTCTTTACTTTGCTACATAGATTTGTTAGTTGTGGTCTATTTGATAAGTAGCCAAAATAACACATGGCATAATGGCCTGCCGCAATTTATACATAAATATATATATATATATATATATATATGTGCCTTGAAGACAATTATATTCTTTGAGGAAATATATTTTTGGCTTTGCACACAATTTTCCTGTGATTATAATTTCCCAGTAAAATACTTAGCAGGCTAACAAAAAAAGACATTTAGAGCACCGATTCATTCTATTTTATTCCAACATCTGTATGTGTTGGACCACACACAAAAAATCAAACAGTACAGTACAAAGAGATACTAATCTTTAAATAAATATGCATGCATGCACTTCATTTATTATCTTTAATTACTTCTTTACTTAGTAATCTTTTAGAATAAAAGACAGGGTTATGTTCTTCTAACTATACCTTCCACATAATTACAGTATTCCATTACTAAGAACTGTTTCAAATTACTATACATGACCATGTTTGGCTGTTGCATCAGCACAGTTGATCACCAGTTGATATACTGTACTTTATAATTACTATTACTATACCACATATACCTTGATATTACAGTACAATGTACAATGCATCAAAGAGTATTTCTTTTTACACTGATTGTACCTCAAAGTGAATGTTCTCAAGTACAAAGGACAACATTTCCAATTAGGCAAACAAGGCAGCTGCCTATGAATGTCCAGATTTTCAAACTAGGCAAGTGCAAGGCAATCATGTTCCAGCATTAAAGAGCAACTCAGAAAAAATCAGAGGCTTGTACAGAGCTCTTTTTAGTAGGTGTCAAGTGCAATAGCAAAGCTCCTCTCTCATTGGCTGCATTGTACTGACAGTCTACATAACATGTTGGGTTATATTTTTGTGTTGGAAAACATGCTAAAAACTATAGATAAAAGAACCACAACTACAGAATCCCCTGGGAATCTGAAATAACTCTGAGGTTAGTTACTTGCTCTATGGAAGGTCACAATACATTTCATAAGAGGAGCAGTATACTGCTACTTGGGAAGAGGAAAGCTGGAGAATCCTTAGACCTACTCTACTGGATTTGTAAGGTACTTGTGATAAATTGCCCTTTAACTCACTCTCTGCCAGTGTAGCTTGCAAATATCTGACACTGAAAAGCTGATAAGAACTGAAATATTTATTAGTAGCTAATGGCTGAAAATATTGAACCATTACTTATTCGACTGTAGTGTAAATAATGTACAGTTGTAGTGTTTATATCACTTCGTTTTACAAATGAAGTGCCCTTTTTTGTTGGATATTATTGCTACCATTAAAATGTATTTACCTTGTAATTTATTTACCTCATAATTTGCCATCATATGTATAAAGTGCTGACTGAATATTTGCTAAATTATTTCTCAGGTTATTCTATGTAGATTAATAGCTAATACTGTATCCCACAGCAAATTATATATAGCTTGGTAGATATGTGGTAAATACTGTAGATCCCTAATAAGTGTGAAAGGACTTTGATTCTACATTAATAAATTACATACATTTTTTCTGTACTCCATTAAAAACTACACTATGTACTGTATATGAATTTATGAGTGTGTATATATATATATATATATATATATATATATATATATATAGTTCACCACAATAATCATTTATAATATGGTGGGCAAAAGAGCGATAGAAGCCCTCCACCATACAGTAGTACAGTAAATAAAAAGTACATCTGTGTTCACATCTGAATGTCTAAAGCAAGTTAAAAAAACCTGCTTCCAGCTCAGAGTTCCCGAGAAAAAACGTTATTACACTGCATTCTGGGAAGTTGAGCTAGGACACACAAATTTGCCCACAAATGCCTCGCTCTTCATTCCGTAGCCATTACCAAACATGGCTTCCTTTAAGCTTATGCATGTTGTATTACACAGCTTTAATGCAAAGCCAAGGTTGGAATACACACAGGCTGAGTATCCAATACATGTACAGCTATATATATATGCTATTTTCAAAATCGAACCACACACGTTTAATAATAATCATATAACAATATCAGCTTTGTCTATCCAATTACAAAGGGGTGTGGGAATCCACCAAATCTATTGGCTTAGCAGGACAGCAAGAGGCAAAAACACAGATTCTAGCATGGTCATGTAAGGCAAGATCCCCATATTTAAAGTGAAGCATAAACTGGAAGTTATAGTTGCGATAATTACACTATATTTGTTAAGTAAACAACCCTCAGATACCATTACAAGATATATATATATATACCAAGATACATATGTGAGTGTGTGCCTATGGAAAAAGTTTTTTCTTCAGATATTACTTATGGTTCCACCACTACCTTCTGCCTGTTCACTAATCCAAACTCCAGAACTAAATCTCACTCCTCCTTCTGTATTGGACGAATAGAGAACAACAGAGACATGAAGTGGATTCTGTAAGGTAAAGAGATCCACACTAGTTATCAGTAATTCCTATGTGTAAGTCTGTGTGGTTTTGTACCCGGTATATGCTAATGCCGTGACGTCACACGCGCGCCACGTCATTAGCCTATAGCGGGTGCAAGCACCCGGTATATGCTAATGACGTGGCGAGCATGTGAAGTCACATGCGCGCCACATCAAGACCCGGAACAAGCATAGGCCGGAGCAGGTAAGTGAGAGGAGAGGGCGGGGGGGTATTTAGAGGGGTAGTATGAGGGGGGGGGGGGTTGAGGATGAGGGAGGTTTAGGAGGGGGGGTTGAGGAGGGGAATGAGGATGGGGGGTTGAGGTTGAGGATGGGGGTTGAGGTTGAGGAGGGGGTTAAGGAGGAGGGCTAAGGGTGAGGAAGGGGGCTGAGGATGAGGAGGGGGCTGAATTTTATGTGATGGATCAGAACACAATAGTCTAAGTTGGTGAAGTGAAATGAGAAAAAAAAAAAAATATATATATATATATATATAAAACTATTTTTTAGAAATAGAAAACAGAAAATTGGCATGTGCGTATGTATTCACCCACTTTGTTATGAAAACCATATAAAGCTCTGGTACAACCAATTACCTTCAGAAGTCACATACTGTAATTAGTGAAATTATGTCCACCTGTGTGCAATCTAAAAGTCACATGATCTGTCATTACATATACACACCTTTTTTTAAAGGCCCCAGAGGCTGCAACACCTAAGCAAGAGTCACCACTAACCAAACATTGCCATGAAGACCAAGGAACTCTCCAAACAAGTAGGGAACAATGTTGTTGAGAAGTACAAGTCTGGGTTAGGTTTTAAAAAAATATTCAAATCTTTGATGATCTCCAGGAGCACCATCAAATCTATCATAACCAAATGGAAAGAAGATGGCACAACACCAAACATGCCAAGAGACGGCCGCCCACCAAAATTCATGGACCGGGCAAGGAGGGCATTAGTCAGAGAGGCAGCACAGAGACCTAAGGTAACCCTGGAGGAGCTGCAGAGTTCCACAGCAGAGACTGGGAGTATCTGTACACAGGACGGCAATAAGCCGTATGCTCCATAGAGTTGGGCTTTATGGCAGAGTGGCCAGAAGAAAGCCATTACTTTCAGCAAAAAACAAAATGACACGTTTTGAGTTTGTGAAAAGGCATGTGGGAGACTCCAAAAATGTATGGAGGGAGGTGCTCTAGTCTGATGAGACTAAAATTGAACTTTTCGGCCATCAAAGAAAACGCTATGTCTGGCGCAAACCCAACACATCACATCACCCAAAGTACACCATCCCCACAGTGAAACATGGTGGTGGCAGCATCATGCTGTGGGGATGTTTTTCAGTAGCCAGGACTTGGAAACTGGTCAGAGTTGAGGTAGAGATGGATGGTGCTAAATACAGGGATATTCTTGAGTAAAACCTGTACCGCTCTGTGCGTGAATTGAGGCAAGGATGGAGGACAATGACCCCAAATACACTGCTAGAGCAAAACTTGAGTGGTTTAAGGGGAAACATGTAAATGTGTTGGAATGGCCTAGTCAAAGCCCAGACCTCAATCCAATAGAAAATCTGTGGTCAGACTTAAAGATTGCTGTTCACAAGCGCAAACCATCCAACTTGAAGGAGCTGGAGCAGTGTTGCAAGGAGGATTGGGCACACATCCCAGTGGTAAGATGTGGCAAGCTCATAGAGACTTATCCAAAGTGACTTGGAGCTGTGATTGCCGCAAAAGGTGGCTCTACAAAGTATTGACTTTAGGGGGGTGAATAGTTATGCACATTGACTTTTTCTGTTATTTTGTCCTATTTGTTGTTTGCTTCACAATAAAAAATAAAAAAAACATCTCAAAGTTGTGGGCATGTTCTGTAAATTAAATTATGTAAATCCTCAAACAATCCGTGTTAATTCCAGGTTGTGAGGCAACAAAACATGAAAAATGCCAAGGGGGGTGAATAATTTAGCAAGGCTTGCTCTATATTTACAATAGACTGCCTGAGGAAAATACTGCTGTGCCAACCAAGAAACATGTTGAAGATTATATTCTAATGTTTTATAATTGGGGGTATACACTATGAATATCCCCCTCTTTTGTATTCCCTTCCTGGGTCTACTTATTACTTGCATACATTCCAATTATTGCTTTTTTATTTAATAAATCAAGAATGTTTTTTTCACTTTTCAGTCAAGTTTGTGAATTCATAATAATGCAGACTAGGAAATGATATCATTTAAATCTTACAATGCATATTCTGTTTTCAGGACAGTAGTTCTGTGACATTTGTGTAACTGGATGAAGTAAGTACTCATGAAAGAACTTGAAGGTCAGTGAGTTGTTAGAATATTTTTCATTAATAGATATTATGTAGTTCAAGATATCCTATTGGAAGTTTTAATTGCGTCTCTACAATTATATTGACTTGACTTGACAGATTAATCTTAACAATTAATTAGTGTCCATTGTCACACAAATAATCTGTTTGTAAAAAAATATATACATACAAGACTACAAATAACTTTGAATTTGAAATAATATAGTCATCGCTTTTTCCTACTCATTAATGGAACAGTGTGATGTGTCTTTAAAAAAAATGTTTATATACAAATCATATAGTTATAATTAGTAATTGAGGTTGAAGAAAGAATTTTAGTCCATCAGGCTCAATCATTTTAGATCTCCTCTGATCTGCAATGTGCGGATTAACTGTTAATTGGTCCAGTAAAAAACTCAAGTGAAATTTTGCCAATTGTCTCAAAAGGGGGGAAAACATTCTTCCTGGCCCCAGATACTGGTGATCAGATTACTCCCTCTCTAATTAACAACTATAACCCTAAACGCCTTTTTTATTTAAAAATATATCAGATCCCTTTTTAAAGTTATCTATTGATAATTTCACAGTTTACCCACACTTACTGTGAAGAACCTTTTTCTTTCTTTAAGGTTGAAACTTTTTACTTCTAACCTCAAAGGATGCCCTCTTGTCAGTTGAAAACTGCTTGGCATAAAAAGTTCTCTTGACAAAGCCATGTATTGACCCTGGATATATTTATATAAGGTAATGATATCTCCTATTAGACTTTTTTCTAGAGAAAATAGGTTAACTTTGGTAAGTTTTTCTTCATAACTTAGCCCCTCCATTCCCCTTATTAGTTTTGTTGCCCTTCTCTGTACTTTTTCCAGCTCTAAAATGTCCTTTTTATGAAGCGGTGCCCAAAATTGTACTCCATATTCCAAATGAGGGCGTACTAGGGATTTGTATAGTGGTAGAATTATATTTGCTTCCCTGACTTCTATTCCCTTCTTAATACATGCTAATATTTTATTTGTCTTTGCAGATGCTGCTTGTCATTGAGCACTGTAACCTAGGTGGTTATCCACAAGTACTCCCAAATCCCTTTCAATATCTGGTACCCCTATATTTGCTACATTAAGATTATAAATTGCATGGCTATTTTTCCTTCCCAGATGCATAACTTTACATTTATTTGTTTTAAATCTCATCTGCCATTTAGTTGCCCATTTCTCTAATTTATGCAAATCCCTTTGGACGAAAAGTACATCATTATTTGATTTAATTACCTTGCACAACTTAGTGTCATCAGCAAAAATGGAGACAATACTTTCCAATCCTAAATAAGTCACATTAATAAATGTGTTTAAAAGCAGAGGACCTAATACTGAACCCTGATGAATCCCACTTACCACATTAGTCCAATCTGAGTATGTTCCATTTACAACAACCATTTGCTTCTTGTCTTTTAGCCAGCTCTCAATCCATGAGCAGATATTTACTGCAATTCCTATATCACTTAGTTTGCACAATAGTCTTCCACGTGGCACCATATCAAAAGCCTTTACAATCCAAAAAGAGTACATCCACTGAGTTGCCTTTATCTGAGATTTCACTGACATTCTCATAGAAACCATTTAGGTTTGTTTGCAATGACCTATCCCTCATAAATCTGTGCTGACTCCTACTTATAATCTTGATACTATCCCTTATTAACTCCTTAAAAGCTTTCTCACTACAAAAGTGAGGCTTACAGAACTATCTTTTTTCTGGATTTGTTCTTGCTCCATTCGTAAATATAGGTATTACCTCTGCTTTTCTCCAGTGATCTGGTAGAGAACCTGTCTTGAGTGAGTCTTGAAAAATTAGATATAGTGATATAATGACAGTTATTCTCAAATTTTAGGAGGCACATATTAATAATAATCCAAGGGTACTTAGGGAACTGGGTTCTGTAATAGCTAATCCATTATGTCGAATTTTTCTAGATTCACTCAGCACAGGGTCGCTTTCATTTGCAATATGGAATACAATTCTGGGCATCACTTCATAAAAAGGACATTTTAGATCTGAAAAAAGTACAGAGAAGGGCAACAAAACTAATAAGGGGAATGAACGGGCTATGTTATGAAGAAAGACTAACCAAATTAAACTTATTTTCTCTAGAAAAAAAGGCATCTAAGAGAGGATATGATTACCATATATAAATATATCAAGGGTCAATTAATTACTATGCAACTAAAACTATGTAAAAAAGATTTGTAAAATAAAGGTGTTGTTTTACCTTTCATTTCATCTCATGCATGCTTTAATATTTTAAGAGATATATTCTATATGCAAAAAATAGGATTGATCAAGTATATATAAAAAGATCAATTTATGTACCAAATTTTCCTTTTGTAAAGTTATTTTAGTTGTTCATTTTTTTTATATTAGATACATAATTAAGCAATGTTAAAACATATACACTATTCATTGTATTAATATTAATGGCTTTATAATGGGTGTTTGGCAGCAACATCTAAGTCCAGCAGTTTAGGATGTCTTTTATAGACATGTAGCTTTTGCCAAGTCTGGGGAAAGGATTATTTCACAAAGGGAAACAAGTGTAATTTAGCACTTAGACCCCAAATTCTTAATAACAAACTTGTTCCCAAAATAATACCAGACAATAGACTAAACAGAATGTATGGGAGGTTTGGTTAAGTTGCATCATGGTGAGTTGAACTGGAGTTTTATATTTTGACAACTTTACACCACAGGCCATACATCCTGTTTTTCTCTTCTACACACTATGCATAATCACATAATTGTGAGTTAAATTGGTCATTAAATGCATAGCATGTAAGTTTTTCAGTTTCTTTGGTATTGGTATTAATTGGTACAGATCCTAAAATATGTCTTCTCCAGGCACTATACCCAGTTGTTTGGATATTGTTTAACCAAGAAAATCAGCTCTGCCCTGCTACCCATTGTTGAGTAATAGCCAATCCACTGACATTTTCAAACACTGTCAATCCCAATGATAACTGTTTACCTTATAAAGTGTGTTTATTTATTAGCTATACAATGCCTTGCAAAAGTATTCATTTTTCGTGTTTTGTTGCCTCACAACCTGGAATTAACATGGATTGTTTGAGGATTTGCATCATTTAATTTACAGAACATGCCCATGAATTTGAACAACAAATAGGGCAAAATAACATAAAAAGTCTATGTGCGTATCAATTCACCCCCCTAAAGTCAATACTTTGTAGAGCCACCTTTTGCGGCAATCACAGCTCCAAGTCACTTTGGATAAGTCTCTATGAGCTTGCCACATCTTACCACTGGGATTTCTGCCCATTCCTCCTTGCAAAACTGATCTAGCTCCTTCAAGTTGGATGGTTTGCGCTTGTGAACAGCAATCTTTAAGTCTGACCACAGATTTTCTATTGGATTGAGGTCTGGGCTTTGACTAGGCCATGCCACACATTTACATGTTTCCCCTTAAACCACTCAAGTGTTGCTTTAGCAGTGTGTTTGGGGTCATTGTCCTGCTGGTAGGTGAACCTCCATCCTAGCCTCAAATCACGCACAGAGTGGTACAGGTTTTGCTCAAGAATATCCCTGTATTTAGCACCATCTTACCCTCAACTCTGACTACTTTCCCAGTCCCGGCTGCCATTTTGTTTTTTGCTGAAAGTAATGGCTTTCTTCTGGCCACTCTGCCATAAAGCCCAACTCTATAGAGCGTACAGCTTATTGTCGTCCTATGCACAGATATTCCAATCTCTGCTGTGGAACTCTGAAGCTCCTCCAGGGTTACTTTAGGTCTCTGTGCTGCCTCTCTGATTAATGCCCTCCTTGCCCGGTCTATGAGTTTTGGTGGGCGGCCGTTTCTTGGCAGGTTTGCAGTTGTGCCATGTTCTTTCCATTTGGTTATGATAGGGGATCATCAAAGATTTGGATATTTTTTTATAACCTAACCCTGTCTTGTACTTTTCAACAACATTGTCCCTTACTTGTTTGGAGAGTTCCTTGGTCTTCATGGCAGTGTTTGGTTAGTGGTGCTTCTTGCTTAGATCTTGAAGCCTCTGGGGCCTTTCAATAAAGGTGTGTGTATATGTAATGACAGATCATGTGACACTTAGATTGCACACAGGTGGACATCATTTCCATAAATATGTGACTTCCGAAGGTAATAGGTTGCACCAGAGCTTTTTATGGGCTTCATAACAAAGGGGGTGAATACATATGCAAATGCCAATTTTCTGTTTTCTATTTCTAATAAATAGTTCTATGTATATATTTTTCTAATTTCACTTCACCAACTTAGACTATTGTGTTCTGATCCATCACATAAAATTCAGATTAACAAAACATTGAACTTAAGACTGAAATGTAACAAAATAGATTAAAGGTCAAGGGGGGTGAATACTTTTGCAAGGCACTCTAAAAAGTCAAGGGGGCTAATACTTTTGCAAAGCACTGTACATAAACACTCTCCAGTTGCCACCCACTATCATACTGCAGTAGTGGGATGCCACTTTATTTAGAACCACACAGAGGGAAGTGCTAAATTAGTCAGAGAGGCGGCACAGAGACCTAAGGTAACCTTGGAGGAGCTGCAGAGTTCCACAGCAGAGACTGGAGTATCTGTACATAGGACGACAATAAGCCGTATGCTCCATAAAGTTGGGCTTTATGGCAGAGTGGCCAGAAGAAAGCCATTACTTTCAGCAAAAAACAAAATGACACGTTTTGAGTTTGCGAAAAGGCATGTGGGAGACTCCCAAAATGTATGGAGGAAGGTGCTTTGGTCTGATGAGACTAGAATTTAACTTTTCGGCCATCATAGAAAATGCTATGTCTGGTGCAAACCCAACACATCACATCACCCAAAGAACACCATCCCCACAGTGAAACATGGTGGTGGCAGCATCATGCTGTGGGGATGTTTTTCAGCAGCCGGGACTGGGAAACTGGTCAGAGTTGAGGGAAGGATGGATGGTGCTAAATACAGGGATATTCTTGAGCAAAATCTGTACCACTCTGTGCAAGATTTGAGGCTAGGAGGGAGGTTCACCTTCCAGCAGGACAATGACCCCATACACACTGCTAAAGCAACACTTGAGAGGTTTAAGGGGAAACGTGTAAATGTGTTGGAATGGCCTAGTCAAAGCAAAGACCTCAATCCAATAGAACATCTGTGGTCAGACTTAAAGATTGCTGTTCACAAGTGCAAACCATCCAACTTGAAGGAGCTGGAGCAGTTTTGCAAGGAGGAATGGGCAAAAATCCCAGTGGTAAGATGTGGGAAGCTCATAGAGACTTATCCAAAGCGACTTGGAGCTGTGATTGCCGCAAAAGGTGGCTCTACAAAGTATTGACTTTAGGTGGGTGAATAGTTATGCACATTTACTTTTTCTCTTATTTTGTCCTATTTGTTGTTTGATACACAATAATAATAAAGAAAACATCTTCAAAGTTGTGGGCATGTTTTGTAAATTAAATGTTGCAAATCCTCAAACAATCCATATTAATTCCAGGTTGTGAGGCAACAAAACACGAAAAATGCCAAGGGGGGTGAATAATTTTGCAAGGCACTGTACATGAGTAGCAACTCAAGTTATACAGCTCCCTGCTACTAATGTGTCTTTCAGAGAGTGGTTTTCAATTTGGCACTTCCCCATGGGTGGCTCCACTCCAGCCCCAAATCATCATTCGGGTTGTTAAGGATACTGAAGCATATGCAGTCTGGACGAATTATAGAAAATATTAATAATTTGGTTAAATGAACAGTAAAAGTTCAATAAACGTGTTTTACTAATCAAGCCCTGCCTAGCTATTCTTTAGAGACCCCCCTCCCTTTATAAGACCGTTAAAGCGGTCCTTTAAGTTTAGGTGGAGCTTTCCCTTTAAAGGATACAATTTTTCTGATATTTAAATAATTCAAGTTAATTTTAATCAATCTGCTTTAGGAACAAAAATTTTTTTTATTATTTACAGTGTGTATTTAAAGTTTCATTTTGTTTTCTGAGCTGAATATTTCTGCTACTGTCAGAAGGATGTGACATATTGGGATTGTGCAGATCAAAACTTCCTCTACATGAAAAATCTCCTCCCACCTCGAAAAGTGAATTAGCAACAATGAAAAGGGTATATTAAACAGCAGCATAGTTGTGCATAAAATGTAATAAATTGATAGCTGTATTTTTATACATTCTAAAAACATTTTGCCTGTGAAATCTAGTTATTCAAAAAAGAATAATATAAATGTAGCACTACTATGTTCTTTTAATTAAACATTTGTTTTTCTTATGCCTCTTTTTTTACCTATTCCCAATAAAATTTGCTTCCATTTTAATATAAAAAAAGCAAAGACAAACTGAAATGAAAGACGAAATGATGACGCAATACTTACAAGGGTGCCAAGAATTACAGTCTCTGCAGGGGGTCATTTTTCTATTCAGATCAATACAATGATCCACAGCAGGGAAATACTCAGCTACATTAACATGATAATATTCTCTACAGTTTAGCAAATAGCTTTCATATAATAATATATATATTTGAAAGGTGTTACTCACTGAAGAAGAAATCCCAGAGCTCCCAAAATTTCAAGTGGCCAAAGAGGCAGCAATGTGTTTCTGATTAGGCCTATGAGTTTCATGCCTAGGGCAGCCGATTTTCAGTGGGCAGTAGTGATGTCGCGAACATCAAATTTTGGATTCGTGAACAGCGAACACGAACTTCATCAAATGTTCGCGAACGGGCGAACATCGGCGAACTGCCATAGACTTCAATGGGCAGGCGCATTTCAAAACCCACAGGGACTCTTTCTGGCCACAATAGTGATGGGAAAGTTGTTTCAAGGGGACTAACACCTGGACTGGGGCATGCCGGAGGGGGATCCATGGCAAAACTCCCACGGAAAATTACATAGTTGATTCAGAGTCTGGTTTTAAGCCATAAAGGGCATAAATCACCTAACATTCCTAAATTGTTTGGAATAACATGCTTTAAAACATCAGGTATGATGTTGTATCGATCATGTAGTGTAAGGGTTACACCCACTTCACAGTAACAGACCAATCGCCCCGTTTAATGCACCGCAAACAACCGCAAACAGTCCCTTTGCACAACCGCAAACTCCCCATTTGCACAAGGTTGGATACCAAGCTAGCCATGTCCCGTTCCTTGTCCTCACTGATGTCATTGAAGGTCTCTTCCTCCACCCAGCCACCAAGGGTCCCGAAAGGTGACAACAAGCCCCCTGGGACGCCTGCTGTGTTTGGTCTTCCACCTCCTCAAAGCCACCTTCCTCCTCTGACTCCTCTTCTTCAGACTCCCAGAGTCTGGGGGCTTCCACTGCCCAGCATGGAATATTATACACAGGTCAGAGTCTGGGGGCTTCCACTGCCCAGCATGGAATATTATACACAGGTCCTCCCACTTCAAATTTGGGGCACTGCGCGTGCAATCTAAGGTGCCACCAGATATGAGTGTCACTGTGCACAGGCAAAAGTTGGCAGAGTAGGCGCTGTAGGCCTCACACACGCCTGTAGGCAGGCAACTGATATTCAATCTATTACAGTCAAAAAAGTGTTGTTTTATTTTACTGAGCATAATATAAGCTGTTAGGTGTTAGCCTGTCACACACACACGCTGGCAGGCAGGCATATGCAATTAGATTACACAGAAAAAAATTATAAAATAAAATAAATGATGTTCTAGCCCTAAAAAGGGCTTTTTGGGTTGCTGTCCTTCAGATGGACGGCTCTGGAAGGGAGTGTATGCTGCTGATTGGCTGGAATGTGTCTGCTGACTGTGAGGTGCAGGGTCAAAGTTTCCTCAATGATAAAGTATAGGGGGCGAACCAAAAAGCGCATGTGTTCGCCGTTCGCTGCGAACGCAAACATGCAAAAATCGCTGTGAATAGTCCGCCGGCGAACTGTTCGGGACATCACTAGTGGGCAGCAGTCTGCCTGAATTTGCAGTGCAGTACATTGGAATCTGCATATTGCAGATCAGAGGAGGTCTTAAAAGGTTGAACTTGAAGGATTAAAAATAATTTTTAACCTCAATTACTATGTAACTATGTAGCTATGTTTGTATATGCAAATACATATCTATATACAATGATATCTCAGTCTGTAAGTGTACATGGCACTTTCTGCCACATCATATGCTGTATATACATAAACACACATGAAGTTATGATTTCCTATATGGAAAGGAGGAGTTACAAGTAGGGCATAGGGGATGCACAGGTCTGAATTGCTTACATTTTAACACAACAAAAAACAAAGACAAACTCAAGTGAAAGACAAAATGATGATCCTTTGCTGAACATATGTATACATTATAGGAGTAATTACAGGGCTGGCAGGTAATACAGTCTATGTAGGGGTAATTTTATTATCCAGATCTATTATCATACAATGGTCCACATCAAGGAAGTTGTAAACTACAGCTACTGGTATGACATAATTCTCTCCAGTTTAGTAAAGACAAAATCCAATTATTCACAAAATTTCAAGTGGCCAAAAAGGAATATATATTTCTTAACACAGATTTGCAATTGACATTGTAATTTACTAAAGACAGCGGCAGCTTGAGCAAAGAGTCCAAACTGTAGAGATGTATATGCTTAATATGTACTCTCTGCTCTAAAACACATATATACTTCAGAACAGACAAAATCCTGGAATCCATCATTGTTATGGCATCTCTGAGAAGAAAAAATGAAGAGGAATCAAAGAAAGGAAGAGGGACATGGTGGTGCTGGGATAGAGGAATTTTTATGTAAAAGAGGGAGATATGAAATTGCAAGATGCACATAGTCCAAGAGGCATAGATCTTAGGTGTCATATCTTCAAAACTCATCATTAGGCTCACTCTTGATGTTATGTTATGCTTATGAACACCAGTGCCAGGCAATAATAAAACACATATATATATATATATATATATATATATATATATAAATATGTATGGTGTTTATGTACATATGTACACACATTCATAGCGGCCTTCTGTGAAATACTCCATGAATGCAGCATTTAACAGGGAATTCCCCACCTGTTCCCCTTGTCCAGTTCAGATTTCTCTAATGACCCTCAATATTTCCGAGTGCATCTGAAGTATGTCATTGTGCTGCTTACATGACCTCTCATGCTTTCATTCCCCTTACAATGTAGAAGAGCTGAAGTCTACAATTCTCTAATACAGCCTGGAATGTTAATGGCCTCAGTCTATTAGAATGTTTCTTTCATTCTGAGTGTCCTGAAAATGTAAATCATAGACATGCCTTTCAGTCTCACCCCAATTAATTCATTTTCTTACATTAAATAGCATTGTTCGATAACACTTCAACTCTGTTTGTGACTTACTGTTGCTACGCCAGCGTATGACAATGATGTATTTGATAATACCTTTAGTATTCATACTTTTTTATCCAGTGATATATTTAGTACTTAAACAGGCCTTGGTATATTAAGAGTTTATATACAAGTAGAAGGTTTAATTGTGCCTTGAAGCAGCTTGGAAAAGTCTTATACTCTCTGTTGAATGGTGGGCAAGTTGCCAGCACAGAAGTTGATTTATTTTGCTGCTTATTATTCCTGGGTGGTCTAAAAGGTCCCGGTATAAGAAGAGCAGATAAAAAAATAACAGGTTGACATCAGGTTTAACCTTAAAACAGACTCTCATCCGCAGCAACTATATTTAATACTGACTCGCTTATAGCGGAACTGCACTGTAATTTCCAAGGATTACCGTTTCTAAGGATGCTGGAGAACAATAACTATTCACCCATCAGTATATTTGAGTGAATCAGTGGAAGTTGTCTGTTGTTATTGATTGAAAAGTTGTATTGTATCCAATATAATTTTATCTGAACAAAACTAAAAGGAAATCCTGCAAACTTTCACCAATCCATTAACTGATTCCATCAATTACACTTTCAATGTGTTTCTTTATCACATATGTGCACCTCCTAAATATTACTAGAGAGAACACTAATGGCAAACTGCACACATCTGTATATTGAAAGTATACAGAGTTCCAGTCTCCATTTCTTGCACGGTAAGCAGGACGTCATCCATAGTCAAGCAGAGAATGTGAGCATTTGTTGACGAGACTTTGAGAGACAGGGAGAGGAATGGGATAGCAACAGTTGAGGATATAAAATAAGGGAGATAGGAAGAAAGAAGATCACCCTAGTAAGCATGGTAATACCACCCATTCAGAGTGAGGACCTGTCGAGTGTTCCTAGTCACACTTCTAATGATCACTTATTTAATTGATGCAAATCAGCCTTGTATTGGTTTACAAATACCCAAATAATTCTGTTTCTGTTATTGAGAATTCTATTTAAACTGTTTGTCTGTCCATAGCTTGAGAGGGAGAATTATCCTACTTGTGCGTATTCTTCTTTCTATTGTCAGGTGCTAATTTATAGTGCTAGTCTTTCAACAGACCTAAATAGAGATGTTCCCTGAAGCCATGGTTCTTCTAATTCCCACCAGGTTTCTTAAATTGTTAGGGACCAGGCAATATCTGCTACCATGAAAACAAAATTCTATGCAATAGTTAAAATAAAATGCTGTATTTATTTATTTTAAGCTTTTTAAACATTTAACATATTATTAAGTTAAGCTTTTCATAAGAGCATACTATTATAACTCTTCAGAGGTCCTTTAAATATATTCTCTTCCCCTCTTAAACATTATCAGCCTTATGAAATTGTGATTTGGCCAATTGAATAGGGCTCTATTTAAGCACCTGGGAGTTTTTAGTTAGTGAACTTCTATCCAAAAGCAAGGTCTTCACTAACTAAAAACTTCTGTAAAAAAAAAAAATGGTCTGTGCTTATATAGAGCCCTATTCAATTGGCCAAATCACAATTTAATAAGGCTGTATACCTCCATCTTCATCCTCTTCATAACTCCATTAGCAACACGGCAATATCCTTTTTTGCTTAACCAATAGTTTCATTTGTATTTTCAAACACTATATGGCTTAGGGTCTAATTTGTTAGTTCTGTCTATCAAACTATTATTGCCTGACTTTTAAGGGTGAAGATACCTACAGAAAGCTATGTCCATTAACATTGTGAGTGCAATAAAAAGGTAATACTATTTCCCACCATTATCAACTGTTTTGGTCTTACATTTCTCTGTACATTTACAGCTTATACCCCACATACACTCTGCCAATTTCTTTCTTCCCATATATTCCTGGAGGTAATTGTAGTATGGTGCACTGTTATACAGTAAGTCACTGGACTTCAACACTGGAGGGACAATTCAGGTCTTATCAGAAGAAATCTACTTCTCAATAGACATAGCTACTTTTAATTACTGTATTAGTTACAATGTGATCCCCTTCTGTAATTACCTTTGCCTCCGGCTTAAATCTTTCTGGACTAAAACTAATCCTTTTGTTTTCATTGAACAATCAGAGAAATCAGAAAAACAGTCTTATGCTAACTAACTTCTGTTAAATTCAATTACTTATGTTACTTAAAGAAAGGGATATGTATTATTATCTATTATTTTCAAGTAATCATTAATACACAAACATGTTAGTTGTAAAAAATAAAAACTACTTTTTTTGTTGACATTATATTATACCATAATATTTCCAATTTTAAAATTTTTACTCTTTGAAAATTCAGCAAATTTGCTACACAGAATGAAGCTTTGAGATAGCAATGAGTTAAAAGAGTTGTTTAATTATATTACTCTCTCTCTCCCCTCTTTATGGCGTGTATTGGAATTATTCCAGTTTTAGCCATTACTTCATGTTTCATTATTTCCTGGCTTAAGGAACTCAAGGGACAATAAATCTGCTAATAAATAACAAGATGATGATTACAGGAGTAATACATGGTTATCATTACATTTTAGCCTTAGGTTAACATCACATTAAATACACTTACATTTTTTTAATAAATCCAGTCCATTGTTAGAAAATAGAAGTGCTGTTTCCATGTACGTCTACAAAACATGTAAAATACTTATTAAAGACCATGTATCCCATGATTACTGGCAGTGAAGTGGAGTGTCCAAATTGTAATTTATATGTTAAGGGTTCCTAAAAGGATGTAGGATATTATATTGTCGAGAGAGAGTTGGTTTTGGTATGATCTCCATGATGGACTCTGGTTGAAGGTCTCACAATTGATTCCATCTCACAAGAGGAGGCTCCAATGAATAAATCTGGGTGCTTTCCTGTTTTATGCTACCACACGTGCATGTGCATCTGTTATGTTAAGCTGTCTCCTTGTGGCCGGTAAGTGGTTAGGTTTTTTTTGGTTAGGTTTACAGGGCTAGGGTTAGGGTTGGGAATGGGTGTAGGGGGTTAGGGTTGGGGCCTTTGGACTTAGTTTTAGGGTGTTAGGGTTAGGCTAAGAGGGTTTGGAGGTTAGGGCCGCCAAGGGGTGTAGGGGGTTAGGGGCTTAGGGTTAGGGGGTTAGGTTTAGGGTTAGGGCCGGGAAGTGCTGTAAGGGGTTAGGATTCAATTTAGGGTCAGCAAGGGGTGTAGGGGGTTAGGGCTGCCAAGGGGTGTAGGGGCTTAGGGTTAGGGGGTTAGGTTTAGGGCAGGGAAATGCTGTAGGGGGTTAGGATTAGGGTTAGGGTCGGCAAGGGGTGTAGTGAGTTAGGTTTAGGGCCGCCAAGGGGTGTAGGGTGTTAGGATTAGGGTTAGGGCTGGCAAGGGGTATAGGGGGTTAGGGTTAGGGACTTAGGGTGTTAGGTTTAGGGTTAGGCCCGCTAACTGCTGTAGGGGGTAAGGGTTAGGCCCGGCAAGGGGTGTACATGGTTAGGGGCTTACGGAGTACAGGAGGCTTCCAGTGCCGTGCACGCGCGTTTGCATGACCTACAGTATCTCTGCCATGACTACCAAGTGGATCAGCATGACCATGGATATAAAGATGTGCTTGGTGTTTTATGGTTTATGAGGTCACAGAGAGTTGGACATGACTAAACGATGCAAACATACAAAGCAGTCTCAATATGAGGAAGGACAGGAAAGATTTCCACCAGTGACATGTCAATCTCACCTTAAACGTCTTAATATACTTTTGTAAGGAATTTAGAATCCTGTAAATTAGTTTATATTTTTCCATATATATATATACATTTTTCAGGTTACTGGTATTAAATTAGCCCCTTACGTACACGCAGTGGACTAGCATGTTAAGACTCAGGATGGCCGAGAATAGTCTACGTTTTGAGCAACTTGGAACTTTGCAGCCGTAAATCCTTTGATCCGCCGAGCCCGTAACCACTACGTTTTCATTTCAGCTATTAAATTGCAACGTGGCCACACGCAAGCAAGCACGTAACACGCAAATAGAGCCCAAAGGCCAACGTGTGCTCAAGAGGACCCGCAAGAGGGGTAAAGTCCTATACGTAGCACTTGTTAATCAAATAAAAACACACTACTGTACTAATATTAAAATGGAAAGTGATGTTATGTCTTAGAATGAATAGCACAACATTCACAAGCATTCAAGTCGGGCCTGAAAAATACTTTATTTCATGTTTATATTTCGTGTAAGTTATGTTATCATTAAACAACATGGCAAATGATAGTGTTAAGATGTATATATGTATTATTAATTTCCCGGTATGAAATTTGTCAGTTTGACTTTAATTATAAAAGATGCAGACTCTGTGCAAGAATATGCAATAAAATGTTTACCTAGTTTGCACAGAAAAATAGCAAGTAGGTGTAACATTTGCTTTTTATATGTCATCAGCAAATAATGACAATTCTGTTGTACTTCAATCAAAAAATTGCATTGCCTCTTATTATTAATGAACGTAGTTTTATAGCTCATCAATAAAAATGTTTGTGTTGAAGATATTACGTATTACAAAATAAATAGCTTTTTTTATGGACCAGTATGGAAATCAGTCTCCTTCTGGATTGCTACCTTGTTGTGGTTAAAGGGCTTGTGTACTTCAATGAAGCTGTGAGCTATACCATGCAGGGTCGCCCAAGATGGGCAGGTCATCACAGAAAGGTCAAATTGTAAATCAGTGCTTTTTTTATCTTAATTAATCTTCAAAAAGTTTTACTCTTTTACTTTAGCATATGTGAGGATCGAATTTAAAGCATCACTAGAATGGTCCAGCTTTCATAACTCTTAATAGTGAAAAAAAAAAATCCCCTCAACTTAAGGTTAGAGTTCTATCTGCTTCGCATTGAGAGAAATTTACTTTTACCGGGATGAGCTCAGCAGAGATAAGGCAGCTGCAAGGAAGTGGTAGTATACTCGGCCACCAGTGTAGTTTGAATAAGATCGGTGGTGTTCAGTGTAAAATTGAGACAAAACCAGTGAGTTGCATGAGGATAGTGACACTTTAATGATCCAGATAGGTACAACTCTATTCATCAACAGGAAGGGAAATGTTGTATTTCTTTCCATTGTTTGTTCTAAGACCTTTCAGAGATTCATGAAAGTACATCTGGAATTTTAATATTTCCAGACCAGAAAAAATAAATTAAAAAAGTATTGCTAGCAAAGCCTTTGTTGGGAATTGCAGTGTCTGTTTTAAATACCTTTTTCCCATTAGCGGGGGAACTAAAAATAAACCACAATGAAAAAAAAATACATCAAAACTAAGACTTTATACACATTTTATTTGCTCCAGTGAAGCAATCATCAGTGCCTGAATCATCATAAAAATGATGCATATTTGTTAAATCATGTTTTAGATTTGGCATCTGGATTTCAATAAAGTTTTCCTTATGTAGCACTAGCAACTTTGCTCAACACGAGGCTCGCAATGTGCGTCTTTGCCGCTCATTGCGAGTCTCTTCCCCCCTGTATTACCTTGGGTTAAGAGTTAGTGCCTTGGTTTAAGTCTTATTGGCTTGAGTTAAATGTTACTGCCTTGTATTAAGTGTTACTGGTTTATGTTAAGTCTTAGTGCTTAGGGCTCGTATTTATGTCTTTCTGTCTCTTTTTACGTCCTTCGGACTCGTTTTTGTGTTTTTTTACGTTTTTTCGGCAGCCATTTTTTTTCTCACTTCGGCGACTTTCGATAGTGAAAAAAGGCAAAAGATGTATCAAATTAACTTGCAGCCTCGCTTACAGGCTCCCTGGCTCTCCTCCTGTGCTGTGTGTGAGTGCGTAAGTTAATTTGAGGCATATTTGTGTGTTTTTGCAGGTATTTTAATTTTGGTGGTTTGGCCGTTAAAGTGTTATTTTTGCAAGCCTTGCAGTCCATCTACGTGCTTCAGTCCTAAGTCATACAGGTCGTAATTTTGCGGCCATTGCTAAGTCATTGCAGCTAAGTCCTACTGTGTTTTATTTGTTCATGCACAAATGGTAATTAAATCATTATTTAACTAATAAATTAATATACTTTACCCATTTGTAATTAATATATCCAGCAATCAATATCCTGAAGAGCTAACAATCTGTTTTGATTTTCCTGCAGCTTACAATGTACATTTGGACTGTTGCTGACCTGAGGTGTAAGTGTCAGCAATGTGTCAAGTGTGCAGTGTAAATAGGCTGCGTGCGTGAGGCCAAACCTTTTGTTTAGTTGTGTAAATCGCCATTTTAGAATGGTAATGTTATTAGTTGCAAGTTAGTGTAAAATGGTGAGGATTGTCTATGTGTTATTTCGGGTATGGATCATTTTCCGTCCTTCCTAATAGTATATTTTGTACCTCGTACGTTCCTGGGTAAAAGTTTTATGTGCTTGGCGTTGTTTTGCGTGGTTAGGGGTCGTGTAGCCTCATTTTCATTTTTTTTTGCCCACCATTTTTTTTTTTGCTTAGCCGGTTTTCAAGTGTCGAAAATGCTGATATTCGACTTAAATTTGCATGCAACCTCACTCCCAGATGTCCTGGCTGCCCCCCTGTGCTCTGCGTGAGTTTTTTTATTTAATTTTTTTTATTTTGCTGTGTTTCTGTTTTTTCAATGTACGCGTTTCCGACGTTAACTTCGAATTTTTGCGACCTCAGCTCATATTTTTTTTTTTCTTAGTCCCGATTTCCTTTCATATTGTTGCAACCTCATATTTTTATTATTTTCTAAGTCCCGCAAGTCCGGATCTCCTCATCCCGCAGGTTTTTTATTTCTAAGTCCAGTGGATCATATTTATTTTTTGAAAGTCTGGGGGGGGGGGGGGGGGGGGTTTACCGAGAGTGAGGAACTGCAGAGCCTCCACCTCCGCAAATGCGGACACTCGCTTTGCGAGGTCCGCATTTGCGGCCTGCAATGAGCCTTCGGCTCATTGCAGTTGACGTTGGAGCCTCTAGTTTGGTACATGTGGGTTCATGATATGTATTAACCCCTTGAGTACTGGGATCAATATTACACATAAATAACAGTTAAAATATTGTTTTTAATTGCATATTTGTGGGTTTGAGACTGTTATACAATTAATTCTAATGTGTTTTCATGCCGTCCAATGTTTTTAAAGTACAGTAGCGTGTGTTTAATTGCTGCTACAGCTATCAGAACTGGCAGTAAAAGCCTTTGCGTTAAAACCCTATTTACTACTCTTGATATTTTTTTCAGAAATGTGATAATTTATCAATGATAAGCTAGAAGAACAACATAAAAATGTATATAGCAAATTGACAAGTGAAAATATTTGATCAGATCAACAAAACCTAACATGTATAGTAGGTGCAATGACCTACCCAGCATGTCGTAGGTGGTGTTTATACTGCACATATGGTTAAAAGTAAATTCAATTGCTAAAGATCCTGGGGCCATGATTTTTTTTATAAATATATTTGTTTACAAACCTCATAGTTGAACTTTCCTCCATTTAAAGCATTGTTAAATAAACATTATACATCTTGTCTGCAGATGACACCTTTGCAGAAAATTGTAAATTTGTTTGCTATAAAACTCCCATTATAGAAAATTTCCTTTAAGATGTAGACTCAAAGGTATATTTATATAAAAGTATATATTGAACATTTTTTGTGATAAATAATAGTTTTATAGCATAGAAAAAACATAACAAAATTCTCCTCTGTTCTCTTATGTTACAGGAAACATAGGGGCAGTGAATCATATGTCTGAACTGCAACATACTGTGCTTTTGGTTTCATTGGTTTTAATGTAAATCAGATAGAAAAACACACACTACGTCACTCACTGGTAAGATAAAAGCAAAACACATTGGGCCTCATTCACATGATGGCCGTAAAATGTCCGTAACTCTGCGATTCCTTGTGATGGGGCTACGGCCCCTCGCAGTGCTATGGCTACGTTGCTATTCACAGTTCTCCTTACGGCCAATCGCAAACCATGCAGTCGGCCATAACCCTTGGTGGGCTGCAACCCGATCGCGACAACTCATTAACTCCCCCCTTGCTGCAGGGGTCACCATCGGGACCCTTGCATAGTCCCCACATTAATCCTATAACCCCCACCCCACTAATTACAAAAATAAAATAAAAAGTTAGACAAAATAACAAAAACCTAGGTTACAGAAAATAAAAAAGCTAAGTTACTGAAAATAATAAAGTACATTACAAAAAATAAAAAAGAACATTACACCCCCCCTACAGATAAGAAAAAACAGAATTACACACCTGAAAGAAAAAGCATGCACAAATACACATCACATTACATTACATCAATAAATACAGTTGAAATATACCCCTAACTACATACTATTAACCCCTAACTACATACTATTAACCCTTAACTACAATACATTGCCCCCTCACTAAAATGCCTAACCCCTAGCTATAATACATTACCCTGTAACTACAATACCTAATCCCCTAACTATAATACTTTACCCCCTAACTATAATACATTACCCCCACTTCTACAATACATTTACCCCATCTACATACATTAACCCTATCTACAATACATTAATCCTATTTTCAATGCATTAACCCTATCTACAATGCATTAACCATATCCACAATACATGAACCCTATCTACAATGCATGAACCCTATCTACAATACCATAATCCTATCTATAATACATTAACCCTATCTTCAATGCATTAACCCTATCTACATACACTAACCCTATCTACAATGCATTAACCCTATCTACAAAACAATAACCCTATCGACAATACATTAACCCTATCTACAATACATTAACCCTATCTTCAATGCATTAACTCTATATACAAAACATTAACCCTATCTACAATGCATTAACTCTATCTACAATACATTAACCCTAACTACAATACATTAACCTCTATCTTCAATGCATTACACTATCTACAATACATTAACCCATTCTACAATGCATTAACTGAATCTTCAATACATTAACCCTATCTACAATACATTAACCCTATCAAAAGGCGCCATTACGTTTTTTCTACCGGAAGAAGAGCTAGAGGCCTCATTTGTCTGCCGGGGGCTTGATTGGGAGCAGTGGGGAGCTACATAAGGGCTTAACAAGCCCTTGCAACTGCTCCAAGCTACCAGTAAGCTGCTGCATGATTTGGGATTACTTGCGGCCGACACTCTCGCGGCCAAGCAAGATCAAAGGCTTTGACGGAGCTAAGCAAGCTGCAAGGGATCGCAGCTAGACGGCCATAAGCCGCCGGAGGCTGCCATTAGAATAGCTAAGTAGCTTGCGGCAGCCTCGTGCTGCTACTTATTTCCAAATCGTATCATTAGAATGAGGCCCATTGAGAGAAATTGAATTTACTTAGAGGACGCGCATTGATCTGTGGAACAATCTACTGTGGCGCATCGCACATTATCACAACTTAAGTCTACATGAGATTTACAAAGTCTCATTTATCATAATTCAGTCTGTGATTCTCTATGGTAATGTGCGGTAATAAGCAATGTAGCATTATGTATTCACCAATTTACACATCGTAAATGTGACATGCATGTTTTAAGTGTAAAGCATACGCAGTTTATGAACTGTTTCCATCGACGCAAGTGAGATTTATGTAAAAAAGCTATATGTGAATGTATTTTGATTTTGTGCATGCTTCATAAAAGGAGCAATATTGGTTGCAAAGACAATGGTTGGCATTTAATGATTAATGTGTACCTCAATTAAGCTGTGAGCTATCCCATGTAGGGTCACCCAAGATGGACAGGTCATAGCAGAGAGGTCAGAAAAATAAAGGTCCACCGGAGGAGGAACTGGCAACCCAGTCCAGTATTTTTGCCAAGAAAATTGTATGGATAAGCACAACTAGAGACATAACAATATGGCAGTATGTGCCTTGTGTGCTACGGTCTGTAGGGTAATGGAGAGTTAAGGGTACCGATTTTCGTGCTTTAGACTGCGGTATTGAATAGCGATTTACGGTTTTAGCGAATCTCACATCCTGTAAAGCCTGTAACCTGCAAAAAAAAGCCTGTTTCTTGCAATGGCTGATCACTTTGAGAGTCTTTTTCTCTCCAATTTTACGGGTGCTGCTTATATTTGAGTACTATCTTTTTTCTATTTTTTCCCCTTGCTCTTTACGGGTGCAGCTTATATGCGGGTGCGGCTTATATTCGGACCAAAATGGTAATTGTTATTATTTTGAGTCATTACTATTATTTCTGTTTTTTTTTTATAATTTGTTGTTAAATTTTAATATTAGTTTTTTTATCCCTTTCAATATGTATATATTTACTCTTTGTAGAACATTTTGTTACTTGTTGATATCAAATGATTTTATTTTCATACTCTTGTCAAGGATTAACCATTCACCACATTTTTCAATCAAACAATGTAAAAGTTCATTCTGTTTGTTAGAAAAATCGTATTACATAATTTCTATGGAAAGTGTGATAATAAAACTGGCTTTGATCATTATTTCAACTATTCTGTTTTGGCTGGTCTCATTGTGTCATAAAAATATTGGATGTACAACAAAGCATCTGAATATCAAAAAAATGCTACGTAGCTTGAACATCAGGAGAAAATACATTGTTCTCATTGCAAAATGAGTCAGCACAAATATTTTAAATATCTGAAGAAATGATACCATACAAAGTATAAAATTTAAATTTTCACACTAATGTTTAACATGCTAAGCTGTTTAACCCCTTTTTATGTTTTTAAACTTAAGGAATGAGTTAGTTTCAGAAAAGTTATAAGAACTTCCTTGGTGGTAGCAGTTTTAATAAAAAAAATGGTGTTTTTTTTTTTACATTTTTGTATTGTTCATTTCTTGATATGAAAGTTGGGGTAGACTTTTTTCTTTTTGTGTATTCTTTCTTTAGGTTTTACTTTGAAGTCTGGCCCCTCCATGTTTTTGTATTTCCTTCCTGTTGGCTAGAATGATGGATATGTTTGATTTTTGGTGTCCGTATAATTTATAATCTGAACAAATCACTTAATAGACACCCAACGGACTTCTGAAGAATTTCCTTCTTATCAGAACATCACTTAGAGATTACACTGCCTCCTTTCTGGTTCGATATTTGACACAAAATGATTTTCCAGAACTGTATGTTGTGGGTGCTTATGACCATATTTCATGATTGAGTCTTTGTACAAAAAGCAACAGGGAATCCCTCACATTTTGAACTACACATAGAATATGCTGAAACTGCAAATCAAAGAAAAGTCTTCACATTGAAAAAGCTATTGTGGATATCTCTTTTACATAGCTCCAAGAATTGTCCTAATTCCTATATAATTGGATTGGTTTATTGTTGGTGCAGAATGTAAAAATCTTCTAATCAGGGAATCAGCCTATACATGCTTAAGTTATATTGGCACTCCAGCTAAAAGCAATATAGAGTGATACAGAGTGCACTACAAAAAGCATCATCAGTTGTAACCACGTTGCAGCCCAACACAGATAAGATTATTTGACATTACCTAAAGAACCATTGATAGGTTTCGCAGTTTCCAGTCCATTACATATATGTTTACAAAAGTCACCAAATATTATTTTGTCATAGACCATATCAAATGTCCCAGATGCAGAAATATAAAATGCACTTATAAATAAATAGAATTGCCCTTGCTATTGACATTTTTAAATAGAAGTATTTGATAACTTAGCTTGCAGGTTAGATACATTAAGCATACATTTTTATATTTTATTATTATCCTTTATTTGAAAAGCGCCAACATTTTCCGTAGTGCTGTACAGAGATAAAGTACAAATTAAATACAGTTTTAAACATTGCAAAAAAACGGAGGGGCCTGTTCTAGAGCTCAAAATCAAACATACACAATGCTTTCTCTAAAGCACCAACACAAGATTGAAAACTTGCAAACTTACAGTTGAAACGCTAAGGGAGAGGTACAGGGATCCAACGTTTATCTACGCTTTATAAGTTGGTCCAAAGGAAGACACAGGAAGTGGAGATATTTTAACTCAGCTTATACCCACTTAGTCTCATTTCTTTCATCACTTCTTGATAAATATATCCCAGATGCTTATATATGTAAAAGCCTTGTCATTCTTTTTATATTTATCAACTGGCATGTAATTCTATTATGCAGAACATGTAACTGCTGTATATTTATTAGTTCATAAAAATCATTAGTGACCCTTGTATAAACTGTAGAATGTTTATTAAAATTGTACAGTAGAATAAAAACAAATATAATCCAGCAAGACTTAAGGTAATGCTCCCGGAGTTCTTCCTTACAACATCTAGAGGAGTAGGGAGAAAGGGAGAGCCATCACTGTACAAACCAATTATTTAGTTGCTCACAAATTATGAGCCCTATTCTATTCAAGCAACGCAAATAGTGTTGCAATGTAAAATCATCTCTGATCAGGTTTTGCGTAAAAGCGATGTGCACAGCAAATAACAGCCCAAACTAAACCAAACTAATGAGAATCGCTGTGGATTCACTTCATTCATGCGGTGGAAGGAAACCCTGAGGATCCCCTTCCCTGCAAACTCCCTGATCGCCCCCTTCCCCGTTTAAAACCCATTCCCCTACCTGATCATCTACATAACCATGGGGGTCCACTGAGACCCCCATGACAACTAAACCTTAAAGGATCCCCATAACACCTATAAGTTAATCCTTTCCATGAGGGTTAACTTTGCAGTATTTAGCATTTCTGGCTAGCCGTAATCATCATAGGTAGTTCTCTCGCTACAATGCTGCGATGGGGGAATAAAATAGCTAGGGAGATTTACTTTGGACACAGTGTAATTTGAGATATAGAGGAATTGGATGGGGCTATGGGCCTTTAAAATATTAAGTTCACAGCATTCACATGTTAAAAAAAAGTGTTTTTTTCAAAGTGCCATGCTATTAGTTCTTCAATTAAAAATGTAATCACGAAGTGAAGAGTTTTAGTGTAATAAGAAGGTTCCTGTTGTTATGCTCAAAAATATTTCAATAATTACAGAAAGAGTAATGTTTATTTATTCATAAGTGATAAAACATATTATCTGTAAATCGTTTAAGTGTCATGTTTACCTGCATATAATTTTGCGGCACAAATCTGCAGAAAAAACGTCAACAAAGAGTGACTAACAGACAATTTAGGAATGTGGCATTCTCTAAGTGCATCTTCTAAATTATGCATATTTTTTCATTACATTTTGTCTACATAATTTATTAAGTACATAATGACCTAAATTATTACCACTAATTGTACCACATGTTGTTCGGTGATACAATTTTTCAGCATGGGGGATTCGTAAATCCAGTTATGTGCTACTAACATATCAGATCTTAATTGCACTGTGAATTCATGGGAGAAAAGTAATTTATTTAGTTGATAAATTTCCATTTATTTTGAATACATATTCCCTGTACATTTTTTTAATCTCATAAGTGCAAAAATGCAGTCTAGGTGATGTCTAAATATCCAATATTGGTAATTCTCAATTGGTTTCAAGAGAGAGAGACAAAAACAAAATGTTTTGCTGCATTATTTGGTAGCTAATATCTAAGTTTAAATATCAAATTTAAACACAATTTAAACTACAAGAACAGGGTCTGCAGTGTTTTCTAATGAAAGGGCCAGTATAGGACAGGATATGGAGCAAGGGATGAAAAAGAGCCAATATATATATTCCCATCTGCATAACGTAGATACTGTTATCTCAAATATGACAAAAATTATTTTCAAATTGATATGAAACTCATCTATTTGCCTTTTATTAATAAACAGTAGGGTAGCCATGTCCAGTAATCCATATGAATAATCATAGTATTGCAGTATAAAGTGATATCTTTTTAATTGGACAAATATTGTATTTAGTGACAAGCTTTCGAAGAGTAGACCTCTCTTTTTCAAGTCAGAAGCAATACTGGTAATACTTATTTATCTACTGAAAGCTTGCCACTCTAAATACGATATTTGTCTAACTGGAATACTCTGATTATTCACCTTTTATTACTCAAAGAAGTAATAGTACTCATATTAATTCACAGCTAACAATTATTTAAAAGTATGCATCTGCAGAACTTTAAATTATTATTCTTTTACAATATAAGTATATGGCAGGGAAGGGTTATATATAAATAAAAACGAATGTAGAGGTTTTATGTCCTCTCCGCCTATGACCAGGTACCACGTATGAGATGGGTATCTCACAGGATTCTGCCTAAATATTTTTACCCCCATGAGCTCTAGTATTCCTTGGGATCCCCCTTAATATCTGTTACTCCCTATGAGCTGGGTATCCCTGGGGATTCCCCGTTAATACCTGCCACCCTCTATGAGCCAGGGTATCCCATTGGTCTTCCCCAGCTAAAATATAACCATGAGGTCCCTTATGGACTCCCAAGGCACCAAATATTAAGCGGTTACCAGGAGGTCTCTAAGGACTCCCATGGTAATCTAAAAGTGCATGTGGAGCTGTTCTCCATAGGCAAAGCTGTAATTAGCACCAAATGAAATGGAATATTTTTTTTTGTTTAAGAAAAATATTAATGTTGACATATTAATGTTGACATATTAATACGTTGCAAAACAACTTATATTTTTCATACTACATTTAACCTTGGAAGCCATATTTACTTTTTGACTTTTAATTTCATGATTCTCTAAATTGAATTGATGTGCTGCCTATAGGTGTTTAAAACTATAAGTATTATTGTAATAGATGAATGTACTGTTTATTATTTTGATTTGGAAATATACATTGCCATTTCTGTGGTAGCACTGTATATGTCTCTGCCCACATCATACCTACCTGGACACTTCCTCCTGAATTTATTTTTTCCTTCCTCCCAAACATTTTGCTTGCCAATGATTTCTTAAAGTGGCATTGTGGCGATCTGCTTTCTTCAGTCGGGCTTGATAAGGCTGTTATCGCCAAACCTACCCAGCAGACCTTTCAGATTCTTTTGATCCCTTCACCAAGACAGCTGATGTCTCTAAAATGCCCTTACTCAGATGTAGTATTTTAAAAAAATGAACTCAGGCTTAGCATTATAAAAATCACTACTTTAATTGTTGTTATAATTCATAACAGTGTGGCGAGCCGTTAAAGCGTAGCACTTAGGCAATGAGCGCCGCAGGCGCTCATTGCTGGCGAGCCTCGCATAGCGAGGCGAGACATTAAACACGTCACACGCACGACTTAGAAAAAAAAACCCACCTCAGAACCAACCTTAACGTAACAAACACCCACACGCACTAAGAATATGACAATAACGGCCGACCCGAGCGCAACTAAAAACAGTGAAAACACACCAAATACTCACACAAACTACATTAAAAGCTTACCCATAGCAAGGGGGCACCCAGGACCTCTGAAAGTGAAGTTACACCTCCATTTAAGTCCAAATTCCTGAGTTCAGACACACGAAAATCCCCTAAGCGAGAGAAAAAATGGCCGCCGAAAAAAACGAAAACGAGGCTCACAGCCCAGCCACGTACAAATTACCCAAGAAGGGATCCGAGATAAGCTCGGAAACCCGCATTAACCCCAGGGGATCCGAGATAAGCTCGGAGCCCTGCATTAACCCCACATTAACCATCGCAGTGGGGGTCCCAATTGCACACGATCGGGGACCCCCGCTGCAATCAAAATTCTAAATTCCTGCGTTACAGGTCCTTAAAGGACCCGTTATAAAAGAAAAAAAATATACACTGTCACCCTGTCAATCATGGGGGTCAATACAGACCCCCATAAACCCTTCATTAACCCTGTCACTCATGGGGGTCAATATAGACCCCCATAAGCCCTTCATTAACCCTGTCACTCATGGGGGTCAATATAGACCCCCATAAGACCTTCATTAACCCTGTCACTCATGGGGGTCAATACAGACCCCCATAATCCTCTATTTAACCCCATCAGTCCCATAAGGGTATATTAACACCATTATGGGCCTGTTACAACACTACATTAACCACATAAGTGCCATGATGGTCCTCAAGGACCATCATGACACTAAGTATAAACACTATACTGCACTATACCCCCCCAATAAAACATTAAATATCAACTAAACACCCTCTACACTAACCTATTAACACCTACACTACCTACCCCTATTAACCCCCACCACTCTAATTACAGAAAATAAAAAAGCCTAAAGTCACACACAAAAAATCTACATTACATGAAATAAAAAACCTAACTCACAAAAAAATAAACTACATTACAGAAAATAAAAAAACCTAAGTCACAAAAAATAAAAAAGGAACATTACAGAAAATAAAAAAAAACATTACAACCCCCCCCCCTCACTACAGAAAAAAAAAATACACAATTGAAAAGGAAATACATATAATACATACAATACAAATACAATACAAATACAATACAATTTAAATACATACAATTACATACAATACAATTACATACAATACAATACAATACACCCCTATCTAATATACATCACACAATCTATCTAAATAAATATCATAATCTAATATACATCCTATCTATATAATAATACATCCCCAATCTATCTAAATAAATACCACAATCTATCTACAATACATCCTATGCTATCTATATAAAACACATACCCCTAGCTAGCATACAATAAATGCTATCTATATATAAACTAATCTAATTCTAAGCTAAAATAAAATAATTAAGACCACTTACCTTTGCAGATGTCCATTGAGATCAGCCACCTACAAAAAAAAAATTAAAAAAATTAATGCAACACGTTTACAGTTCTAAAATAAACATTCTATACATTCTAAATATTCTACTCACCTTTCCGGCATGTCCCGTCCTTTTAATCCTTCTACTGCGCGGCACCTGTTAAAAAAAACACAACATTTATACACATACATCAAAATAAAATTAACATAATCTACATTCTACTTACCTCCCCGCGATGTCTCCGGCCTCCTCCGGATATATACTTACATCCGCACTCCCGGACATACCCGAAGCTAATGAGGCGCCAGGAGACTTTTCCGGAAGAAAATAAGCAATGGTGCCTTCTGATTGGTTGAAAACGCTGTCTATCAAATTCACCCAATCAGGAGGCGCCAATGTGTGAACCAATCACAAAGGGATACACTCTAAAATCCCACTCTGATTGGATAATGCACCTATTTAAACCAATCACAAGACGCAGATGCCTTCAGCCAGTCACAATGGAATACACCCCCACAGGGTGATTGGTTGGAGCCTCTGCGCATTCTGATTGGTTGCACTGACAATAGCCAATCACAATGGAATATACCCTCACGTACTGATTGGTGAAGGATTTGCGCATTCTCATTGGCTACTGTTAATATCAATCAATATTACAGCCAATGGGAAGGCACAGATGTCTTCACCAATCAGTACGTGGGGGTATATTCCATTGTGATTGGCTGATGGCAATAAAGCCTTAGGATTGGTTCAAATAAAGATTGACAGGTGTGTTATCCAATCAGCGTTGTATTTTGGGGTGTATACTTTTTTCATTGGTTCACAATTGGGGTCTTCTCATTGGCTGAATTTGATAGACAGCCTTTTCAGCCAATCAGAAGCCGCCATTTCCAATTTTATTCTGGAACACTCCATAGGAAGGTCATTAGCGTCGGAGACATCCACCAGGGCGGATGTGTGTCGCTTTTTTTTTTTTTTTTTTTTTACGCACGGATGCTTCCGGAGAAGAACACCAGGAGGCCGGAGACATCGCGGGAAGGTAAGTATAATGTAGATTGTGTTTATTTCACTTTGGTTTATATTTACTAATGTAATGTTTTTTTTTACAGGAGCAGCGCCGGACAAGACGCAAACATTGAGGACGGAACATGTAGGACGTGACATGCTGGGACGTGATATGCTGGAACGGGACATGCTGGAAAGGTGAGTATAATATTTAGAATATTTAGAATGTTTAGAATGTTTAGTTATTTCATGTAAACGTGTTGTATTAATGTTTTTAATCTTTTTTACCGTAGGTTGCTGATCTGAAGAAACATCTCAAAGGTAAGTGGTCTTAATTATTTTATTGTAGCTTAGAATTAGGGTAGCTATATATATAGATAGCATGTATTGTATATTAGATAGATAGATAGAGGGATGTATTATTAGATAGTATTGTATATTAGATAGTGGGATGTATATTACATTAGATAGTGGCATGTATATTAGATAGGGGTGTATTGTATTTAATTGTATTGTATTTAATTGTATTGTATTTTATTTAATTGTATTTTATTTAATTGTATTGTATTTTATGTATGTATTGTATTGTATGTATTATATGTATTTCATTTTCAGGTGTGTAATTTGTATTAAAATTTTGTAGTGGGGGGTGGGGTTGTAATGTATTTTTTTATTTTCTGTAATGTTCCTTTTTTATTTTTTGTGACTTAGGTTTTTTTTTTTTTTGTTCTGTAATGTACATTTTTTATTTTTGGTGATTTTAGTTTTTCTTATTTTATGTAATGTAGATTTCTGCTTTTTGATGAATTTAGTTACTTGAGGCACACAGTACACTCACATTGTGTGACAAACAGCATTTCAACACTTTCTTTTATTGACTGTCATTTTTTGACGGGCCAGTCGCTAGTATATATATATATATATATATATATATATATATATATATATATATATATATATATATATATATATATATATTAAGCTTCTCAGAGTCACTATCAGCTGGGTTACCTCATTTCTCTCCTGTCAGATGCATCACAGATTGTCTTCAGACTGGCTTGTTCTCAGACATACCATTACATCTCACTGCATGTAACTGAATGTCTCTGACAGTTACAGCCTGACAACACAACATTCTAAATTATGTAGCACTTCATGACCCAAACATACAACATACAGAATCAAACATCACAAGTCAATCACACATAGGGAAGCAGCATAACATACAGTAACCAACAAACATAGGGTAATCAACCTAACATAAAAACATATTAAATAACAATATTAATGACTGAACCCAAAGGATGGTCAGGGGGATCATGACAGGCAATAAAACCATTTTGCTTCTTGTTGCACTTGAAAAAGGAAAGAGTATTTGAATATGTACCAGTGTGTTTTCTTTGTTCAAATAAAGCTGTCAAAGCACAAAAGTGGATATATGTTCTGTGCATTTCCTGTTAGTTTCAATAGCTTAAAGACATATCCAAGTCTCCTGGGTTGTTATTATTATGGGTTATTATTTCAGCACATTTCATAAAATATTTGCTTTTATTAATATCTAAAAATCTTGCTAATGATTATGTTGACACCCCAGGGGTGTCTATACAGGCCCCTGATCCCCACCCAGTCAGCATGTAGCATTAGGGTAGAAATGTTAAACTCATTGCACACCTTCTCTGCCTTCCTCAGCCAATAAGAGAGCACTAATGTCAGCCCTGAAGTTACTGCTGGGATGTTCTTCCTGCTGCAGTCTGCTCTCTGTCTATGCTGACCTCTGTCACACGTTTATTAAAATGTACTAGCTGCCTCTACTGTCTCCTGATTGGCCAAAAGTATTTTTTAATTTTATGCCAATTTAACCTGGGTTTGGAGGGGGTGGTAACCCTAATTTTCAACTGTCATAAATTACAAGACATTTTGCTAACTCATAGGTAAGTGTTTAAATGTTTATTTTGGTATTTTTTCATGCAAACATTGTGTTTATACACTATTAATTCTCCTTTATCAGATGCACTCATAATCCAGGAAACTTAGATATGCCTTTAAACAGGTTTTAATTAATATTTATTTTTGAACATAATATATTCAAAACATAACTTTTGTAAAGCATGCTCTTTTAAATGCATTGTGGAAGACTTTTTTTTTTTTTTTTTTATAGTTTTTATTGCAGGAATACAAAGTGCAAACAATTGTACAACATTGAGCGTAATAAAACAATACCCCAACATCAATCGTGAGATCTTATCCTTGTATCCTGCCTCCTCCTTTTTTTTCACATTTACCTCCGTGCTATTGTCGGTGAACCAATGCATAGATTTATAATAGGCCCTTCTTGGCTATGTAAGCATGTATCCCTAAACTTATCCGTAACCTATACTAATCTTTGGTTGTTTAGTTGTTATCTCCCATTACCTTCCGTTATTAACCCATGACTTAGGGGACCATAAAGATATTATAAAAAGCCCTAACTTTATCCATTGACTGGCTCATTTACCTCTAGAGGGATATACCTGTAGTACTATTTTCTTTGTTTGCTAGTCTTTCAGTTCTTTCCTCCCATTCAAATCCCCCCCGTTATCTTTTCTTACATATTAAGGAAGAGTTGTTTACTAACTTTTACATATGTTAACTTAACCAATCAAACTAAAACATTCTACCTGACACATCTATATTAAGCCTTCCTCTTTGGAAAACATTTCTCTATCTCGATCCTGCTGTTGTTCCATCCTAACATACCTGTCTGTCTTCTTCCAATCCGGTGCAGCTCCTCTCCCGGTATCTCCTCTCCGGCCCCCAGTCCTCCCTGTATCTTGTCCAGAAGGCGAGGGTGCCCTTCCCTCCTCCTCCCCATTCATTGGAGTAGAGGGATTCTGATATCAGTGTATTCTATCCATGTACCCCTAATTTCTAAATACTTAGGAATTGAATCCGCCACTGAATGGGAAATCCTTTCATTAACCGCTAAGTAGTGAATCTTAGCTCGAACTGCCCCTATCTCTAGTGTCTTTTTCTTCCAGCTCCTGGCAATATGTGATTTCGTTGTAAAAAGGTAAATTGTAGGAGTCTGTTGTGGTGGGCAGAAAGGGAGGCCACCGGTATCCCCAGTAGATTAGTTTCCGGGGTAACTTCAATATGGCATCCAAATATATTATCCACTAAGCCCCCCACTGCCGTCCAAAGCCGCTGAACCTTTGGGCAGCTCCACCAAGTATGGTAAAAAGAGCCCAGCTCTGAGCATCCCCTAAAGCACTTCGGACTTTCCGTCTTACTCCATTTAGCTAGTCGATCTGGGGTAATGTACGCCCGATGAAGGACTTTAATTGATGTCTCTAATACACTATAATTTTGTGACCCCCTCATGAGATTGGCCCAGGAAGTCTCCCACGTCTCAATCTCCCAGTTCTTGGCTATATCCTTTTCCCATTCCCTCATATATTTTTCTTTGGCTAACGTTTTTGGGCTATTGAAGACACCGTATAATTCCCCTATCACTCCTCTTGTAAGGGGGGCTTTTTCACATATTCTAGAAAACCTATTATGGGAGGGGACCCCTGAACTCCTTAGTAGTTTATCTACAAAGTACCTCAATCTGCAAAAGTTATAGTGCTCATAAAGGGGAATGTCATAATCGTCTCTCATAGTTTCGAATGTTAATACCCGACCATCTCTCATCCAGTTACCCAATCTATCAAGTTTGTTATTCTTCCACCATTGCCGAGAAACCTGTGCGATACCTGCCGGAGCTAGTGGATGCGTAAGTATAGGCGTTAAGTGGGATACCAGGGGTAGGAGGTCTGTATGATTGAAGGCCCAGATAATATTAGCCGCGGAGTTCCCTATTATAGGATTGGCAGATTTCTTAATCTCTGTGGGGAGTGTGTGAATCCAGACCGCCGTGTCCCATGTATAGGGCATCATGTCTTGTCTTTCAACAAACATCCATGCCGGATGGGCTTCGGGTAAGTGGGCCTGGGGAATAAAAGCTAATTGAGCTGCTCGATAATAAAGTTTTAAATTGGGACATGCCAACCCACCTCTGGATTTATGTTTGTACATGTTATTTCTCGCAATCCTGGAGAGACCCCCACCCCAGATAAAACGGAACACCTTGCTTTGGAAGTTTGAGAGGTCTTTTATATGCATCTGGATTGGTAGAGATCTAAATAGATAAAGCAGTCTAGGTAAGATGTTCATTTTGACTGAACTAATCCTACCGAGCCAGGAGATGTTATATTTTACCCATTTTATCATTTCCTCCTGGAGTAAACGGAACATTGGCCGGTAATTAGCTTTATATAGATCTTGTACTTTAGCTCCTAGGTATTTAATCCCCTTCCCAGCCAACTTAAATTTAAACCTCCGTGTGAGGGATTCTTTCTCCGGGAG
The DNA here is from genome assembly GCA_027410445.1 of Discoglossus pictus. Classification (NCBI taxonomy): domain Eukaryota; kingdom Metazoa; phylum Chordata; class Amphibia; order Anura; family Alytidae; genus Discoglossus; species Discoglossus pictus. The sequence continues at coordinate 321,015,189 of CM050163.1, read as the reverse complement.
CGGTATATCTAAGGCCAGAGCTTCAGTTTTTCCTACATTGATTTTCAATCCTGAAAGCACCCCGAATTGTTCAAGTTTTTGCATCAGGGGTGGTACCGACGTCGATGGCTCCGAAATGGAGCATAGTAAGTCGTCCGCAAATAGCGATACCTTGAAATCATGTGACCCCACTTGGATACCCTTTATCTCCGGGGAAGCTCTAATCAATCGGGCCAGGGGCTTGATTGCTAACGCAAACAGGAGCGGTGACAATGGGCAACCCTGTCTCCTCCCCCTCTGGATGCAGACCGCTGGCCTCCCCCCACCCGGGAGTCTTAAATTTGCCGTAGGATCTTTGTAATAAGTCCGAATTAGATTTAAAAACTTCCCTGAAAACCCGAATTTGGTCAGCGTAGCCATGAGAAAAGGCCATTCCAGGGAGTCAAAGGCCTTCTCCACATCCAGAGAAAGCAGGCAGGCCGGAGCGGTTATTTAATTTAGCATGGTGGACTAAATTCAGAATTTTCCTGATATTGTCCCCTGCTTGTCGCCCTGGGATAAATCCCACTTGGTCTTTGTGAATCAAGGAGGGGAGAAACCCGGCTATCCTATCCGCCATGATCTTAGCCAGAAATTTTATGTCGCTGTTAAGGAGCGAAATCGGTCTGTAATTCTTGGCTTCTAACGGGTCCCTCCCCTCCTTGGGAAACAAGACCAGGTCAGCTTTGTTGAGTTCTGGAGGGATTAGTCGGCCCTCCAGTATTGTATTGTATAACGTGGTCAAGTATGGGGCTAATGTGCCGACAAATTTTTTGTAGTACGCGTTCGTAAAGCCATCTGGGCCTGGGGCTTTGCCTAATTTTGATTCTAAGATAACTTTGCTCACTTCCTCCTGGGAGATTGCTTTATTCAGTGATGTAACATTCTCCTCCGTTAGTTTAGGCAGATCCAGGGAGGATAAAAGTGATTGTGTTTCCCCCTGATCTAGGGAGTTCGAGGCTTTATATAGCTCACTATAATACGCCTGAAAGATGTCCTGAATTTTTGAGGGATTGGCGGTCACAAGCCCTTGGGGTGATTTAATTTGGCAGATTCTAGATTGGTTTTGCTTTGATTTTAATTTATTGGCTAGGAATGAGTCAGGCTTATTTGCTTTGCTATAAAACTTGTGATGCGTGATTCTAAGAGCTCTCTCCGTTCTCTCTGACAGAATCATGTCAAGTTCCCCCCTGGTTTTCTCAATCTGGGACCTATCCCCAATAGAATTATCTTGCTGCTTTGCCTTTTCCAGTCTCATCAACTCTTTATTCAATGCATCCTCTCGGGCCCTACTTTGCTTTTTATGTTCAGCAGATATCTTCATGCAGACCCCTCTAATATATGCTTTGTGGGCCACCCACACCCAGCCTATTCCTACATCTCCCTTAGTATTCTCCCTAAAATACATCTCTAGTTCTTGCTGGATCTTGTCTTTAGATTGAGGAAATGCTAGTAGCGTCTCATTGATGCGCCATGTCGGGGGGGGGGGGGGGGTATACCATGCCAAAGTCTAGGGCAATTTTGACTATTGAGTGATCCGACCAGGTACACGGAATAATCTCCGCTTCCTTTGCCTGATCCAAGAGCGAAGCATCTATGATGATATAGTCAATTCTTGAGTACGAGTTATGAGGGGCTGAATAGAAAGAGTACTCCCTGTCCTTAGGATGAAGGTCCCTCCAGGAATCTACCAGGTTCAGGTTCTCTAGTTGTGTTTTAACTTGTTTTAGCCTGCTGGGGAAGTGGGGCCCCTCTCTCCCCTTGGACCTGTCTAATTTGGGGTCCAAAGCTAAATTGAGGTCCACTCCCAGAATAATTCTACCAAAGTCCCCTTTCTCCAGCACCATAAGTAGTTTCCGGACCGTGTTACAAGGATTCGTAAGTGGGGCATATAGCGCAATTAAAGACATCGTCGAGTCAAGTATTTTCCCTGTCAGAATCAGGTAGTGACCCTCAGGATCCGATTTCTTACTCTGGAGTATAAACGGAAAGTCCTTATGCAGGAGAATTGCTACCCCCTCCCTCTTGACTAACATACCCATTGTATAGAAGTGTGGGTATTGTTTGTGGAGATATTTAGGGGGTTTGTTACGTATGAAGTGCGTCTCCTGTAGAAAGATTTCTGAGGGGCGATGCTCCCTGTATGTAAGAAAGGCTTTACGCCGCTTATGGGGGGAGTTAAATCCCTTCACATTGTGGGACAGTATCTTAAATTCGGGCCTAGCCATTTATCCTTTAGCCGGAGACGAGAGACCCCCTGGGGTGACCAGGAGACGAGGTGCACCTGCATCTTGGAGAGACCTTGAGAGTACTAGGTAGAACAGAGATAGACCATTTACATACAAGACATATCTCAGGGAAATGTACAGAAATACATGTGTCAACAAAAACATAACAATTTCAACTTTTTTATCTATACTAAAACTTTTTCCTTGCGCTCTAGCGCGCTTGGTGGGCATGAGAATCCTGTTTTCCTGCAAATAGCCCTGGCGAAGAGGTAGATTCAATTTTAACTACTCAGTTTACACCCTGTTTAATAAAAGGGAAAACTCTCCGCCTCACCCCATGGGCCTATCACCCCTCGCATTGTGTAATACAAAATATGTGGAAGACTTTTTTAATGCATGTTATTCCTTTCATTGATCCTACAATGATTTTTCAGTGAAACCGTTCCTATAAATTCAGTATAACCGTCACATATGGCTGGATTTATTAGCTCTTTGAGGCAGTTCATACTGTTTTGTTATGGAAAAATTACCAGAGAACAGTTAATTTGAAGCCTCCGTTATATTATTGAATAGAGATGTACCGAATAGTTCGCCGGCGGACTATTCCGGGCGAACATAGCATGTTCCCGTTCGCGGCGAACTGCGAACATATGCGATATTAGACCCGCCCCCTATACTTTATCATTGAGCAAACTTTGACCCTGCATGTCACAGTCAGCAGACACATTCCAGCCAATCAGCAGCATACACTCCCTTCCAGAGCCTTCTACCTCATGGACAGCAGCCATTTTGGAATCATAACTAACTTGCAGTCTTACTGAGAGGAGGCTGAGTGTAGGTGATACTGCATCAATAGGGAAAACCATAGCTAGGCTACTGTACACAGTGTGCAATACAGTCCTGAAGGACTCTTTTGATCTCTGCTGCAAGGACACCCCTGTGTCTCTTCCCCCCCTTATCATCATCCTCCCCTCACCTTAGCACCCAACCCTAACACCCCTCACACTTATCCATAACACCCATCAATCTAACACCTAACCCTAACACCCCTCACACTTATCCCTAACACCCCTCACCCTAACCCTAACACCCCTCACACTTATCCCTAACACCCCTCACCCTAACACCTAACCCTAACACCCCTCACCCTAACCCTAACACCCCTCACACTTATCCCTAACACCCCTCACCCTAACACCTAACCCTAACACCCCTCACACTTATCCCTAACACCCCTCACTCTAACCCTAACACCCCTCACACTTATCCCTAACACCCCTCACCCTAACACCTAACCCTAACACCCCTCACACTTATCCCTAACACCCCTCACCCTAACCCTAACACCCCTCACACTTATCCCTAACACCCCTCACCCTAACCCTAACACCCCTCACACTTATCCATAACACCCATCAACCTAACACCTAACCCTAACATTCTCACACTTATCCCGAAGACCTAACACCCCTCACACTTATTCCTAACATGCCTCACCCTAACACCCCTTACACTTATCCTTAACACCCCTCACCCTAACACCCCTCACACCTATCCCTAACACCCCTCACCCTAACCCTAACACCCCTCACACTTATCCCTAACACCCCTTACCCTAACCCTAACACCCCTCACACTTATCCCTAACACCCCTCACCCTAACCCTAACACCACTCACACTTATCCATAACACCCATCAACCTAACACCTAACCCTAACATTCTCACACTTATCCCGAAGACCTAACACCCCTCACACTTATTCCTAACATGCCTCACCCTAACACCCCTTACACTTAGCCCTAACACCCCTCACCCTAACACCTAACCCCCTCACCCTTATCCCTAACACCCCTTACCCTAACAACCCTCACACTTATCCCTGTGTCTCTTCCCCCCCTAATCATCAAGGGAGGGGGGAGGATGATGAGGGAGGGGGGAAAGAGACACAGGGGAGGATGATGAGAGAGGGGGGGGGAGACACAGGGGAAGATGATGAGGGAGGGGGAAAAGAGACACAGGGGAGGATGATGAGGGAGGGGGGAAAGAGACACAGGGGAGGATGATGATGGAGGGGGGAAGAGACACAGGGGAGGATGATGAGGGAGGGGGTAAAGAGATACAGGGGAGGATGATGAGGGAGGTGGGAGGATGATGAGGGAGGGGGGATGAGACACAGGGGAGGGTGATGAGGAAGGCGGGAAAGAGACACAGGGGAGGATGATGAGGGAGGGGGTAAAGAGATACAGGGGAGGATGATGATGGAGGGGGATGTTAGGTTATTTATGCCCTTTATGGATTAAAACCAGACTCTGCATCAACTATGTAATTTTCCGTGGGAGTTATGACATGGATCCCCCTCCGGCATGCCACAGTCCAGGTGTTAGTCCCCTTAAAACAACTTTTCCATCACTATTGTGGCCAGAAAGAGTCCCTGTGGGTTTTAAAATCGGCCTGCCCATTGAAGTCTATGGCGGTTTGCCGGGTTCGCCGGTTCGCGAACATTTGGGGCGGTTCGAGTTCGCGGTTCGCAAACCGAAAATTTTATGTCCGCGACATCACTGTTATTGAACATTGAAATAGTGTGGCTAGAGTGACAGGTACATCAAGTATAACCAATCAAATGAGCCCAAATGCAGAAGAGTAATCAAAGACATAGTTCACTCTTTATGTAATCTGAAAAATCCTGAGAGTAAATAGTTTTTTTGTTGGGTTTTAAAAATAAATAGCTCAACAGTATATTTACTATCCATTCCTTAAAGCACATGCAGTCTTTATTTGATAAACACAATTGAATTGCACTGGAAGGATCATTTATTAGTAGTTCTTACTGCGACGCATCTCTGTACCTAAATTTTAGGGGTTACCTTGCTGGATCACACTTGGATGGTATAAAGGTTCACAGTGATGATAGGCCAAGTTGCGAAAATCCAGATTTATAGAAATTCAGTAGTAGACATCTTAAGATATGTGCATGAGGATCATATTCATAGTGACAAAGAGCATTTAAGTTTATTAATTGATGTACAGAAAAACTTTGCTGTGAATTGAAAACGTTTTACTGAAGACACAGCAATCCTTTAGTTTGTAAATTTGTGAGTTTCCAATTATGCTAAGTGCTTTAGGGAAAGCTCAAAGACGGCGCCTCCATTGTTTGCAATGTGTTAAAATAGTTTTTGCCTTGTATTTAAACCCTGTAAAGTGCTACGGAATATGTTTGCACATTACAAATAAACAATAATAATAATAATGATTCATTCAATGGGATTTTAATACACATCGATGACCTTATACAACAACATACATATAGTGATGTCGCGAACATCAAATTTTAGTTTCGCGAACAGCGGCCGCGAACTTCCATCAAATGTTCGCGAACGGGCGAACCCGGCGAACCGCCATAGACTTCAATAGGCAGACGAATTTCAAAACCCACAGGGACTCTTTCTGGCCACAATAGTGATGGGAAAGTTGTTTCAAGGGGACTAACACCTGGACTGTGGCATGCCGGAGGGGGATCCATGGCAAAACTCCCACGGAAAATTACATAGTTGCTAAAGAGTTTTAAGCCATAAAGGGCAAAAAACACCTAACATTCCTAAATTGTTTGAAATAACATGCTTTAAAACATCAGGTATGATGTTGTATCGATCAGGTAGTGTAACGGTTACACCTGCTTCACAGTAACAGACCAATCTCCCCGTTTAATGCACCGCAAACAACCGCAAACAGTCCCTTTGCACAACCGCAAACTCCCCATTTGCACAAGGTTGGATACCAAGCTAGCCATGTCCTGTTCCTTGTCCTCACTGATGTCATTGAAGGTCTCTTCCTCCACCCAGCCACCAAGGGTCCCAGAAAGGTGACAACAAGCCCCCTGGGACGCCTGCTGTGTTTGGTCTTCCACCTCCTCAAAGCCACCTTCTTCCTCTGACTCCTCTTCTTCAGACTCCTCTCTCTGCATTGCCTCTCTCTGCGTTATTATAAGGTGTGTACTGTTAAGTAGTACAATTCCTATCGGTTTAATCCCTGTTACGTCCACTATTAGGGGACGTGTATATGGCATTGATTTTTGGAACAGGGAGATGGAAAAACATGCTTGGTCGGACCTCCTACTTCAAATTTGGGGCACTGCGCGTGCAATCTAAGGTGCCACCAGATATGAGTGTCACTGTGCACTGGCAAAAGTTGGCAGAGTAGGCACTGTAGGCCTCACACACACGCCTGTAGGCAGGCAACTGATATTCAATCGATTACAGTAAAAAAAGTGTTGTTTTATGTCACTGTACACTACGGTTGCACCAGATATGACGTATCACTGTGCACTGGCAAAAGTTGGCAGAGTAGATGCAATAGGCTTCACACACACGCCTGTAGGCAGGCAATTGCTATTCAATCTATTACAGTCAAAAAAGTGTTGTTTTATTTCACTGAGCACAATATAAGCTGTGAGCCTGACACAGGCAGGCAACTGAAATTAGATTTAGTCCTTCAGGTCTGTAGTGGAAGCTAAATACACAGCCTGGCTATCTATTTCCCTATTAAATCTCCAGCAGCTACACTATCTGTCCTCTCACAACGAATGCAGCTTCAGAATGATTCTAAAATGTATGCTGTCCTTCAGATGGAAGGCCCTGGAAGGAAGTGTATGCTGCTGATTGGCTGGAATGTGTCTGCTGACTGTGAGGTGCAGGGTCAAAGTTTCCTCAATGATAAAGAATAGGAGGCAAACCGAAAAGCGCATGTGTTCGCCGTCCGATGCGAACGCTGGCGAACTGTTCGCAACATCTCTACATACATACCATAATACATTATGCAGATATAATACTTAAAAACTATAGGGTATGAAATTATGCTGTGATTTCCAGTTGCAGTTTCTCTGCCTGCAAGACGTGTGATTGGATACTCAGTAGAGAATTCACTGAATGCTTGCTAAAAGCCACAAAAGTACAGCCTTAAAAATAGTCACAGAATTGAATCAGCACTGCCTTCACGCACAAACAAAAACACACATCCCAACAAAAACTGTAAGTCATGAGCTTTACAAAGCTGGAATTTATGCCAGGACTGACATTCAGAAACAACTTGTATCCAAAGCCAATACACAAAGATGCATAACGTGGTATAAGGAGCACAAAACCTGTACCCTTGAGCTATGGATAAAGTAATAAGGCTTAATCAGTCATTTTCCAATCTATTTCCTACATCTGGATGGCTTTACTTTCTGTGAAAAGATGCAGTTAACAGACTATAGCCCCTATTCAATTGTTCAAATCGCAATACATGAGCCTGTAATGGAGCCCGTAAATGTTACTGATCTTGCAGGCTCCCCTACCTCATCAATTCTATGCTGGGGATCCCAATTGGGACCCCCAAAGTGTCCCCAAATTAATCCCTTGCTGCAGGGGTCCATAAGTCCCATGAGCACTTGAATTAACGATATAACTTATGGGGCTCCATACAGAGCCCCATGAGCCCTTAATTAACCCTGTCACTCATGGGGGTCAAAAAAGACCCCATAAGCCCTTAATTAACCCTGTCACTCATGGGGGTCAATACTAAATGGCACGTTTTGAGTTTGTGAAAAGGCATGTGGGAGACTCCAAAAATGTATGGAGGGAGGTGCTGTGGTCTGATGAGACTAAAATTGAACTTTTCGGCCATCAAAGAAAACGCTATGTCTGGCGCAAACCCAACACATCACATCACCCAAAGAACACCATCTCCACAGTGAAACATGGTGGTGGCAGCATCATGCTGTGGGGATGTTTTTCAGTAGCCAGGACTTGGAAACTGGTCAGAGTTGAGGTAGAGATGGATGGTGCTAAATACAGGGATATTCTTGAGTAAAACCTGTACCACTCTGTGCATGAATTGAGGCTAGGATGGAGGACAATGACCCCAAATTCACTGCTAAAGCAACACTTGAGTGGTTTAAGGGGAAACATGTAAATGTGTTGGAATGGCGTAGACAAAGCCCAGACCTCAATCCAATAGAAAATCTGTGGTCAGACTTAAAGATTGCTGTTCACAAGCGCAAACCATCCAACTTGAAGGAGCTGGAGCAGTTTTGGAAGGAGGAATGGGCAAAAATCCCAGTGGTAAGATGTGGCAAGCACATAGAGACTTATCCAAAGCGACTTGGAGCTGTGATTGCCGCAAAAGGTGGCTCTACAAAGTATTGAATGTAGGTGGGTGAATAGTTATGCACATTGACTTTTTCTGTTATTTTGTCCTTCAAAGTTGTGGGCATGTTCTGTAAATTAAATGATGCAAATCCTCAAACCATCCATATTAATCTTCATTGTGCAATGGTCCTTTAATATAATTTATTTTCCATGAAAAAAAAAACATATAAAAATGTAAAATATATCCAAAATGTATAAACTATGCTATTTTAAATAGATAACAAGTTTGGTATAGCAGTAGTTCTTTAAAAAACGATACTGTGTTGTAAATGAAATGCTGGTAATACATGTAGTACATTTTGACAGATACTAATGCAATATACTAAGCTTTGTTTAACTTAAAAAGACAAAATTGTTCCTTTAAATAATGAAAACAACATAATTTCTTCACAGGTTTTCAACTATAGTGAGCACCAACGTAGCTTTATTTTCTCAGCACTATGACCCTCATTCAATTGAGCTGTTTTGGAGAACCGGGCTCGCAAATGGAGGTTGCAAGTTATTTTACTATTCAATTGGCTTCCATTTGCGAGCTCCGATCAAGTTACTGGCTACAAGCTGCGATTCATAGCGATTTTTTAAATCGCATTTTACTGCCCTACAATACTGTACTTCTATTAAGAGTGAAAGTCATGTTAAGGTCTTAGAATTAATAGCACAACATTCTCCAATACTTTATTTCTTGTTCAAATTTTGCATTAAATCGATCATGGCAATCAATGTAAAGTCCTTTGGCTTCAACCTCCAGGCCCGTAGAATCTTAAAATCCAACCTCCAGTTTTCATTGAAGTCCTACGGGCTTGAACATGATCGCTGACACAAGGCTGTAACTTGTGGTTCAAGCCCGTAGGACTTCAATGAAATATGGAGGTTGGATTTCAAAGTCATACAGGCTTGAACCACGAGTTAAGGGCCTGCGTTCTCGATCATGTTGAAGCCCGCAAATGCTACTGTCTATAGCATGGTTTCTGATTTTTGCGACCTGCACCTAACTTGTGGGCCCGGCCAATTGATTAGCATTGCAAAAGTAGAGCAACAGGAGCACGCAACTTAATCGCAGGCATTTGGCTGTCTGCGATCAAGTTGCGAGCCTTAAATTGAATAAGGCTCTATGGCCCTTATATAATTAATAAGGCTCTATGGCCCTTATTCAATTGACCAAATTGTAATTACTGGAGCCCATAATGTAGCCCGTAAAAGTTACTGATACTCAATTGCTAAATTTTGCTACCCGCAATCAATTTGCGTCTTACAGGCTCAATCCCTGTGGTTGTCAAAAACGAAACTCCGTCCCATCTCCTCCTTTGATGTTTCAAGCTTATAAATGTTACCAGTGCTAAAGACGCAAAATCCATATTCAATTACAACAATTCAACATGCCCGCAATTGCCTTCAAACCCGTAAATGGCAAATGTATGAAAAAATTATACAAGTACTCACAAGTGGGTTAAACACCTGTTCGTAACATTGCAAAAGCAAATAAACACATAATACTGTACTTAAAAATATTAGGAATGCAATGAAAGACATTAGAATTAATTACATAACTGTCTCAAGCTTGCAAATCTGCAATACATTTTTTTTTTATGCTTTATTTCCATGTTACATGGATCGAGAGAATCAAGGAGTTAAAACATATCATGGAACCCTCATGGACTAGAACAGTTGCTTTATTGACTTTTATTGATTTCTACATTTCTGGATTGAGGGTCCGATTGCGCATTGGACTTGTAAACAGGAATTGATTGTAGTATAAACTCCATGTTTTGCTGACGTCATGATGACAGTCTCATTTACGTTTGGCTGTATAAAATGTATACATGGTTTGCGTGTTGGGGCTGTGAGCATGTAATTGCGGGCTTGAGTCAATTGAATACATCTATATATGTAAAAAATGTGTAACCCGCAGCCAAAAGTTCAGTTTGAAAGCAATTACGGGCTTGTAATTGAATAGGGCCCAATGTCTGTTGTTAACTGTTAAACATTGTGGGGGATCTGTAACTGTGTGAGCAGACAACTTGTAGGAGTCATTAGGTCTGATGATTTATCTGCATGGTCATATCACAGACAAAGGCCATTTTTCAGTACCATGTGCTTCCTATCGTAGAAAAACTGTTCCCTTGTGATGTTCCCATATTCTAGCATTATCATACATACAAACACACTACTAAGCAAATTCATCAGTGGTTTCATTAACACCAAAAGTCAAAATGCTTCAATGGCTGTCCTCAATCAAAAAATCTTAACTTCACTGGACCATTATGGGAAGTTCCACAGCATAGATTGCAAAGTAGATTCCCAGCCTCTTCATTCCTTAAAGAACTGGAGGTTTTTCTTCTTGAAGAATGGAGCAATACCCTAGTAATAGTTCAGCACTTACAGTATATGCGAGCATTCCAAGAAGGATTGAAGATGTTATGAAGGCAAATGGTGGCCCTACTAATTATTAGGTTTGTGATATTAATATATTGTGAGGTGTTTCCATTACATTGTCCACTTCCTGTAAGATGAACCAGTATTTGACTCTCTTATCACATATTATAATTGTCTAACTACGATTCGTCGTCACGCTGCGTTGCGTAGTGCGTATGACTTAGCGATGAGCGGCGCAGGCGCTCATTGCCTGGCGAGCCGTAAAATTGCAGCACTTTGGCAATGAGCGCCGCAGGCGCTCATTGCAGGCGAGCCTCGCGCAGCGAGGCGAGCCGTTAAATCGTAGCACTTTGGCAATGAGCGCCACAGGTGCTCATTGCAGGCGAGCCTCGCGTAGCGAGGAGAGCCGTTATGTTAAACCGTAGCACTTTGGCAATGAGCGCCACAGGTGCTCATTGCAGGCGAGCTGTTAAACCGTAGCACTTAGAAAAAAAATACGAGATGAAAAAAATTACGAGATAAGCGGCGGAACCAAAACACTAAAAAAACACGAAATACACACTAAAAAAATAAAATAAAGGTCACTTACAGCATGGGGAACCAGGCAGGACGTCTGGAAGTGAGTTGGAACTCCAATTTACAGCGATTTAGCCGAGTTACAAAGATCGAAAATCGGCTAAGCGAGAAAAAAATGGCCGCCGAAAAAAATGAAAACGAGGCTATACTACTACGAACTGCGTAATACACAGCCACAGACGTATGTGTTGGAAAAACAACGAGATAAAGGATGCGGATTAACCGTGCAATGAGTAAAAAGACAGTAGTGAGTACATTTTACGAAACCCAATTACAGATTTACGCATTAACACAGATTTAACGCCTTTGTCTCGCGCAACATCGGATTTCCCGCCTAAACCAACGCATTTGATGAAATATAAGTTGCAAGTTACAAAAAAAATAAAAAAATAAATTGTATTTATTTTAAGAAAAAAAAAAAGGGACAAATGTAGCGTCATGTTGTGTGGCAAACAAATTTCACAACATTTAATTTTTATTGACCGTCATTTGACCGTTTGACCATATTTACTGTTAAACCGTAGTACTTTAGCGGACTTAGCGATGAGCGCCGCAGGTGTTCATAGCCCGGCGAGCCGCGCCAGCGAGGCGAGCCGTTAAACCGTAGTACTTTGGCAATGAGCGCTGCATAAAAAATGCCGGACGAACAAAACGAAAACGAGGCTATAGCACTATAACCACGGAAAACACGTACCGATAATCCGCTAAGACGCATACCACACATTATCCACCATTTTAGGATAATGCGGAAGTACACAGCTACGTTAACGGTTTCGGCTCGCGCACGCACACTATTACACTGCACACGTTCATCACGCTTACACAGCACCTCCACACCACTAATGCTGCAGCAACATCAACACAGATTGCCAGCTTTTTAACACAATGCATAAAAATAGGTAAAGTATATTCATTTATTAATTTGAATTCTATATTTCAGTAGTACACAGAAAACAACATTAGCTACCTTACAATTCCATATGTATATTAATAACTAAACAACTTTTAAAACATACACATCTCATTGCAGTCATTTTTTGACGGGCAATACGCTAGTCATATATAATTTGTATACTAAGGATGTGTTAATACTTTCACATATGCCATGTCTATCCCAGTAAGAGTTCATGGTTATTTAACCTTAAAACTGGTTAATACCATTAAGAATGCAATTTTGTATTATTTTGTACTCATAATTTGCTTTCTGGTAATAGTTTTTAGAAGAATGCAGTAAATTATAAATGTTACTGACATTCACTGTGTATTTCATTAAGGCACTTTCAGGCAAGAATAATAGTGTGCTATTTGCAATTGCTACCTCATTCAAATATGTGACCCTTTCATAATAATTGTGATTAAGCACTTCACCCATCTTGAGGTTTTGTGTCACGTGGTATGAACCCTGTCTTTGTTCTCAAAGAAACTACTCATGCTTCTTGTATATAATTTAAAAGCCAGATGAATATGGGTTATTTTTCAAGATGATTCCGTGTGCCTGCAGATCCCACTATCCACTATCGACATAAGCTAAATACATTTCTATCCAATGTATTTTGATGCTCTGCAGAAGTAAAATCTTCTGCCTCATGATTTATAGGTATGAAGGAAGTTAGAAACTGGCCAAATCAGGCACTGGAGTTTGAACAGAAATGTACACAAGAGAATAGGAAGGTGATTCCATGTACACAATACTGTACTTGCATATGCAGTGTACTGATTTTTTTTTGTCAAATTCTTTGATAGGAACATTATTTCATTTACATTTAGGTACCTTTCTTTTTTTCCCCTCAATTATTTTTTTAAAATAACAAATAATAAAATAAATGATTTGTATTTTCACCTTGTTCAGATGGCTATCAAAGTAAAATAGCCATTATACCTCTAATTTGTCCAGGCTACATATGCTGCTGCCTTTCTTTCACTGTGCCTCATTGGGGTCCTGGACCAGGTATGCATTGTCAATACAAGTGTCAGAGATGAACACAATTACATATGAACAATACAAAGCAGTGTAACGGCGCCCTATTATATTTCCACCCATGCATTCCATAACTTACAGTATACTTGCACTTAGCCAGAATAAAGTATCTCATTATTTACCCACAATGAGTTATACCAGGGGCAATGAAAGTGAGATTGACATGTCAGCTTCAATGATGGCGCTACTAAAGATTATCAGTCCAGTCATCTTGCAGAAGCAAGAAGGATTTATCATTGTTTTTGGTTTCCAGTATGTGTCCTTGGTCTGTGATCACAGACATCCCTTTGATCCATCCCTGCTGCACACAAGTTCTACTATTTCTGTGACAATGATTTTTTTCTGCCAGAAACAACTTCTGCAAGTGACACTGAATGTGAGTGGAATTCAACATTTTCGATTTATGAACATAATTCTAATGTTAGCAGAGATTTTCGGGGGTGTCAACTAACAAAAGCTGCAGCTTGCAAACTGAAAAAAAAATAGAAAAAATCAGAGTGAGATTGTAAATGTTTATTTTAGTATTTTTTCATGCAAAAACTTTTTTTCATACACTACTGATTCCCCTTTATCAGATGCATTCATCTTAGATAGGACACTTAGATATGCCTTTAATGCCTGCCTTCTGCCACTTAACTTAATGCCACTATAGTCCCTGCCTTCTGCCACTTTATATCTTACCAACTCAATTTATTTGCAACTACTAAAAAACATAAACTAGGGATGCATTCAACATATGAAAAAAATATTCAAGCATTCATTTAAAAGATCATGTTATTACAAAATGTTTTTTTTTGTGAGAAATAATTGATCTGTGGAGTAAAAAATACATTACAGACAGTTTGGGATTATCTCCACTGTAATGATATGTTACAGGAAACAGAGAAACAGTGAGCCTTGTGGATGTCTGAATGGCAACATAATGTTCTTTTCTTCTAATTGGTTTAAAGGTAAATTTGCTAAGAAAACACCATTAACAGGGTCTCCAAGAGCCATTGTTTACACTTCCACTTAACTCATTGTCAACATAAAGGTGAGTCAAACACATTATTTTTGTTAAGTACAAGGAACAGTCACTTTTCTTCATTAAAGTAATTTGCCTTTGAAATTAAAATGAATTAAAATGTCTCTAAGTCTAAATAGCTAGTTAGCCCAATGCTCCTCTGTAACAACATGTATCACGTTTGAGTTGGAAATCAAATGCAGTCTCTATCAGTGGCGGAGCTAGTGCATGGGGGGCCCCAGTGCGAAAGGAAACATTTCTTCCTGAACCCCATCCAACATCAACTCGCACGGTACATATATAAGATAGATACAAAATATATAAAAATAAATGTATATATATATATATATATATATATATATATATATACACATACCATATACACGTATACATTTACATATACATCTATACACACAAACATGTATATATAGATTGGATACTCAGTTTATGTTTAATCCAGCCTTGGCTTTGCATTAAAGCTGTGTAATACAGCATGAATAATCTTAAAGGAAGCCATGTTTCATAATGGCTATGGATTGAAGAGCGACGCATTTGTGGGCACATTTGTACGTCCCAGCTCAGCTTCCCAGAATGCAGTGTAATAACTGTTTTTCTTGGAATTCTGGAAGCAGGTATTTAAACTTGTTTTAGACATTCAAATGTGAACACAGATGTACTTTTTATTAACTGTACTACTGTACGGTGGAGGCTTCTATCGCTCTTTTGCTCACCATATTATAAATGATTGTTGTGGTGAACTACCTACTCATAAGATCTGCAACACAAGCTGAGATTCTGCTCCATGCTGATGATAGCCAGTAAGCTTGAAACAGCTGTGCATGGGTAGGATACTCAGCCTGTGTTTAATCCAACCTTGGCTTTGCATTAAAGCTGTGTAATAAAGCGGGCATAAGCTTATAAATGAGGTCCGAGGGGAGGTCCGCAGGGCACAGGTGGCCCCTCAGAGGCCAGTGCCTCTGTACCTTGCACCGGCTGTGGCTCCGCCTGTGGTCTCTATATTGGAAGAACAAGTTTCTCCAAAACCCCTAATATGTTTCTACCACTGGCTATATCAGAGGCATGAAGTGCGCTGAGATGCATCAATGTTTTTAACTCACTGCAAATACTGCCTACATGGCGTTGCTACAGATTAAATCACTGTGTCATGAAAATACCATATGTGCTTGAAAATGTTTTTATCTTGAAAAAAAAGGTTAATACCTCTGCTTGGCCCTGGGAGTATCCATGATATTATAGTAAATGTTGCATGTATGAGAGGGGAGTTTAAATTTCTGCAGTAATAGAGCTTGTATTTGTACTTGCAAGCTGCCTTCTCTGGTCAGGGAAGGGGATAGATGTTTAGTACCAAAAGGTTTAATTTTGTAACAATGCCCCACTCCTCCTTCTACTGTTCAGTAGATTAGACTACACCCTCAGCATTCAGACTATCAAAAAGTGCTCAAAATAAACAAGATGGCAACTTTGTATACACAATTAAAAAATTAAGATGTTATTCCATGCTTATGGTTTAATGCTGCTAATGTTGTTGATTACATACTTCAAAAACAGTGAGGTATCTATTCAATTGCAAGCCCGCAGATTACCTTATACAGGCTGTATGCCTGCATGCTTGATATTGGCTACAATTACAGAGCGATTCAATTGAACAACTTACGGGCTGAAAGCGGCAACTGTAGACCATGCAATCAAACGTTGCATTTCAGAGTGTGATCATGATCAATTAAGCAAGGCCATAACTACTGATTTAGAGCCAGCCAATAGTAAATGAGACCGTCATCATTACGTCAGTAAAACATGGAGGTTACACTTCTCAATTAGCGTTTAGAGGTCCCATATGCGATCAGACTCGCAATACGGCAATGTACAAAATAATAAAAATGAATGGCGATACTGTTTTAGTCCATGTGGGTGGCCTGATGTGTATTAACTCATTGATTCCCGAAATTGATATGACACCAAAATTAAACAGAAAAAAAAATGTTTTTTATTGCAGATTTGCGAGCTTGAGATTGCAATCAATTCTAATTTCTTTCATCATTTTCTCCATCTTTTAAAGTGCAGTATTGATTTTTTTATTTGCATTTACAGTGCTACGATCAGGTGTTGAACCCCCTTGCGAGTCCTATCTGGTACTTGTAGGATTTTCCTCTATAATTGCCATTTACGGGTGTGAAAACATTTGCGGGCTTGAGGAATTGTAGCAATTGAATAGCGATTTGCGATTTTAGAGATTGTAACTTTTGCGAGCTTGAAAGATCAAAGGCAGGGATTTTCAGCCTGTAACTCACAGATTGTTTGCGGCTCACTAAAAGAAGCCAATCGATTAGCAAATTAGTTAGCTCAAGTAACTTACAATTGCTCATTTGAATAGGAGTTATTTGTTCTAAAATAAAGTGGTCTTTTAAAGATGTGTTCTACTTATGGGTAATAGGGTACTCCAGACGTGGATACTTTGCTCACTGTGCACCTAACTGATGAGGCCCACAGAAACTGAAACATACGTCTTGGGTTTGCTGTTTCTCCTGCCCAGGGTAGAATTGCCTGGTATTTCAGGGCTGGGTCACTTTTTTGGGCGAGACCAGTCTGACATACTACAGTATATTAATCCTTGTGAAGGGCACAAGTGAGCTAATAGAGGCTGCTCTCTGAGTAGGTAACTAGACCTAAAGAACAAATCTACTTAGGTATTGTTCATTCTCAGATGAGCTCCTCTGACTCCTTTTGTTTAGTTTTCCTCACCTTATGGGTGATAGGGGCATCCAAACATGGACTCTTTGCTCACTGTGCTTTAGGGAGTACAGCTGCACCCCACTGTCAAGGCCCACAAAGGCTGACATTTTCTTCTGGGGTTTGCTGTTTCTCCTGTTCAGGGTAGAATTGCTGGTATTTCAGGGCTGGGTCACTCTTTTGAGTGGGACCAGACTGATATACTACAGGATATTTCTCACTGTAAAGGGAACAAGAGAGCTAAAAGAGGCTGCTCTCTGAGTAGGTAACCTGACCTATATAACAAACTTGCTTAGGTGTTGTTCATTCTCAAATGAGTGCCTCTGACTCTTTTTGATTAGTGTTTTTCACCTTATGAATGATAGGGTCTCCAGACATGGACTCCTTGCTCATTGTGCCTTAGGGATTACAGCTGCACCTCATTGATGAGACCCACAGAGCCCAAAACATACGTCCGGTTTTGCTGTGTCTCCTGCTCAGAATTGCCTGGTATTTCGGGGCTGGGTCACTCTTTTGATTGAGACCAAACTGATATATTACAGGATATTTCTCCCTGTGAAGGGCACCAGTGAGCTAAAAGAGGCTGCTCTCAGAGTGGGAAACCAGAACTTTTTCTTTGTCAGATGAGAGCCTCTGACTCTTTTTGTTTAGTTTTTCTCCATTTAGATATGTCAATAAAGAAAATAGCAGAACTGAGGACGGGAAAGTATCATAATTATATACTGTAGCATCTGTGGTGTTCATTTGTATAAGTATAGATGATGTGACAGTAAAAGAAGTTAAGTCCAACATTGGAAAAAAACAAAGCATGACAAATACCATTATAAATATGATTATAACTTGTGAGTATTGTTCTCTCAGCTATCATTTCCATAAATAACTAGTTATCTCATACAATGTATTTGAAGTTAATAATATGTGAGAATCTTGCCTTTTGTATACAAGTAAATCTAGTAACTGTAAAATAACTTTATAAAGTTAAAATAAATAAGCCATCCTATATTTCTGACTCGCAAGTTATTTATTTCACAATTATTAGATTCATTATGGATAATTTAAGAACTTGTAGTAAATATATTATTTTGATGGGAATTACCATAGACAAAACAATACACAAAAATAATGGCACTTTTTTTTTTCATTTTCCTTCTGCAATACTTCCTCTTTTACTATCACATTATCTTTATTTATAATAATGAACACCAATGTAACAGGGCTAGCTAATGCTGGTCCTAGATTGCCAAACATGGTCCTGGATTTCAGTGTCGTAGGTAATGGGTGACTGTGACTGTCGATGCACTGTAATACCATATTTATCTTATAACTATTACTACAGTTATATATGTTATATGTTATACTCTGTGATATGAAATAATAAAGGTACCTGGATTTCATCCAGAAACTGATATACTGCAGTCAGGTACTCTGGATCTGCTAAACATGCCCACACCTTAAAAGTTATAAAGGAATAAGTCACCTCTGCCTAACAGATTATACTGCCTTTGTTGGTGCTGCCTTATTTTAAATATAGCAGTTGAATATTGGGGCCAAATACTTTACAATCACAAAATAACATTTCCCTATGTCCATCAATTCAGCAATTAAATTCAAAAAGCAAATATTGTTTTCCATAGGGCTCTCAACCCTCAATCTGATGGTGCACACCACAACTGGTGACTTTAATACCAAGTGAAATGTGAAGTGAATATCGGTTGCTTAAAAATCTGATAATTAACAACACCGCTACAACTTAATTGATTAGTTGAGTGTATAATGATACTGTCATGCTACTGCCATGGTCACAGTCAGACTTGATCCTGGAACAGTAAGTATATTTGCAGCTCACTGAACTACAGTGCACTCTGCCAGAACCTGCAGATGCTCTAGAATAGTTATTTATGGAAAAGTTACGGTCCTGATGACGACTCTTGCGAGCCAGCCTCCAACATTCATGTTTATGGGCAGTTTTGTCAATTCTACAAGGCATATCAAACTTGGACCTTTTGGTGTACAGAGGCTGCCCCTTGGGGGGAGCACTGCCAGGCGACTGCCAGGGTCGCAGCCAGACTTGAACATGGAGAGGTTGCAGTTCAACAAAGTATGTCATCAGAACCTGCATATTCTGTGCACTAGTTTTGTATATCTTAACACTGGGCTGCATTTTATAAGCCTGTTCTGAGCTAACTAATTAGGTACCTGATTTAAATCACCTGCTTCTTCCTCCTAATTATATTAGGCAGCCACAACCAACTCTCAGTGCTCAGTTGTGTGCTGTGTTCCACAACTCTGCTTTCCTGTTTGCTCTTGGATTGTCTCTCCTGGTCTGACCTTGGCTTGGCTTGGTTTGGCTCACTGTTTCCCCACTGCTCACTGCACTGCAAGCCTTGCGAAGCGAGGCGAGCAGTTGAGGCACGCAGGACTTAGGCGGCATGCAGTTTCATGCGACTGCGAGCCTTGCAAAGCGAGGCGAGCAGTTGAGGCACGTGACTGCGAGGGTCGAAAATGCGAGCCAAGAGCGTAACTCTAAAAACCCAAAAAACAAAAAAAATAATTTAACAAAAATAATAACACACTCACACACAACACAGGGGGAGCGCCAGGAAGCCTGTGAGTGAGGTTGCAAGCACATTTGAGCCATATTTGGGTTTTTTCATCAATACAAAATAGGCTAATCAAGAAAAAAAATGATGGACAAAAAAACGTAAAAAAATTCTGAAACTGGATGAAAACGGGGCTGAGCAAAGCCAGGCACGCAGGACTTAGAAAATACATGAGGGCAAAGACAGTAACACTACACCAACAACACTAGGCATGCGGGACTTTGAAAATAACACCAACGGCAGTCAGCGTGTAACACGTAAACATTCAGCAGACACACAGAGGAGAAACACACAGGGAAGGGACAGGGGGGAGATGGTGGAAAGAGACACATGGCATTCCCAAGCACTAAACTTACTGGTTAACGAAATCTGCAATGAGCAGGCCGTAGAGTAGGCGGGATGAAAAGTGAAGGCGCTCATCCCGGGGCTCACAATGAGCACTGCGAGCGGGAGAGGCTTGCAATGAGCACCGAATGTGCTTAGTGTGGGGCTCGCGATGAGCCTCCGAAGGTGATCAGTGCAAAGCACGAAAGTTCAAGTACAACGGGGGAGAGGCTTGTGATAAGTGGCAAACAGCATTGCCAGCCTTGCAATTTTAATCCCGCCATTTTTGACGGGCAATTTCCTAGTTATATACAGTCAGGTCCATAAATATTGGGACATTGACACAATTCTAATCTTTTTGGCCCTATACACCACCACAATGGATTTGAAATGAAACGAACAAGATGTGCTTTAACTGCAGACTTTCAGCTTTAATTTGAGGGTATTTACATCCAAATCAGGTGAACGGTGTAGGAATTACAACAGTTTGTATATGTGCCTCCCACTTTTTAAGGGACAAAAAGTAATGAGACAATTGGCTGCTCAGCTGTTCCATGGCCAGGTGTGTGTTATTCCCTCATTGTCCCATTTACAAAGAGCAGATAAAAGGTCCAGAGTTCATTTCAAGTGTGCTATTTGCATTTGTTGCTGTTAACTCTCAATATGAGATCCAAAGAGCTGTCACTATCAGTGAAGCAAGCCATCATTAGGCTGAAAAAACAAAACAAAACCACCAGAGAGATAGCAAAAACATTAGGTGTGGCCAAATCAACTGTTTGGAACATCCTTAAAAAGAAAGAACGCACCGGTGAGCTCAGCAACACCAAAAGACCCGGAAGACCACGGAAAACAACTGTGGTGGATGACCGAAGAATTATTTCCCTGGTGAAGAAAATACCCTTCACAACAGTTGGCCAGATCAAGAACACTCTCCGGGAGGTAGGTGTATGTGTGTCAAAGTCAACAATCAAGAGAAGACTTCACCAGAGTAAATACAGAGGGTTCACCACAAGATGTAAACCATTGGAGAGCCTCAAAAGCAGGAAGGTCAGATTAGAGTTTGCCAAACAACATCTAAAAAAACCTTCACAGTTCTGGAAAAACATCCTATGGACAGATGAGACTAAGATCAACTTGTACCAGAGTGATGGGAAGAGAAGTGTATGGAGATGGAAAGGAACTGCTCATGATCCAAAGCATACCACCTCATCAGTGAAGCATGGTGGTGGTAGTGTCATGGCGTGGGCATGTATGGCTGCCAATGGAACTGGTTCTCTTGTATTTATTGATGATGTGACTGCTGACAAAAGCAGCAGGATGAATTCTGAAGTGTTTCGGGCAATATTATCTGCTCATATTCAGCCAAATGCTTCAGAACTCATTGGACGGCGCTGCACAGTGCAGATGGACATTGACCCGAAGCATACTGCAAAAGCAACCAAAGATTTCTTTTAAGGGAAAGAAGTGGAATGTTATGCAATGGCCAAGTCGATCACCTGTCCTGAATCCGATTGAGCATGCATTTCACTTGCTGAAGACAAAACTGAAGGGAAAATGCCCCAAAAACAAGCAGGAACTGAAGACAGTTGCAATAGAGGTCTGTGCATTCCAGACTTCAAGCTGTAATTGACTGCAAAGGATTTGCAACCAAGTATTAAAAAGTGAAAGTTTGATTTATGACTGTTAATCTGTCCCATTACTTTTGGTCCCTTAAAAAGTGGGAGGCACATAAACAAACTGTTGTAATTCCTACATCGTTCACCTGATTTGGATGTAAATACTCTCAAATTAAAGCTGAAAGTCTGCAGGTAAAGCACATCTTGTTCGTTTCATTTCAAATCCATTGTAATGGTGTATAGAGCCAAAAATATTAGTATTGTGTTGATGTCCCAATATTTATGGACCTGACTGTATAATGTAATGTTACTTTATACTGCTAGTGTAGTGAATACATGTTTGCTTGGCGATCAGCATTTTTTCTTTGTATGTCACTATTTCAAGCAATGACAAGCTGCTCTGTTGGGGGTTGCACCTTTCATCTAATTAGTGAATTTTGTGTGATGGATAGTACTTTGGTTAATTTTTATTTTATTACAGGATTTTAATGCAAGTAGATAAAATGTTGTAAACAAGACTTTTAAATAGTAGTTAAGTAGTTGTATACGCTATTTTACAACCAATATCTTGAGCAGTAAAATATTTTACTAGTGATGGCATGAAACTATGCAAGCAAGCAGGTTTTAGATGCAGTTTAGGTGAAGCTGAACAAACTGGGAAGAGGACATACTTTTGCAGCAAGGATACAGACTAGAGTTTCATCGGCAACACAAGCTGAGGACATCTGGTAGTAATCTTCCGTGGTTAATTCATAAGACCAGATGCTTTTGGAAGTGATAGGAAAAGGAATTTATATCAGTCCCATGAGGAAGAATATTGTACTTATCTCTTTAGTTTTATGTATCCCTATTTGTGGCTGACCCCAGCTGGATAGGTGGAAAGTCCTTGTAGAGAGATTCAAATTGGTTTGAAAGGTTAGCCTCCCCTCAAAGCCAAGATTATTATGAAGGTACATGTGTCACACATTAGTATTTGTAGGTTTTCAGCTTTCGATATGTGCCTTTTAGACCCAATACCAAGAGCAATAGCCACCCCATTACCGTGATGTCTCACGATGACCGAGGAAGCTTGGACTGCCAGCAGATATTGTGAACTGCTGTGACCTGCCCTAAAATGAAAGTGGAAAACAGAGATAAAATTACATATGGCTCTAGAGACTTTAAGAATTGAATGTTTATGTTTCTTTTAGCTTGACATATAATTAATAACAACAGTATTACACTGGAGGGATCTGAATCAACTCCCTTTGGCAGAGAGATCTTAAGCTTTGATGTAGAAAATAAGAGACTAAAGTCCATATTAAATTTGAAATATATTTGAAGGTGCACTGATTAAAATTATTTATTAAAACATAGCAAATCCATACAAGACCTGTCCGCACAAAAATACGTAGTGTAAAAAATAAGCTGTCAGGACCAAAATTAGTAGCCCATAATAGGTGAATTAAAAAAAAGGATCAATATTAATAAAGATCTGATAAGGTGAGACTATTATGCAGGCAAATATAAGATCTTAAACATGTACACACAATTCTAGCTAATAAAAACCTTTGAATGGTTTAATACTGACTTGAAAAGAATTCCCCAACAAAGAATAGCCCAGTCAAACAAACCACAATTAAGCAAATACAGCCTTATTAAATTGCGATTTGGACAATTGAATAAGGCTCTATATAAGCACATAGCATATTATTTTTACAGAAGTTTATGGTTACTGAAGACCTTGATTTTGGATAGAAGTTCACTAACTAAAAGCTTCTGTAAAACATATGCTATGTGCTTATATAGAGCCCAATTCAACTGGCCAAATCGCAATTTCATAAGGCTGATAGCCGGTATACACTGTACACAAAATTTGGAACAAAATACATCCAACAACCTTTGCATAAAAGGTAATGTAAATGTGGGCTAGATCACATTAGTGTACATATATTGATGAAAAATAGTTGTTAAATGTATCCAAACCAAAGTTATAAAGAAATGTAGTATTAATTCTAGTTGAATGAGAGCTGCATAAGAAATATAAATGCTATTTTTTTTTGCTCTATAGTAATAACAACCAGTAGTTGCTTCTGAAATTAGTATGTAAAAGAGCTGCCAAATTCCAGTGCATTTAATTTCTTCAAAACAAGATTTATTGCTCTTTTTTACATTTTTGTAAGTTCCTGTTTATTTTACATTTAAGTAAACATATTTTACAAGGTATTGATGGAACGATAAAGAGGCATAGCGTTAGGACAGAAAGGATGATTTATGAAACCATTACGTTTTTTACAGCTTAGGTTCTCAGGAATAAATATCCATTGCAGATAATAAAGTGAATGAGTCAATGAGTGAATAACTAGTGTGTAATATATTTAAAAAAAATAAAAATATTGCACTCATTGAGCAACATAAGCCCATGGCAGAGAATGTATTGGAAGTGTTCCACCTATAAATATTGTTTATGCATTTTTCAATTCTAATCAAATATAAGAAAAATTGGGTAGTGTGTACATTCTCTTTTCTATCCAAAAATATACATTTTTGACTGGCCTTATGCAATGATGTATTCAGTGTTTATGCTGCCCTAAACTGTAACAAAATACAAGCCCTATTAATTACTACCAATTCTTTATTTTTGTTACATGCTATTTCCCAGTGCCATCATAATTCTATTTGCCTTTGTATGGTATATATAATATGTATATTCAAAACAGTGGCAGATACGTTTATGGTAATAACATATTCATATAGATTTATCTGTATATGGAAACACAATATTGTGGTACAACATTGGCAAATTGGGATAGCCTGCTGCCCCTAGATTTCTGCTACCCTAGTCTTTGGCCTTGTTGGCTTAGTCGGAAATATGTCACCCAGTTGTTATTATTATTATTATTATTATTTGTAACAAATCAACATATTCTGTAGTGCTAAACACAAGTTAAATTGCAAAGGAAATAATCTTCCCTTTGAGCTTAAAATTAAATATACAAATCAAACACGATTGACATCTTGCAAACTCACAATCTGTCTGTACCCCAGTTGGGCATCTATGTACTGTGAACTATCACTACATCCAAAACCAAAATATCAAATTATTCACAGGAAGTTTCAAAAACACCCTGAAGGCAAAAACATTCCAAATGAAGATAATCACCAAAGATCCGCAATTTATAATACATTTGGTATCTACAATACCCAATGCTCAATGTCAGCATCACCACTCTTTCAGTCACTCCACTGGCTCCCTATAATCTCTAGAATAAAAATTAAAATCATGACCCTAACGTATAAAGCCTTCATCTATAGTGCACCCCCATATATCTCTGCTCTCGTCTCAAAACCCTCCCATACGCTCCCCCTCTGTTCTGCTAATGATCTTCTTCTTTCCTCCTCTCTTATTGCCTTCTCTTATTCTCACCATCAGGACTTTTCTTGTGTTGCCCTATTCTTTGGAACTCCTTACCTCGCTCCACTAGACAGTCTCAAGTCCTTCAAGTCCCTAAAAACACATTTATTTTATGAGGTTTATAAACTTCATACTTAATATGCCCAATTTATCTCTCACCTTCCAAATCCCTTAGATTGTAAGTTTGCAAATTTTTAATCGTATAGGATGCTTGAAAAAGTACTCTATATACCATATTATGAGCTCAAAGACAGGGCCATCTTTTTGTTTAATCTGAAATTGTTTTTATGTTCTGTTTCATCCTATGAATGCGGCTGCGAAATATATTGGCGCATTATAAATATTAGATAATAATAATAATAATTTTAGTTTACTTGTATAATACAAAAATTCCATGTGATTCCCTTTTGTTCTTCCATTGTTTTCTTGTTTTGTTTTGTTTTATTAAAGGACCATTGTGGTCATAATTCTAAAATCTCCTGTTTTGTACAACTTCACTAGAAATTAAGCAACATGTTTTTAGAATAAAAAAAATAATGTAGCCTCTAATGTATTACTTTTTATGGGATTGACAATTTTAGGTTCCAGTGGTCTACTTCTTGAGGTGGGAGGAGGCTTTGAATGCAAAGGAAGCAGAGGAAGCTCTATCTGCACAATAGGAATGTGACAGTAAGTAATGTCAGTGCTCTCATTAGATATAATGACAGGCTGAATCTGTTGAGACTGAAGCTGCAAAAGGGCAGAACAGGATAGAGAAGCCCTCGTTAAAGAACTATTGAGTAAAAAGGTAAAAAATTTAAAGGATGTGTTTATTTTTTTACTTACTAAAAATGTTTTGTCCATTATCAAGTTTACTTATTCAAAATACCAAACGGTAAATTAAGTGATCCTTCAATGTGTTTGGGTTTGTATGGGTTTGTTAATAGTTACATAAATGTGATGAATATATATATATATATATATATATATTTTTTTTTTTTTTTGGCAGCTCCAGCTAGCTGGTCCAAGAGAGAATCATGGCGGCAGTTCACAAAGTAACTAGTAATTCTCCCAGCTCTGTTCTTGGGTTTTTCTGTTACCATCCTCTTACCCTATCTCTTCTATTCCAAGTGGGTCTGATTTCCCCCCGCTTTTTTTTTGTTGACATCCCCACTGGCATAATTTGTAATATATAATGATATTTTGATCTGAACATAAGAGCTGCATCTCTCAAGACGTATAATTGTAGAATGCAATACACATATTACTCTTCTCAAAAAGCAAAAGAGGAATACTAGAATTAAATCAGCTAGTAATAGCTCTTACCCCACTGCAATCAAAATAAAGTACATTGATTTAGACTAAACATAAACATTCAAAATGCTTGCTGGGCTTCCATTTGTATTCCCTTTGGCGACCGCACAGCATCTCTGGTATCACATGGTTTAGGGCTTTGCACCAACCTGGGAAGCTACAGACTCTTTCATGTGCTCATACTATCTGAATTTACAAAGATTTTTTTACAAACTTTTATGTTTAAGTATTATGTACGGGTCAGTGACAGTGAGAGGAATGGATGTTTTTAAATAATAAAGGCAACTCCATGGTGCAGTTCTTGGTTGACGCACTTGAAGGTTGTTTTTATATAGTGAAAGCGTGAAACCCACAGTGAGGGTCAAAAGGTGATACCTCGGGGTAGGAAAAACTCAATCCAAATAAATCTGACTCTAAGATAACATAGAACAGAAATTCTTTCAGGAATTCTCACTACAGCAAAATGTTAAAACACTATCTGGCAGGCGACTTCCTTTTGCATTTCTAGAAGATGGATGAATACAAATGATTAAAATACACAGTTTTTTCCTTGTAAGAACAAAAACAAATACTTATTCATTAAATGAAATAAGGAAATTATTCCATGCAAACTGTGCCACCCACCTTTTGGGGGAAGACAGTATTAAAACCATATGACTTCTCTGTGGTGGATCAGACTGAAGCTCAAAATCTCAAGAAAATAAACTTTTTTAAATAAATCTATAATGACTCCATGCCTGGTAGCTAAGCGGTATCAAACAACCACAGCATCTGTAACTGTTACATATAGACTCTTGAAGGAAGACAGGTTTAGTAGCAGTAATTCCTAAAGGGATTGCTCCTTCTGTGTTTAATTTATTCTCACAAATTACTGCTTAAAAACAAATAGTAGTGCTTCTCTTTTTTGTTATCATAACTATCACTGGTGCTCTTATTAACTTGGGGTCAAATTCTAATGGAGGAAACATTGCCCTAAATGCAATGCATAGTACTCTAAGCAAAAGTCCCCTTGGACGTAAAAAATAATAAACTCATTGCAAAAAGTGCAATATGAGAAAACTATTTCAGTAAACTAAACAGAAAGTGGTACTTTAATTTGAACTATCAAACTGAAAAGCTAAGGCACCTATCTGCATAAATGATCCTCATACAGCCCTATTAAATTCCCTCAAAGTGTAAAACCGTAGCCCGTAACGTAGACCGTAAGACTTATGACTATTAAATTGGCCCCATAAAGCAACCCTCTAACGATCTGCGGGTTACCGGCGGAAAAACCCTACAGAGCGTCGAAATGTGAACTCCACGGCCGCGAATCCTTTCATCTGTGAAGCCCGTAACTGTTATATTTGAAAATCTCTATAAAATTGCTACAAATCCACTGGCTTTCAAACCCGTAACCCGCAAATGGAGCCACAAGGGAGTTAAACTCCTGTCCGTATTCTCAAGCTCGCAAATCTACAATATGAAATGCTTTTTTGTTTAATTACTGTGTTATATCGATTCCGGCTATCAATGTGGTTATACATACAAGGGAACTCGCATGGACTAGAATATCATATTTACTGATCTATTAATTATTTCTGGAATGCGGGTCCGATCGAAACTCGTAATTGAAACCCGTAATAGCTCTGTAACGCAGCCGAGTTTTCAAGCCTTTGCGGGTGTGCCAATGGCGCTACGGGCTTTCAATTTAATGGGGCTGATAGTTTAATAGAACTTCAATATATGCCAATTACAAACATTTTGTTCAATAAGTATGGAGATGATGTTTGGTTAATTTAGCACAGCAATACCACCTATGGTTGTAACATATTTTACGAAAAACAATCTCATTAGGTAAAAAGAAATATCTTTTTAATTTTTGTATTTTAATTAGCATATAATATAAATGTGCAAACTAAGGGATGCAGGAATTGCAGTAAATATCTGCTCATGGATTGAGGAAGCAAAGGATTGTTGTAAATGGAACATACTCAGATTGGACTAATGTGGTAAGTGGGGTTCCTCTGAGATCAGTATTAGGTTCTCCCCTTTTCACCATATTTATTAATGATTTAGAAATAAAACTTGAAAATACTGTCTCCATTTTTGCTGATGACATGAAGTTGTGCAAGGTAATTAAATCAAAAAATGATCTACTTTTCCTCCAAAGGGATTTGCATAAATTAGAAATATGGGCAACTAAATTGCAGATTTTGGGGCACCAGATATTGAAAGGGATTTGGGAGTGCTTGTGGACAACCACCTACGTGCTCATTGCCAAGCAGCATCTGCAAAGTCAAGTAAATTTTAGCATGCATTAAAGGGATAGTTACCTCACCATAACTGCTCTTCCTGGTGTGAAAAAGCAGAACATTCTATGTTAAAATGATCTATTGTTTTTTTTTACATTACACTAATGACAGCCTGAAAATGTAAGGTCTTGGGTCTGTTTACAAACACAGACTCCTGACTGCCCATGATTAACAACTTTTGCCGATAGCGAGCAGTATAAAATGCTGCATACATAAATGTATGGCTTTTCCGTTGGGTTCAGGAATGCATTCAGCTGATGGTTAACTTCCAGGTCACATATTTAACAGTTTGAAGCCATCATTTCCCCCACAGATGTACTTGAGAAGCGTTAAATCACTCTCTGTTTCAGCTCTCTGCACAAACTTTTGCTGCCAGTCTGCCAGGGGGTCTTGCCAGAGCTCATGTAAACATACACTTCTTTTAAGATTTTTTATGTGAAAAATGCACCAATTTCAAAATTCAAAAAAAAAAATCAACATATTTTTCTGATAATGTTACAGTGGTGTGCTCCAAGTTGTGCTGAATTAATTGTCCCTTTAAGAAGGGCATACAAAAAAGGGAAGCAAATATAATTCTGCCACTATACAAATCCCCAGTACACCCTCATTTGGAATATGGAGTACAATTTTGGGCACCATTTCATAAAAAGGACATTTTAGAGCTGGAAAAGGTACAAATAAGGGCTACAAAATTAATAATGGGAATGGAGAAGCCAAGTTATGAAGTAAGACTTGCCAAATTTAACTCATTTTCTCCAGAAAAAAATGTGATTAAGAGGGGTATGATTACCTTATATAAATGTATCCAGGGTCAATATAAGGCTTAGCCAAGTGAACTTTTTGTGCTTAAAGGATCTCAACTGACAAGAGGATAACCCTCAAGGTTAGAATGAAAAAGATTTAACCTTTAAGGGCCAGTTACCTCACCATAAGTGTTCTTCATGGTGTGAAAGAGCACAAGATTTGATGTTTTATGTTAAAATTATCTATTTTTTTTCTTTAATTACAATTTAAAAAAAAGTTTTAGGTCTGTTTACAATTCCATGATTAATGACATCTCCCGGACAACGGGCCTTTGTAGCTCAGGTGCAGAAAATGAGTTATATGTTTTTCTTGGCATTCAGGAATCCTACAGCCCAGCAGTTAACCCACAAATAACTTATTACAAAGATTCTAACACTCCTTTCTAGTCACAAATGAATTTATAAAGGGTTAACTGCAATTTTCCTCTGCTCTCTGCTTTGGAGTTTGCTGTCGGTCGGTCTGACAGCTTGCAGTGACACATGTAAACATACATATAAAAAACAACAAAGTCAGAGGTGCTCATCAGAGAACGAACCAACCTTAATAGGTTAGTTCTATAGCCATAATAAGCTACTCTGAGAGCAACCTCTTTTAGCTCACTTGTGCCCTTCACAGGGAGAAATATCCTGTAGTATATCAGTCTGGTCCCCCTCAAAAGAGTGACCCAGCCCCGAAATACCAGGCAATTCTACCCTGAACAGGAGAAACAGCAAACCCTAGACGCATTTCGGCCTTTATGGGCCTCGTCAGTGAGGTGCAGCTGAACTCCCTGAGGCACAGTGAGAAACGGGTCCACGTCTGGAGTCCCCTATTACCCTTAGGGAGACTAAACCGTAAAGGTAATTTGCATATAGAAAACAACAAAGTCAGAGGTGCTCATCAGAGAACGAACCAACCTTAATAGGTTAGTTCTATAGCCATGAAAAGCTACTCTGAGAGCAACCTCTTTTAGCTCACTTGTGCCCTTCACAGGGAGAAATATCCTGTAGTATATCAGTCTGGTCCAACTCAAAAGAGTGACCCAGCCCCGAAATACCAGGCAATTCTACCCTGAACAGGAGAAACAGCAAACTCCAGCCGTGTTTCGGCCTTTATGGGCCTCGTCAGTGAGGTGCAGCTGAACTCCCTAAGGCACAGTGAGCAAGGGATCCACGTATGGAGTCCCCTATTACCCTTAGGGAGACTAAACCCTAAAGGTAATTTGCATATAGAAAACAACAAAGTCAGAGGTGCTCATCAGAGAACGAACCAACCTTAATAGGTTAGTTCTATAGCCATGATAAGCTACTCTGAGAGCAACCTCTTTTAGCTCACTTGTGCCCTTCACAGGGAGAAATATCCTGTAGTATATCAGTCTGGTCCCACTCAAAAGAGTGACCCAGCCCCGAAATACCAGGCAATTCTACCCTGAACAGGAGAAACAGCAAACCACAGACGCATTTCGGCCTTTATGGGCCTCATCAGTGAGGTGCAGCTGAACTCCCTAAGGCACAGTGAGCAAGGGGTCCACGTCTGGAGTCCCCTATTGCCCTTAGGGAGACTAAACCGTAAAGGTAATTTGCATATAGAAAACAACAAAGTCAGAGCTGCTCATCAGAGAACGAACCAACCTTAATAGGTTAGTTCTATAGCCATGATAAGCTACTCTGAGAGCAACCTCTTTTAGCTCACTTGTGCCCTTCACAGGGAGAAATATCCTGTAGTATATCAGTCTGGTCCCACTCAAAAGAGTGACCCAGCCCCGAAATACCAGGCAATTCTACCCTGAACAGGAGAAACAGCAAACCACAGACGCGTTTCGGCCTTTATGGGCCTCGTCAGTGAGGTGCAGCTGAACTCCCTAAGGCACTAGGTAATAGGGGACTCCAGACGTGGACCCCTTGCTCACTGTGCCTTAGGGAGTTCAGTAGCACCTCACTGACAAGGCCCATAAAGGCCGAAACGCGTCGGTGGTTTGCTGTTTCTTCTGTTCAGGGTAGAATTGCCTGGTATTTCGGGGCTGGGTCACTCTTTTGAGTGACACCAGACTGATATACTACAGAATATTTCTCCCTGTGAAGGGCACAAGTGAGCTAAAAGAGGTTGCTCTCAGAGTGGCTTATCATGGCTATAGAACTAACCTATTAAGGTTGGTTCGTTCTCTGATGAGCACCTCTGA
This sequence comes from Discoglossus pictus, assembly GCA_027410445.1. NCBI lineage: Eukaryota > Metazoa > Chordata > Amphibia > Anura > Alytidae > Discoglossus > Discoglossus pictus. Next base: position 320,983,595 of record CM050163.1, on the reverse strand, counting down.
CTTTGTTGTTTTGTATATTCAAATTACCTTTAGGGTTTAGTCTCCCTAAGGGTAATAGGGGACTCCAGACGTGGACCCCTTGCTCACTGTGCCTTAGGGAGTTCAGCTGCACCTCACTGATGAGGCCAATAAAGGGCGAAATGCGTCTGCGTTTGCTGTTTCTCCTGTTCAGGGTAGAATTGCCTGGTATTTCGGGGCTGGGTCACTCTTTTGAGTGACACCAGACTGGTATACTACAGGATATTTCTCCCTGTGAAGGGCACAAGTGAGCTAAAAGAGGTTGCTCTCAGAGTGGCTTATCATGGCTATAGAACTAACCTATTAAGGTTGGTTCGTTCTCTGATGAGCACCTCTGACTTTGTTGTTTAACATACATATAATCAATAAATATCTCAGTGAAAAAAGAACGGATTTCAAAAATTAAAAATGTTTTTAAACATGCTGTTAAGAGATCTTTACATTGGTGTGCCCCACATTGTACTGAATTAATTGGCCCTTTAAAGAAAAGAAAAGGGTTCTTCACAGGAAGGGTAGTTAATCTGTGGCATTATCTACCAAAGGAGGTTTTGACAGTGGATTCAATAGATAACTTTAAAAAGAGATTGGATATATTTCTTAATAAAATGCGGATTCGGGGTTCTCCTGGATAACTAGAAAAGGAGTATTGATCCAGGGAGGGATCCGATCGCCAGTGTCTGAAATCAGGAAGTATTTCTGTTTACCTTCCTCTGGATCAATTAACAACTTACAATTAATCCATATATTGCAAAGATCAGAGGAGATCTAAAAAGGTTAAACTTGATGAACTAAACATCTTTTTTCAACCTCAATTACTATGTTCTATGTAACTAATAAATACAAAATTGTTTATAAATAGTCTGAAAATAATGCATAAAAGAAAGAACACATTTAGACGGAATACAATATGAATACATTATGAAAAATGTGATTAAAACAACAGTGCTGTTTGTTGGTTGTAAATGACCATTATGCTATATATAATTTTAAGGCACTTTCTGGTTGCCCTATCAAGCTATGAACCCCATATGTAGGATAGCCCAGTTTCTCTACTGATTTATTAGTCAACACAACATTCAAGAATATAATATGGTATTTTAATTACAATCTCACTTTTTCTTTACTCCTCTCCCACTCGGGCTTGTGAGAATGGAGATAAACTCTAGATCATGGAGGGGACAATTGGGGAAATATTTACATTTATACTGATATAAACATCAAGAGCCATGCATCACATGTCAATGTGAATTGCTATCTTTACAATGTAGCATTATGAGGCAATTAACACATTTCCAATATAGACAACATAGACCTTTAAGTATCACAGGTCAGGCTTTTTCTGCTGTGCACAGGAAAGTCAATCATGATGACTGAGGTTGTGATTGGTTCCTGATCCATGTTTGTAACTTGCTAACTGGCACTTCCTAAGCTTGTACCAGGATATACACGTATGGCTAAAACTACAACTCAAGATGCTTCATGAACATGTTCTAATGTTTTTACACAGAATAAGAGAGAGGTTTCCAAAAAGATAATTAAAAGATTCCACATTCAACAACACACTGATTACAAAAACAAATGAATGCTTACTAAAAGCTTTAGTAATTAAATGACAGAAAAGTGCAATATGAAGAATTACATTTTAAGAACAAATGCTTTAAGAACTTGGGAACGAGGTTTGCAACATTATCCAGGATAGAGCAAGAAAGAATAACCCCAAAAGAAAGAAAACAAAATGGCAAACTGGCTGTCTGGTGAGTGTTTGAAAGAAGTCCAAGAAAGAAGGAAAGCAAAATGTAGTGGAGACAGGAAAAAATGTGTCTAACTGAATCCAGATTTCCAGAGGACATCAAGGACATCCTACAGTGAGTGATGTAAAGAGCTAGAAGACAACAGAATGGGAAAGTCAAGAGATCTCTTCAAGAAAACTTGGGATCTCAAAGGAACCTTTCATGCCAGAGTGGGTGTGATAAAAGACAAAAATGGCAGGAACCTAACAGAAGCAAATCAGATAAACAAAAGATGGCAGGAATACACTGAAAATGTATACAGGAGGGATCTTAACAGCAGTGATGACCTCAATAGTTTGTCCAAGGAGCTGGAGCCAGACACCTTGGAAAAATGAAGTGAGATGGCCCCTCGGATGCCTTGCTGATATCAAGGCTGCAGGAGTTGATGGAATCCCAATTGAACTATTACAAATTCTACTAGATGATGCTGTGAACGTGTTGCTGGCCTTATGCCAACACATTTGGAAAACTCAACAGTGGCCAGTAGATTGGAAAAGGTCAGTCTATATTCCAAACCCCAAAAAAGGCAGCGCCAAAGAGTGCTCTATTTATTGAACTATTGCACTAATTTCACATGCCAGCAAGGGAATGCTACAAGTTCAGCTCCAGCCATATATGGAGGGAGAAACTACCAAATGTGCAAGCCAGGTTCCACAGAGGAAGAGGCTCAATATATCAAATTGCCAAAGTCCGCTGGATAATAGAGAAAGCAAGAGAGTTCCAGAAAAACATTAGGAAGTAATGATAAGTAATAATGGACAGTACAAAGACAGTATAAAGTTGTTTTCTACCTTAAATTAATTTTCACAGAAAATGGTTAGAGGGATAAATCCTACACACGACTAAGTATCTGAATATTTCTAGTGATTTTTGCTCACTATCAGCCTTATTAAATTGCGATTTGGCCAATTGAATAGGGCTCTATATAAGCACACAGCATATTTTTTACAGAAGTTTTTCGTTAGTGAACTTCTATCTAAAAGCAAGGTCTTCACTAACTAAAATATTCTGTAAAAAAAAATATGCTCTGTGCTTATATAGAGCCCTTTAGAATTGTCCGAATCGCAATTTAATAATGCTGTATATCTGGTGACATACTCTGCTACTTCTCTGCAAATCCACAACATGTTCTATTTCAGTTCTGTCACGTTGTGCGATATCTTCTTCCCGAGAGCAACCTGTAAAGGGCCAATATATAGGTCCAGTTTTCATGATTTTGCAATGCAATGACATTTTTATATGGTCTTTTAATTAAAATGCTACTGAATGCACAAGTTGTACTGGGCACTATTTCGTAAAGGATTGAAGGACATTGGGGAAATTATATTCATTTTGAGGTTGCTTCTAAATTTATGAGATTATAGGGGTTTTAGATAAATTGTGTTTAGAATTCATCCCTTAGCTGTTGTTTATAGATGAGGCTTTATCCCAATCATTTTTGTATGCAGTGTTCAGGAATTATAGGGCCAATTAATTGAGCACAGTTTGGACCACATCAAAGGAAAGATTTCTGCTGATCTGCTTTGACTCTCTCTCTGCACCCTCTCTCTCCCTCTGCGCCCTCTCCCTCTGAGCGCCCTCTCCCTTTCTCTCTGTGCAACCTCTCCCTCCTCGTTCTCTCTTCCCCCTACCCTCCTTCTCTCTTCCCTGTCTCTCGCCCCCTCATGTTTCTCCCCCCTTCTGTGTCTCTCTCCCACTGCTCCCTCCCCATGTCTTTCTACCACCCTTTCCCTCCCTTGTGTCTCTCTCCCACTGCTCTCCCTGTGTCTCTTTCCCCCCACTTCTCTCTTCAAACCGTTCCCTCTTGTGTCTCTCCCCCCTCCTTTCCTGTGTCTCTCCCCCCCCCCAGTGTCTTTCCCCCCCTTCCCTTCCCAGTGTCTTTTCCCCCCTTCCCTCCTCAGGGTCTCTTTCCCCCATTCCTCTCCCCTCCCCAATGTCTCCCCTCTCCTTAGTGTCTCTCCCCCCTTCCTCTCCCCTCCTCAGTGTCCCTCCTCCTTCTCTCCCCTCCACAGTTTCTTTCTCCCCTTCCCTCCCCAGTGTCTCTTTGGCAGTGGCTTGACACCTTAAGAGTATTACACTTTTCATCACTTCCTCCTTGTAGAGCTGTCAAGGCATAAACCAAGCAAAAGTATGCAACATACCCTGAAGATGATGAGAGACATAGAGGAAGCTATGACTACTCTACAGATTGTCTATCCTAGACACTGTCTCAACACAACATCTTGAAGGAGCTCACTGGCTGTGTGGCCAAGCCTCCTTCCTCATTATCTATACAGTGGTAGCACAACTTTTGGGTGCACGAGACTTGCGCAACGTCTCCCTCTCTCTCTCTCTTCCCATCTCTCTCTCTCTTCCCATCTCTCTCTCTCTCTTCCCATCTCTCTCTCTCTCTTCCAATCTCTCTCTCTCTCTTCCCATCTCTCTCTCTCTCTTCCCATCTCTCTCTCTCTCTCTCTCTCTCTCTTCCCATCTCTCTCTCTCTCTTCCCATCTCTCTCTCTCTCTGTCTGTCTCTCTCGCTCTCTCTCTCTCTCTCTCTCTCTCTCTCACTACCTTTAAATATTTTACTTTTATATGAAATTATCCTTCATTTTGATGTTCCATGTCCATTAATGATCTATGTCTTTCAGCTGCTCTTTCAGGGGAGTATACAGTATGCTTGCAAATGAATCCCATTAAACCTGTTCTTTGTATCTGTTGTATTGGATTGTAGCAGACAGAGGCATCCTCTGTATTCAAACCCTCCTTTCATATTTGGAGGTGGATCAGCAGAAACAAAAATGGTAGATTCCACTGCATATAAAAGGTAATATATTAAAGTTTGTATTATATTTATGTTACTGTTTAAAAACAGTGTGCCCTTTATCAAGTATAGTTTTTTCACAAGAGTATATTTTAAGAACGAAACATTAGAATAATAAACATTTCATTGTGATAAAAAAATGTAAGAAAACCGAAATCTGATGATTTTCCACTGATGCCATCTTTTTTGAATTATAACAATGTGCATCTGACGTCCCAGACTTTGCCTCTAAAGCTGTCCAGTAAATAGGCAGCTGCAGATACTCGAGATTCACAATCTGCAATATTTTAATGGTATTGGAGGGGTTCCACTTTCAGCCTAAATGTGGTATGAAAAACATCAATTTGCATTGTTTCTTTGCAAAAATACTAATATGTTTAATCATAATACATTGAAAGTTGTTTATGCTGATATATATTGTTTTAACCTCATGCAATCTGTACAAGTTACAGCTTTTTAAGGTAATCTTAAAGAGAATGAAAATCCAGATGTACATTGTACTAGTCATTTGATTCTAAAGTGAACCATTCCAGAGTAAATCCCCATTGTTTCTGCTGAATTTATATGTAAATGATCAGCTCATGAATACTGATTAGTTGATTTTATGTGCTAGTTAAGAGTCTGCTAGTCTGCCTCTGTGGTGGCAAAAACAATGCCCTATTTAGGACGTTATCAATCACTCTGAGCAACAGATTAGCAAACTGAAACACACATTTGTTACAAATACAGTGCTAAAAAAAACTATTTATTGTACAGAAAAACAACAACAATTAATACAATGTATAAACAATTTTAATGCTCTTTAAATGGAACAAAATTGTTTTAGGGTGATGGTACAATGGTAATAAAAAGTGGGAACTTCTTATTGTACAGACAAAAAGAGCTAATACAATGTATAGACAAATGTTCATGCTCTTGAAGATGGAACAAGCTTGTTTTAGGGTGACAGTGTCCCTTTAAGCACTTTTATAGTGTTGTAAAACTCACGCAATAGAGAGATGCTGACCTAAGTAATACAGTAATTGCATCAAAGAAAATGTGAAACTTCAAAACATTCAAGTTATAATTTAGCATTTAAGCCCAGAAATTCTCATGGTGATTGGGAGCTCTAGGGAGCAGATTACATGTGAATGTGGAAAATGGTGTTCAAATTACCCCATGAGCTTTGCTTTAGCTCAGTTTAAATTGGTCAAAATAACAAAATAGCTCGGAAGAATTCTTACAAAAATAGCTGATTATTGAAACCATTTGCATGGATCTCTCCTCGCATTCCTTTGTATATATTTATGCCGTTTGAACAATTGCAATAACCGACAAGTATTTTGATGGTTACCAAATTAATCTGTAAAATAAGTCCTTGTCATATAGCCCTTTCGGTGAGGCTGTGCACCATAGTGTAGTGCAAATGAGGTAATCCTAGGGTTAGGGGCATCAATGGACTGAAATGGTTCTGCTAAGTAGTACCATGAGAAACTGCCAATTTTAAAGGAACGCTGTATTTCAAGAAAAAATGCACTTCTTTGTGAAGCATTTAACAAACTAATAACATTAGCAGCTGTGTAAGGTAGGGATCAATTTGGATCTCTACCTTGTCATGGTGAAGGGGCTTGTGTGCATCGAGGAAGCTGTGAGCTATACCATGTAACGTCAGTCAAGATGGGCAGGTCATGGGAGAGAGGTCAGAAAAATCACAGACCACTGGAGAAGGAAACTGCAAACCACTCTAATAATGTTGCTAAGAAAACTTGATGGACAGACACAACCAGAGACTATATGGCAACGGAAGATAAGCCCCTCAGGTCAGAAAGTGCCTACCACATTATTGAGGAAGAGCAGAGGGCAAGTACAAGTAGCAACAGATCTAATGAAGTGGTTGGGCCAAAGCCGAAAGCACACCCAGCTGTGGATGTGTCTGGAGGGGAGAGAAAAGTTTGCTGCTGCAAAGAACAAAACAGCATAGGAACCTGGAATGTTAGAACTATGAACCAAGGCAAACTAGATGTGGTCAAGAATGAAATGACAAAGTTAAACATTGATATCCTGGGAATTAGTGAGCTTATATGGACTGGAATGGGACATTTCATATCAGACCACCAGATCTTCTACTGTGGTAGGAAGAAATGGAGTAGCCCTCAAGTCAATCAAAGAGTGGCCAAAGCAGTGCTCAGTTAAAACCCAATAAATGACAGAATGATTTCAATTTGAATTCAAGGCAAGCCATTTAACATCACAGTAATCTATGTCTATGCTGCAACCACGGATGCTGAAGAGGCTGAAGTTGTCCATTTCTATGAAGATATTCAACACATCATAGATATCACACTAAGAAAAGTTGTTACTATCTTGATAGGAAATTGGAATGATAAAGTAGGAAACCAAAAGATATCAGGAATAACTGGCAAGTTTGGCCTTGGAGTACAAAAAAGCAAGTCAGGGATTACTAGAATTCTGTCAAGATAATTCTCTGGTCATAGCAAACACCCTCTTCCAACAGCCTCCAAGATGACTTTAGACATGGACAATATAGAAATCAGATTGACTTTATGCTTTGCAGCCAAAGATGGAGGAGCTCTATACAATCAGCAAAAACAAGACCTAGAGCTGGCTGCGGCTCAGACCATGAGCTTCTTATTGCAAAGTTCAAAAGTAAACTAGGAAAAGAGGCACAAGAGATCAAATTGCCAATGTTCGATAAATAATAGCAAAAGCAAGAGAGTTCCAGAAAAGCATTTACTTGTGCTTCATAGACTATTCTAAAGCTTTTGACTGTGTGGATCACAGCAAAATGTGGCATATTCTTAAAGAGGTGGGAATACCAGATCATGTCATCCTCCTCCTGAAGAATATGTATGTGGTCCAGGTAGCCATGGTCAGAACCGAACATGGAACAACAGAATGGTTCAAGATCAGAAAAAGAATGTGTGACAGGATTGTATATTGTCACCTTATTTATTCAACTTATATGCAGAATACGTACTGGATGAATCCAAAGCCGGAATCAATATTGCTGGATGGAATATCAACAACCTCAGATGTGCCGATCATACTATTCTGATGGCTGAAAGTGAGGAGGAACTAAAGGACTTATTGATGAGGGTAAAAGAAGAGAGTGCAAAAGCTGGCCTGCTGCTTAACGTTAAAAAGACGAAGATCATGGCAAACGGCAATCTCACTTCCTGGCAAATAGACGGGGAAGAAGTGGAGGCAGTGACAGACATTATTTCCCTGGGATCCATGATCTCTGCAGATGGTGACTGTAGTCATGAAATTAAAAGACGTTTGCTTCTGGGGAGGAAAGCTATGGCAAGCTTGGTCAAGCTAGTAAAAAGTAAAGATATTAAACTTTTAACAAAGGTCCACACAGTTAGAACTATGGCATTCCCAGTAGTAACATACGGATGTGAGAGCTGGACCAAAAAGAAGTCTTAACGCCGTAGAATTGACGCATTTGAGGTGTTGGAGAAAACTATTTGAGTCCCTTGGACTGCAAGAAGATCCAATAAATCAGTACTTCAGGAAATCAAGATAAACTGTTCACTAGAAGGTATGATGATGAGCCTTAAGCTCAGATATTTTGACCATATTATGAGACGGCACGATTCCCTAGAAAAGACTCTGATGCTGGGAAAGATTAAAGACACAAGAAGAAGGGGATAACAGAGGTGGAGATGGATAGATGAGGTCGTTGAAGCAATCAACAGGAACTTGATGGAGCACAGAGGGGCAGTGACTGAGAGATGTACCTGGTGTGCTGCGGTCCATAGGGTCACGGAGAGTTGGATGCGACTGAAGAAGTAAACCACATCAACAAAGGTAGGGACATAAAACATTTTACAGAAAATCTGAATTTTTAACGTGTACAGTTTCTGTTTGATACATCATATCCCAAGAGCTGGAGCATGAGGTGTGTTCTATCAGTTAAAGGAGTGGTGATGGAGAAGGGACTGGGAGAGTTCAGTAATATTTCTTTGATAACTGGATAAGTCAGAAACTGCCACCACATCCTTTGCCTCCCAGAGACCCAGAAGCAGGAAGTTTGCATGAATAGATGTGGCATGAAACTTTTAATTAAAAAGTTGCTTTATATATTTTTTTTTATAGTACAGTGGTTCTTGAATTGAATATCACCAGATTGAGAGAAATTGTAAGAATGTGCTATTTTAATTTATTTATATTTGTGTTAAGCCTTAATGTAGCTTGAGAAAAACATCACATGTTTGTGAAGTATGTAACAGGCTAGAAGCAGTAGCAACTATATAAGTCATGAGTACAAAATCCTTATTATTAAATCTTCTGCTATGCCATGGAAATGTCTAACTGTATGTAGATAGTCTACCTATAGCTTCAGGGATGGACTATTTTCCAGGAGATTATTTGCTTTTCAGTACTGTTGTCAAGTGAGACTTTGTAGTGACAGACAACAGAACTGAATAAAGATGTCTGAATACAAGTTCCTACTGTTCTTCCCAGGTGTCCAAATCTGTTAGGAAAAAAGGCAAATGTCTGACATCATTAAAGCAAATTTTAAAAAAGTAGCTAAAAAGCAAACATTAGATTTATGTAGTTTACACTTTGGAAAAACATGTTGCTTATTATCAGTTCAAGTTCTTCAAAAGCACATAATAGAAATATGCATGTAGAAGTGTGAGATTGTCTGGCTACTTACAGTGCCTTGCAAAAGTATTCACCCCCTTGGCATTTTTCGTGTTTTGTTGCCTCACAACCTGGAATTAACATAGATTGTTTGAGGATTTGCATCATTTAATTTACAGAACATGCCCACAACTTTGAAGACTTTTTTTTTTTTATTATTGTGAAGCAAACAACAAATAGGACAAAATAACAGAAAAAGTCAATGTGCATAACTATTCACCCCCCTAAAGTCAATACTTTGTAGAGACACCTTTTGTGGCAATCACAGCTCCAAGTTGCTTTGGATAAGCCTCTATGAGCTTGCCACATCTTACCACTGGGATTTTTGCCCATTCCTCCTTGTAAAACTGCTCCAGATCCTTCAAGTTGGATGGTTTGCACTTGTGAACAGCAATTTTTAAGTCTGACCACAGATTTTCTATTGGATTGAGGTCTTGGCTTTGACTAGGCCATTCCAACACATTTACATGTTTCCCCTTAAACCACTCAAGTGTTGCTTGGGGTCATTGTCCTGTTGGAAGGTGAACCTCCATCCTGCCTCAAATCACGCACAGAGTGGTACAAGTTTTGCTCAAGAATATCCCTGTATTTAGCACCATCCATCTTTCCCTCAACTCTGACCAGTTTCCCAGTCCTGGCTGCTGAAAAATATCCCCACAGCATGATGCTGAAATCACCATGTTTCACTGGGCGGATGGTGTTCTTTGGGTGATGTGATGTGTTGGGTTTGCACCAGACATAGCGTTTTCTTTAATGGCCGAAAAGTTCAATTTTAGTCTCATCAGACCAGAGCACCTTCCTCCATACATTTTGGAAGTCTCCCACATGCCTTTTCCCAAACTCAAAATGTGCCATTTTGTTTTTTGCTGAAAGTAATGGCTTTCTTCTGGCCACTCTGTCATAAAGCCCAACTCTATGGAGTGTACGGCTTATTGTTGTCCAATGTACAGATGATACTCCAGTCTCTGCTGTGGAACTCTGCAGCTCCTCTAGGGTTACCTTAGGTCTCTGTGCTGCCTCTCTGATTAATGCCCTCCTTGACTGGTCCGTGAGTTTTTGTTGGCGGCCGTCTCTTGGCAGGTTTGCTGTTGTGCCATGTTCTTTCCATTTGGTTATGATAGACTTGATGGTGCTCCTGGGGATCATCAAAGATTTGGATATTTTTTTCTAACCTAACCCTGACTTGTACTTCTGAACAACATTATCCCTTACTTGTTTGGAGTGTTCCTTGTCTCCATGGCAGTATTTGGTTAGTGGTGCCTCTTGCTTAGGTGTTGCAGCCATTTGAACCCGCGTGTTGCAGCCTCTGGGGCCTTTCAAAAAAGGTGTGTATATATAATGACAGATCATGTGACACTTAGATTGCACACAGGTGGACATCATTTCACTAATTATGTGACTTCTGAAGGTAATTAGTGGCACCAGAGCTTTTTATGGGCTTCATAACAAAGGGGGTGAATACATACACACATGCCAATTTTCTGTTTTTCTCATTTCACTTCACCAACTTAGACTATTGTGTTCTGATCCATCACATAAAATTCAGATTAACAAAACATTGAACTTAAGGCTGTAATGTAACAAAATAGGTAAAAAGTCAAGGGAGGTGAATACTTTTGCAAGGCACTGTACTGCTAGATTTTGGTACCCATATAAAAGAGAAATGGTGATATCAGCTATTCAGGTTAATAATACAGGAATTCATAGGGAAAGAGAAAATAACAAAAATGTGAAAATCTTGAATACTAACTATTGTCAAATAATATATTATTCCATTATAAATTAAAATATGTAACAAATTATATATGTCACATGATTTTAAGTCTTGGAAATTGGCTATAGCTAAATAAGATATTGTCCCAGCATAGGTTGAAATAAACCAGAGTTTATGTTTATATGCTTATGATCTTGCTCAGTAGTTGTTGAAATAGATGGAACAATTATATTAATACTAGCGACTTGCCCGTCAAAATTTTTTGACGGGGCAATAAAATTGTAAGGCAGGTAATGCTGTTTGCCACAAACATTAATTTGTTTGGTGGTCTAAGATCTTTTGGCACTCATTGCAAGCCTCTTGGTTGTTGTATATTTTTGTATCAGTGGCGCTTTTGCTGTCATTGTAAGATCTGCACTGATCTGCCTTTTGCCATTATTGCAAGGCTGTGCCCTGGTGTAGTTTGTGTGCTATGAGCAGCATTGGCGCTCGTTGTGAGGCGCGGGTTCAAATGGCTTTTGCGATTATTGCGATAGTGTTTATTGTGTATTTGTATTTTTGTATGCTAATTAAATAAGTAATAAATTAATATACTTTACCTATATGTAAGTAATACATGCAGGAAGCATTGTGCTGAAGAGCCGGCAATCTGTTTTGATGTTCCTGCAGCATACAATGTAGGTTTGCACTCTTGTGGAGCTGAGGTGTAAGTGTCAGCAATGTGTGAAGTGTGTAGTGCAAATAGGCTACGTGCGCGAGGGGAAGCCGTTTGTTTAGCTGGGTTCCACATTCTGTAAGTTAGTGTTGTAAAATGGCGATGAATGTGTATGTGGTTCGCGGGTGTGGACGATTTAACGTCCTTTCTAAAAGTGTATCTTGTACCTCGTACGGCTTTTTGGAAAAGCTGTATGTGCTTGTTGGTGTTTTGCGGCTTTAGGGTCGGGTTGCCTTGTTTTAGTTTTTTTTCGGCTGCCACTCTTTCTCTCGCTTAGGGGATTTTCGTGTGTCTAAACTTGGTAATTTGGACTTAAATTGCGGTATAACTTCACTTGCAGAGATCCTGGGTGCCCCCCCCCCCCCTTGCTGTGGGTACGGTTTTTATGTCATTTTTGTGTGTATTTATTGTTTTTTTTATGTTTTCAGCTGCACGCGGTTCGGCCATTAAGGTATTTTTGCGAGTTTGTAATGGGTTTTTTTCTAACTCCCATGGCTCGTATTGTTTTAGTGTAAGTCCGGCTTGTATTTTTTTTTGTAAGTCCGTATTTAGTCATTGCGTGTTAGATGTATTTTTTCAAAGTCCCGCTTCTGTGGGTTTTTGTAACCGCTTGTGAGGTGCCCTAGAGCCTCCACCTCCGCAATTGCGGCCCATTGCTTCGCGAGGGTCCGCATTTGTGGCCTGCAATGAGCTTTCGCAAAGCGTGCCAACATTTCGAAGTTTGACAACTATTATATGTGATGACTCCAGGAATATTGCTGTTCCTTCACCACAAGAATAAACCACCAAATTAGACCACATAACATATCCCATAATTCCTGTTTCATCCTGGACAGATCCAGGCCTCACTACATCACCTTAGTGCTATCTACAGTCATTGGTGTTTTTAAAACACCAAGGAGGCTAATCGATTAAATGTTATGCCACATTCACCATATATGTATAGTCCTGTATCAGTAATTATATTGCAGTCAACTTTTTACTGTGATTTTACTATTTCCAGCTAATAGAGTAACTAATTATTCATCTCTATGATAGATTTTGATGCTCTATATTATAAGAACTCTATGTCAGTAGTTTTACTTGGTCAAATCTGTTGGTATCCTTTATAAGATAGCATTCAAAAGCATAATCTTTTAGCATTAAGAGACATATCCGTGACTGTTACATAGTTACATAGTAATTAAGGTTGAAAAAATACTTTCAGTCCATCAAGTTCAACCTTTTATGATCTCCTCTGATCTGCAAACTCACAGACCGGGCAAGGAGGGCATTAATCAGAGCGGCAGCACAGAGACCTAAGGTAATCCTGGAGGAGCTGCAGAGTTCCACAGCAGAGACTGGAGTATCTGTACATAGGACGACAATAAGCCGTATGCTCCATAGAGTTGTAGCAGAGTGGCCAGAAGAAAGCCATTAGCAAAAAACAAAATGGCACATTTTGAGTTTGCGAAAAGGCTTGTGGGAGACTCCCAAAATGTATGGAGGAAGGTGCTGATGAGACTAAAATTTTACTTTTTAGCTATCAAAGAAAACGCTATGTCTGGCACAAACCCAACACATCACATCACCCAAAGTGAAACATGGTGGTGGCAGCATCATGCTGTGGGAATCTTTTTCAGCAGCCGGGACTGGGAAACTGGTCAGAGTTGATGGATGGTGCTAAATACAGGGATATTCTTGAGCAAAACTTGTACCACTCTGTGCGTGATTTGAGGCTAGGCCGAAGGTTCACCTTCCAGCAGGACAATGACCCCAAACACACTGCTAAAGCAACACTTGAGTGGTTTAAGGGGAAACATGTAAATGTGTTGGAATTGCCTAGTCAAAGCCCAGACCTCAATCCAATAGAAAATCTGTAGTCAGACTAAAAGATTACTGTTCACAAGCGCAAACCATCCAACTTGAAGGAGCTGGAGCAGTTTTACAAGGAGGAATGGGCAAAAATCCCAGTGGTAAGATGTGGCAAGCTCATAGAGACTTATCCAAAGCGACTTGACTTTAGGTGGGTGAATAATTATGCACATTAACTTTTTCTGTTATTTTTTGTTCTATTTGTTGTTTGATTCACAATAAAAAACAACAACACATCTTCAAAGTTGTGGGCATGTTCTGTAAATTAAATGTTGCAAATCCTCAAACAATCTATGTTAATTCCATGTTGTGAGGCCACAAAACAGGAAAAATGCCAAGGGGGTGAATATTTTTGCAAGGCACTTTATTTAATGGAAAGAGGACATTTGAGTGAACTGACATTGTTACTTGGATAGATATTTGCTGAGGCAATCACAAGTATAGACTCCAAGGTTGGCTGTGAGTATCAGCATATTCTACTTTAGTAGCATTCAAATCACTTGAAAGATTGCTCTTAAAAAAAACATCTGTAACATCTGGAGAATGATATAGGGGTCAGAGGCAGTTGGTGTAGAAGAATCAAGGAACCCGTAAAAAAGTCTGATTGGCAGAAGAATAGTTGTAGGGACTTCCAATGTTAGGGGAAGATGGAAGGCAGGATAATAAGAGTCAAAAGCAATCTAAGTGCTAGACTGAATAAGGAAAATGCTTATATAGTGAGATGGAACCAAACAGAGTCTCACTTCCTGGTTCTGGTGAAGTAGAAAAGAATAAATGATTGTATTTGAGAGGGGAAAAAAAAGCTTACAGCAGGTGGTATCTTTTAGAAGATCAGCTGATACATTTTGTGTAGAATAGGTATCACACAATTCTTAATTAAAACTAACAATAAAAGAATTGAATTTAATACATTAATATTTGATTGGCCAACTAAAAAGTAATATAGCTGTACCCATCAGCTATCCACACATGTGCATGGGTTTCCACCACTCTCTCATGTGCTTTTCTCGTATTACAAACTTCTGCTGTTTTTGGAACTTGTACATTCCTCAGTTTTAACCCTTTCTCACACTATTACTTCTGACCCTAGTCAAAAAAGACGCTTTATGTTTTAGTTACTGGTTTCCACTTGGGAGACTTAGGGCCTCATTCAAATGCGATTTGGCCAATTGAATAGGGCTCTATATAAGCACATAGCATATTGTTTTACAGAAGTTTTTAGTAAGTAAACTTCTATCCAAAAGCAAGGTCTTCACTAACTAAAAACTTCTGTAAAAAAAAAAAAATGCTATGTGCTTACATAGAGCCCTATTCAATTGGCCAAATCACATTTGAATGAGGCCCTTAGATGCCCTCTCGGTCTTCATCTAAAATATCTCCTTTATTATCATCTCCCTTGTGACCTTCGCAAGGCTTGCCTTTCTCTTTATGGAAAGGGCTAAATATAATGTAGTGTCAAATTGCAAACTTGTAAGTTCAAATTAGTCAAATTGGGAGCCGCCTAAATTCTCTTTTGCTCCACAAATATTCGCTAGCATATGGATATAAATAGGATGTTGTGTTTGAGTAGTGATGGTCACTGCCTTTATTTTCTTCAATATTCAATCATTACCTTATTTTCTTAAATATGGCAAATTTTAAATGTTGTAATATGAAGCGTAGGACGAGGAGGGTGAAGTGAGAAAAAAAAACATGAGGTGGACCCCTATAGATTAGTAGAAGTTAAACTTTGAGGATTGGTACATTTCATATAAAGGGTCTAGATCAGCGGTTCTCCGCCTTTCTAGTGCCCCAACCCTTTGATAAAATTTCCCAAGATGTAGCGACCCCTAACAGTAAAATTATTTTCCTTGCTCCTTCATTGCTGTAATTTTGTTACTATTACGAAGGGATATATAAATAACTGATATGCAGGATATGTTTTCATTCTTACAAATCTAACATAATTAAAGTGTAGTGATTAATCACAAAAACAATATATAATATATATTGTGAAAGTTAAAAATAATAAAGTTACGAGAATGGAAACATTTGTAATCATTATGATTAAATTGTCTGCCAACATCTATAGTTTTACAGATTAGAATAGACAAAAAAACTAATTTCTGATGGTGTTAGGCGACCCACATGTTGAGAACCGCTGGTCTAGAGTAAGAGAAAGAAGGACAGAGAGATCAAGATGTAAAATCCTTCCTGATAGAGAAGTTCATATTCTTTAAAGGACCACTTCAGTTAAAGTTTTCAAACATATATACACTATTATTATTTTTCATTGTGCAAATAGTACTTTAAAGTTGGAATTTGTGGGTGTTTAAAAATCATGAAATATGTTTAAAAATCATGGAAAGAGTATAATCTACTGTTGAGGAAATAAGGCAACGTCAAACAACTGGTCCAAATTAAAAGATTATTATTGTACAAAGAAGCAGAATTACAAAAACAGAGTGTAATTCAACTGGCGCACCCTACAATCAGATAAAACAGGGTTTATATACTTTCTTGAAGATGTCCCAATGACATGGTTCAACCAATGAAAGTTTTCTGTACGTTCTGCACCTCTGAAACTTCTTATCTTGTACTCGCAGAAGTTGGGTGGCTAACGTCATCAATGAGACAGCAATTTTGTGCACGCAAAACAGAATAGATGAAACAAGCAAGAAAAACATTTTGTTTGATATCGCATCTAAGCATCAATTTTATATTAAG
Organism: Discoglossus pictus; assembly: GCA_027410445.1. Classification (NCBI taxonomy): domain Eukaryota; kingdom Metazoa; phylum Chordata; class Amphibia; order Anura; family Alytidae; genus Discoglossus; species Discoglossus pictus. Next base: position 320,967,343 of record CM050163.1, on the reverse strand, counting down.
CACAGGGCAAGACAGGGCAGTTAATATTTTCTTTAACATTACTGTGTGAAATTAAGCCATGTAGTGTTTATTATTATTATCATAATTATTATTATTATCCATGTTTTGTAATGCACCAACTTTAAACACATGGCAAAAGGTGGAGGGCTCTGTCTTTGAGTTTAAAAACTTACAATCTAAAGGGATAAATAAAACAAGAGGTGAAGTAATTAAAAGTAATTAAAAGGAAGAGACAAGGGCTTGGCAAGTAATTGAAAATAGAGTATAGGTTTAATTTGTGATTTAAGTCTGTGGATGTATCAGCCGTGAAAAATGGAGGTGATAGTGCTAAACCTGCACTATAAATGAACACAAATCATAGGTGGGTGGGCGTGTTAGAAGCAGAAGAGTTGCAGTGTGTGAGATCTAAAGACAAAATAAACCAAGATGAATGGAAATGTGAAATATGTCAGTTAGTAAATGCTTCTGACATTGGCTGAGCCCCTGCAGAAGTGACTGCTTCAGTCCTGATGGTAAATGGACTGGGAAGTGTAATTGGGTTAGTCCTTCTACTCAGGTGGATAGTATGATGCCCAATATCAATAGCTGAGCCCCTGCAAAAGTGACTGCTCAGTCCTGATGGTAAATACGCCGGTTAGTCAGTGCTTCTGCTCAGGTGGATGGTATGATGCCCAGTGGCATTGGCTGAGCCCCTGCTTAAATGCCTGCTTCAGTCCTGATGGAAAAGGAAACATCCTCAATTAAAGAGACACTTTAATCACCTACAATATGCTATTTTGAGGCTCTAGAATGGATTATGGACAAAATGTTTTTTGGAAGTAAAGTAAAATATTTATAACTATTATATACATTTATTCCATACTTGAGTTAGTCATTGTTTGTTTGTTAGTTAAAGGGACATGGAGGGTTCCCTGTTCCTAATATGACAATAAATATGACAATATTTGCATCTTGAAACATAATTTTATTAACAAGTGCTTAACAGCTCTATTTTTAGTCACTAAAACTTTCCAAATAGTCAATGCAATGGTCCACCACCTGTAACTCATGTATACAATGTTTCTGAAGTACTAGATGTACTAATTTATGAAAGACTGTGTCTCAGCAGCAATTCAGTAACATGCTGAGCCACAGTCTGTAATTCGCTAGTACATCTATGTAATGCCCGCCCGATTTGGGAAACACGCTCACCCCAATTCTCTTTCTCTATGGGTCGCAACTTTTTGTTCAAATCTCCACACCCAGCCAGAGCATCCCTTGGAAAGTCAAAGATCGACATAATAGTTTCCCGACAGCATAGCAAATGATGACAAGTTGGGGGTACTGATAGTAATCTAAAAGCAGATTCAATGCCAAACGTAGCCATGAGGGCTCCCTGACTAACTCAATGGCTTGATCAAATGATATATATTGTACAGAAGATAAACTCTTATCAATACCATCAGTGACCGATGAACCCCTAGGATACGACAAAGGATGAATTAATCTAAACGTGCCAATTTATTTTTTAGGTACCACACCAAAAGGTAAATTCTCAAATTAGAATCCGATTGTAGGGGCTACACAAGCCCAGGGTCACCTGCTGTAGACTACAGGTTAACTACCCACAAGGACTGTTTGGGAAATCTCTGCACCAGCACCCTGATATCTGGCATCTGTATCAGTTAGGGTTTCTTGCATCAGAAATCAGCACTTCCAGGCTGCCAAGAGACTCCAGATCTGCTTCTTCTTAGTGGGCTTGATAAGATTTGTTGCAGTCAAACCTACCCCAGTAGGATCCTTCAGAGTCTCTCAGTACCTCCCCGCAGCCATCCAGGAGAACTGGAGCAAAATAAGAGACACATGATTTCTATATGTCCCCAGAAGTGAACTGTTTTTATTCTCTTCCAAACACAACTAACAAACTACAGACAGGAATAGAACCTAAGCACAACCCACATTCCTTCCTCCTCCCTCTGATCTGGTATATATTGTTTGTCATTAGAGGGAGAGTTAATTTTCCTTTGCTCTATTTACAACCCCAAAGGGCAATAAAACTACGGCGCTGTCACAACCGACAGAGAGAGGCTGGAGATTTGATAATAAGTTTAAAACCTGTTATGTAACCAACATTCCATTTATCACACCAATGAATTGGACCAATCAAATTAAAGTATTCTGCTAGTCTGCCTAGCACCTAAACCAGGTCTAACACCCATTTCCTTAACCCTGTATGGTTCTCCTTATCTACTTCTACAAGTTAGACGGCAGAGGCATTAAAGGTGTTTTCTCTCTTGCAGAAGCAGATAAAGCTCGGACGATTTACTTAATCCAGGATTGACTTTAATCCAGTTATGCACTGTTGGTGGTCATGTCTGAGAATAAGAGAACTCTGAACGAAATAATTTGATCTTATAAAGCAAATTATACACAACACTTTAAATATGGATACAGTGGTATCTTTGTTAGGGTATTCGGGAACCAGACTAAATAAAAATGTTAGCAATCCAATTTTACATATAAGTCATACCACTGGAATCCATTCCCACACAATAGCCTTTAATAGCTCAAATATATTACATTTCAAACATAGAATATCTAAGAAGCAGCCTAAAAGACTTTCAGATTATTTATAAAAATGCATTTGCCAATATTTGATTTTATGCAATATAAAAATATCTGTTTTGTAATCTTTACTTTACCTTTGTTCTTCCCAAGTATATTGTAAAGATACATTCATTCTTCTATATGAAATATTTAATGAACTTAAGTTGTAAGAAGGAAGGTGGAAGATTTAAGGGTAATATGAGAAAGTATGACTTTACAAAGAGCATAGTAGATAAGTGCAGCAGACTTCCAGTGGTAGCTGTAGAGTTAAACACAGTTAAGCAATTTAAATATGTCTGGGATAATCATAAAGCTATCCTGATGCTAATTAAGCCAAACTTTTAGGTTGATCAATTAGGCAGATAAGATGGGCCAATTTTGTTTTTTGTTTGCCATCAAATCTATATTTCTAATATTGTATTTCCTATTGATTAAATCCTCTGCCCTGAGCCGGTAAACTCAATCAGCACCCTGTAATACCTCACTAGCCAATCTGGGGGGCGTGCAGAAGTTAATCCTATCACAGGGTGAGTGGGTGATTATATCACAAATGTAAACACAAAGTTCCCTTCTAAAATAGTGAACTCACTTCTACTATTTGAATTTCTTCTCTACTACTAGATAATCCCACAGGCAGGTCAATGCACAGTACATTGTTCAAAAGTCTCTGGTGACGGAATTAGCAGGGACTGGAATCAATGTTATTTTGTATTAATTTAACTGATGTACCTGTTATGATAAAAATGTATAGATATTTCTGATAAAAAAATGTACACATTAATAATTAATCCAGTGAAAGGAACATCGCTAATATCTTTGAAAGAGAGTGTGTATAGTATAACAATGATGCTATAACATGTAAAAACACTTTCACACAGAGAACCTTTAAGTATGACTATATGTATAAAGAATGGTGCTGTAAACAATGGCATCATGAGACATGTTTAATTATTTTTCCATTATATTACAAACCTCAAGTACACACACACACACACATTATTGCAAAATCTTCCTTTGCTTGATAGTGTGGCTAAATAAAAACACATCTTAGTTTTCTCTTGTGAACAGAGACCATGGAAATCTTTTTCTTGAGTTTTAATGAGCAGATGTTGCTGAAATAATGCAAGATATTTGATGTTAAGAAATGTGATGCAGTGTCAACCAGTGAAAAAACATAAGTGTTAACAAGCTAGATAAGTAAAATGTATAATATATTGTATGCTAATAATGTTTGTCTGCTGATTGGCTTTTAAGATTTTGTGAAATAAGGCAATTCTACTTTGATCTTATGACTTCCCCCTCCAGGGAAAGAGAAATATCTTTTATTTAGTTGACATATAATGTGAAGAACATGTTTGCCCAATTTTGGCAGAATTGTTAGTTGTTTTCTAGTTTGTATTTCCTGTGCTGAAGTGATCCAGATGCTGAAGGAGGAAAGTATGAAAGCTTGTGGGAAGCAGAAGATCCCCTTTGGCTGCCAATACCCCATGTTCATTCCTTGCTGAAAGACTACAAATATATAGCAACATCTTACATCCTCCAACTAATTTCTTAAAGTTTGTTATCAACTGTTAACAATGTATTATGATGCATAAAGAAGCTAGACTTATTCATGTTGCATTTAATATTTCATTAGGTTTGCCAAGTATTACTAAATTACACTCAATTTGTGCTTGTGTGTTTCTATTTGCTCATTGACCTGGAATCAAAAAGAATTACATAAAAATTACAAAATGGCACCGGCAACATTGAGAGGCTTAAAAGAAAGATATTATAGTATATCAAGTGAAGTATAATACTTAGCAACCACATAACTGACAGCTTCCCCTCGCGCACGCAGCCTATTTACACTACACACTGCACACATTGCTGACACTTACACCTCAGCTCAACAACACTTCAAATCTACATTACATGCTGCAGGAACATCAAAACAGATTGTTAGCTCTTCAGCACATTGCTTGCTGCATATATTAATTACAAATAGGTAAGGTATCATTTAATGTATTTACTAATTAATTATCATTAAAACATACACATATACTACATACACATCGCAATGAGCGCCGAAGGATCTCAGATGACCAAACAACTTACTGTCTGGGGCAAACGGCATTACCTGCCTTACAATTTATTGCCCCGTCATTTTTGACAGGAAAGTCGCTAGTATAATATAATAGTAAGAAAAAACACCATTCAAGTAACACCCTAACTTTCTATAAATGCTTCAACCACAGGGTTATTAGTGATTCATTAATGCAGTGAGGCACACAAAATATACAGTCAGGTAAGAAACCACATTTTCTTTCATACCCAGAAACATATTTTTGGTTTGAACTCCCAGCTCTCTCTTGATATTTACCTTTTTTTTTTTTTGTTATGTTTTTTCACACTGTTTTTGTAGCTACTTGCTAGGTGGAGCAGTTTGCATTGGAGTATCGTTTTGATTAGGTCAATGGTCCAAAGGGATCAAGAGCCTCATTAAATTAGCCCTCTTAGTTCTCTCGGTCCTCGCAAAAGGCAGTTTTTTGCTGTTTGCAAGGACCGAATCCCTCGCAGCCTGTTTTGCGCGATGACTCCGAAAAATGGCCGAGAATAGGCTCCGAGAGAGCTACGGAGTCACACGCAGCCTTAAATCTATAAGGTGAATCTCGTACCTCGGAAGAATCCCTACGGGCACAAAAAGTTCTAGCAAGGGATCCTAAACCACATACATGCTGCCTCGGAGCAGCCCGAGACAGCCCTGTGAGGCTCCCCCCTGCTCCCTATACACACCCCCATGCTGCAGGGGTCCCTATAGGGACCCCTGCAGCCCCCCCCCCCCCCACATTAACCCCTTGCAGCGGGGGTCCCCAATCGGCATAGATCAGGCCCCCGCTGCATTTAAAAGTTTTAAATTCCCCGCCGCGGCTCCTTAAAGGGCCCACGGCACACCATTAGCAATCCCGGCCGCGGCAAATAAAATTAACCCCCCTCTATGCTGGGAGTCCCCATTGAGACCCCTGAAGTATCCCCACATTAACGCCTTGCAGCGGGGGTCCCCGATCGAGACCGATCAGGCCCCCGCTGCATTTAAAACTTTTAAATTCCCTGCTGCGGCTCCTTAAAGGGCCTGCGGCACACGATTGGGTCCCCATCGGGACCCCCCGAAGTGTCCCCACATTAACCCCTTGCTGCAGGGGTCCATAGGGCCCCCCACATTAACCCCATGCAGCGGGGGTCCCCAATCGGCACCGATCGTGTCCCGCTGCATTTAAATTTAAAAATGTCCCGCCTCGCTGGTCCGTAAAGGACCATAAAGGTCCTTAAAGGACTCGCACTAAATAATATTTACCCCGACCCACTAAAATTAACCCCATAACTCATGGGGGTCAATACAGACCCCCATAAGCCTCTATTTAACCCAATAACTCATGGGGTCAATACAGACCCCCATAAGCACTTAATTGACCCTATAACTCATTGGGGTCAATACAGACCCCCATAAGCCAATAATTAACCCTATAACTCAGGGGGGTCAATACAGACCCCCATAAGCCCTTAATTAACACCATAACTCATGGGGGTCAATACAGACCCCCATAAGCCTCTATTTAACCTCATAACTCATGTGGGTCAATACAGACCCACATAAGCACTTAATTAACCCTATAACTCATGGGGGTCAATACAGACCCCCATAAGCCCTTAATTAACCCTATAACTCATGGGGTTCAATACAGACCCCCATAAGCCTCTATTTAACCCCATCAGTCGCATAAGGGTATATATGACCCTTATGGGGCTGTTACAACCCTAACATTAACCACATAAGTCCCAATAATGGTCCTCAAGGACCATCATGACACTAACTACAAACACTACACTGCACTATAACCCCCCAATAGGCCATTAAATCTAAACTAACCCCCCTCTACACTAATCTATGAACATCTATACTACCTACCTACACTACCTACCTACCCCACTCTAATGACAGGAGGGGAAAAAAACTACCTTACAGAAAATAAAAAATCTACCTTACAGAAAATAAAAAAACCTTATTCACAAAAAATAAAAAAATCTACATTACAGAAAATAAAAAAACCTGTCACAAAAAATAAAAAAAGGAACATTACAGAAAATAAAAAAAATACATCCTCCCCACTACAGAAAAAACAAAAAAAATTACACACCTGAAAAGTAAAGACATACACAATGCAATACAATACATAAAATACATTACAATACATACAATAGAAATAGAATACAATACCCCCTATCTAACATACAATCTATTTAATATGCAATAAATCCTAACTATCTGAAATACATCCCCCTATCTATCTAATATACAATAAATCCTAACTGCATACAGAAACCCTAATTCTAAGCTAAAATAAAATAGTTAAGACCACTTACCTTTGTAGATGTCCCTTCAAATCACCAACCTAGGGGTAAAACAAAACAAAAATAAGTGCAACACATTAACATAAAATAAATAAACATTATAAACATTCTAAATATTCTACTCACCTTTCCAGCATGTCCCCGTCCTTCTTCTTTTCTTCTTCTCCGGCGCCTGTTAAAAAATAAAACATTACATTAGTACAACATATAGACACAAAATAAAATAAAATAAACATATAAATATACATTCAACTTACCTCCCCGCGATTTCCCCGGCCTCCTTTTCTTCAGCCCCGGCTGGGCCCTGGAACAATCCGCGCTCTAAAAAAAAAAAAAAAAAACTAACGGAGGTCTGCACTCGCAGACCTCCCCGACGCTAACGAGCCTCCAAGAGCTTTTTCCGGAAGGAAATTGGCAATGGCGGCTTCTGATTGACTGAAAACGCTGTCTATCAAATTTCAGCCAATCAGAAGGCATCAATGTGTGAGCCAATCAGGATGGGATACACCCCAAAATCCCACTCTGATTGGCTAACGTACCTGTCAATCTTTATGTAAACCAATCACAAGGCGCAGATGCCTTCAGCCAATCACAATGGGATACACCCCCAAGGAGTGATTGGCTGAAGACATCCTGATCGGCTGAATTTTGATAGCGTTTTCAGCCAATCAGAAGCCGCCATTGCCAATTTCCTTCCGGAAAAGGCTTTTGGAGGCTCATTAGCGTCTGGGAGGTCTGCGAGTGCAGACCTACGTTAGTTTTTTGGGTTTTTTTTAGAGCGCAGATTGTTCCAGGGCCCAGTCGGGGCTGAAGAGAAGGAGGCCGGGGTAAGTTAAATGTATATTTATATGTTTATTTTATTTTATTTTGTGTCTATATGTTGTACTAATGTAATGTGTTTTTTTTAACAGGGACCGTGCTGGAGAAGAAGAAAAGAAGAAGGATGGGGAAATGCTGGAAAGGTGAGTAGAATATTTATCATGTTTATAATGTTTATTTATTTTATGGTAATGTGTTGCACTAATTTTTGTTTTGTTTTACCCCTAGGTTGTTGATCTGAAGGGACATCTACAAAGGTAAGTGGTCTTAATTAATTTATTTTAGCTTAGAATTCGGTTTTCTGTATGTAGTTAGGATTTATTGTATATTAGATAGATAGGGGGATGTATTTTAGATAGTTAGGATTTATTGTATATTAAATAGATTGTATGTTAGATAGATATGGGGTATGGTATTTTATTTGTATTGTATGTATTGTAATGTATTGTATGCATTGTATTGTAGGTAACATATTGTATGTATGTATTGTATTGTGTCTTTCCTTTTCAGGTGTGTAATAAAAAAAAATTCTGTAGTGGGGGGGGTTGTAATGTATTTTTTTATTTTCTGTAATGTTCCTTTTTTTATTTTTGTGACAGTTTTTTTTCATTTTCTGTAATGTAGATTTTTTATGAATAAGTTTTTTTTTTATTTTCTGTAAGGTAGGTTTTTTATTTTCTGTAAGGTAGGTTTTTTGTCATTAGATTGGTGGGGGGGTTTATTAGGGGGTAGGTAGGTAGGTAGTATAGGTGTTAATAGATTAGTGTAGAGGGGGTTAGTTTAGATTTAATGGTTTATTGGGGGTTATAGTACAGTGTAGTGTTTGTAGTTAGTGTCATGATGGTCCTTGAGGACCGTCATGGCACTTATGTGGTCAATGTTAGGGTTGTAACAGCCCCATAAGGGTCATAATATACCCCTATGGAACTGATGGGGTTAAATAGAGGCTTATGGGGGTCTGTATTGACCCCCATGAGTTATGGGGTTAAATAGGGGCTTATGGAGGTCTGTATTGACCCCCATGAGTTATAGGGTTCATTTTTGGCTTATGGGGGTCTGTATTGACCCCCATGAGCTATAGGGTTAATTAAGGCCTTATGGGGGTCTGTATTGACCCTCTGGAGTTATAGGGTTAATTATTGGCTTATGGGGGTCTGTATTGACCCCCGTGAGTTATGGGGTTAAATAAAGGCTTATGGGGGTCTGTATTAACCCCCATGAGTTATAGGGTTAATTATTGGCTTATTGTGGTCTGTATTGACCCCCATGAGTTATAGGGTTAACTAAGGCCTTATGGGAGTCTGTATTGACCCCCATGACTTATAGGGTTAATTATTGGCTTATGGGGGTCTGTATTGACCCCCGTGAGTTATGGGGTTAAATAAAGGCTTATGGGAGTCAGTATTAACCCCCAATGAGTTATAGGGTTAATTATTGGCTTATGGGGGTCTGTATTGACCCCCATGAGTTATAGGGTTAATTAAGTGCTTATGGGGGTCTGTATTGACTCCCATGAGTGACAGGGTTAATTATTGGCTTATGGGGGTCTGGCCGGGGTTAATATTTTTTAGCACAAGTCCTTTCAGGACCTTTACGGTCCTTTAAGGACCCGCGAGGCGGGGAAAAAAAATGTAAATGCAGCGGGGTCAGGATCGGTGTTGATCGGGGACCCCTGCTGCAAGGGGTTAATGTGGGGGGGCTGCTTGAGTCCCGATGGAGACCCCTTCAGTAAGGGGTTAATAGGTGGACACTTCGGGGGTTCATATAGGGCCCCCCAGCATAGAGGTGGGTAATTTTAGGTGCCGCGGCCGGGATTGTTAATAGTGTGCAGCGGGCCCTTTAAGGAGCCGCGGCAGGGAATTTAAAAGTTTTAAATGCAGCTGGGGCCTGATCGGTGCCGATCGAGGACCCCAGCTGCAAGGGGTTAATGTGGGGGGGCTGCGGGGGTCCCTATGGACCCCTGCAGCAAGGTGTTAATGTGGGTACACTTTGAGGGTCCCGATGGGGACCCCCGGTTAGAGGGCGGTTAATTTTAGGTGCCGGGGGGGTAGTTGGAGTACCCCCAATGGCAGGGCTTACGTGTGGGACTGCCGCAGAGGCCCATTTAGGACCCACGCAGCAATTGATGAGGTGTAGGAGCCTGTGAGATCATCTCGCAGGCTGTCACTCCTCATGTACATTTTCGCAGTGTTCATACAGACGGCCCTGCTGCGTAGCTGACACGTTGCTCGCAGCAGGGCTAATTTAATAGCGTTGTAACTTTGACAAATTCGCAGTACGTAGGGTTTAAGTACAAGCCTATTATCTACGAGGCTGGAATTTAATAAGGCTGTTAGTGTTTATTATGGCATTTATCATTTTGAATAGTTTATGGAGGATACAGCTGGTGGTCTAAATACTCAGGATATCTATTTAACATTTATAGTAGATTGCTATTAGATTGTCATAGGAGCAAATTAAATTTAGGTGGGCGGTCTCAGAGGCTTAGGATTTTATTATCCTGGTAATGACAAAGATGATACATTTATTGAGAAGTGGAACTCGCTTTTGACTAAATATGCTTTGGAGTTAATACAACTAACAACCAATGGGGATACCTGTAGACCAGAGAGTATCAAGAAATAATTAAGTATAGAGGAGGTGTATACGATTGTTAACATCCCTTTAAGAAACTAAATGAAGAGTTAAAAAGTAATATTGAGAAATTGCAATAAGCAGTAACCTTTTGTAAACTATTCAAATATCACCTAGAAATGGGAACTTCATTGATTCGGACAAAGATCAGACATAGAATGATCCCAAATCAGTATACCTGACTGTATAATCAAGAGATGGGGTTTGGTCAGATCCAAGATATAAAATGTGTCCATTTTTCTGACTTTCTCTTAAATTTAGATTGCTATACATTTTTCTGTCATTTTGTCTCAGCAGTGACATTTACTTTGGTGAAAGATTCCAATATGTTTTTCTAGGTAATTATTGTTTTTCAATAAATTCATGATGAATAAAGATACAACATTATTAAATCAACAAGACAGAAGACTTAGCCTCTCTGTTATGAGATAACAAAAGTAGTTACTATAAAATAATTTTGGAAATGTGATCATTGGGGGTTTCTTCATTTATAAAAGGTAAATAGCCATACTGAAATGTGTCCTCCTAAATGTCACCTCTATCTATGGATGGTCCCTGAAGGGAATCTCTTTGTGAAATTGCTAAAAGAAAAAAAAAATTGGGAAATACTAGCATCATTAATGATAATCTGTACAAAAAGAAAGGAGGGCCGTAACTGAACTGACAAACCATAAGGAGCTAGTTTGTAAACCCTCTGATATGTGGAAACGTGATAATAAATCAGTACATTATGGAATAATTTAGAACAATTACAAGATAGGAACCAATGTGAATGTTTTTCCTCCAATCCGATGGAACAAATTCAGATCAATGTAAAATAATGAACGATTTAAAGGCCTAACAGCTGTTTTGCTAATTTGGCCTAATTAGCACCTGGGCTATATCCCTAGTCTCCTTGCCTGTATGCTGGCTTCTCTTGGAGCTTCTGGCTACCTGTACGCTATGTTCCTGGTCTTTTGGCTATCAGCTGTCCTATTACCTGGCTAACTGGATTGCTGTGATGCTGTGTTCCTGGTCAACTGGCTACCTGTGACATGTCCTGCTGCCTGGTTACTGACATTGCTATACACCTTTCCTGATGCTTGGATATACCAGTGCCTGTAATATCCAGTGTTGGATATCTATTGCCTAGAGCTCTTTTTTTTTATTCCATTTCTGATTCAAGACTACTACTTATGCCATTATAGTAGTTTATCTGGCCTTAGAGTGACATTTTTGACTCATCCCTAGGCTTTTGTTTGCCAAACCTATGCCTGTACTTTTTCTTTCTCTGTACAAGGCTGTCTGATCTTCTGACATTTTTACATTCTTTTGACATTTAGCATTACAGATTTTACTACCATATGTTAAGATTTTTCCTAACTGTGAGAAAAATGAATTATTTAAGAAGCTCCTGGGGATTGCATACCCGATGTGTATATATATATATATATATATATATATATATATATATATATATATATATATATATATATATATATATATATATATCCATCCATTATTGTTTTACCCAAACTGCATAAAAAATATATATTATGTAATATCCCCTTGGAAAGGCAATTGTAGCAAGACCCATATAGCTGATACTCTTAAAGGAATACTGTAGTTTAAGAAAAAGAGACTTGTTTGTCAAGTGTGTACCAAACTAACAAAATATTAGCTACTATGTAAGCCATGGACATAAAACATATTTTGGGAAAATCATATTTTTTTAAAGACTCTATTTAGGAGTACAGGAATCCATTGTGTATTTGTTATGTCACATCCTGAAAGCTGGGTGAGGGTGTATGCTTGGGAAAGGAGGCAGGAGGGAACAGGCAGAAGTCCTAAGCTGTTTAATAACTGGATACAAAATGTACTCATGTAAAAATAGACTTTATTGAATTCTCAGTGAAAATGCACGTATTTCTAAAATTCTAAAAGGATTGAAACATGCTTCTAGGAGATCTTTACCGTGATGTGGTTCAAATTGTACTGAATTAAGTGGCCCTTTAATTATGCTCTTAGACTCAAAGTTTTCAAACATACATACAGTGCCTTGCAAAAGTATTCACCCCCCTTGACTTTTTACCTATTTTGTTACATTACAGCCTTAAATTCAATGTTTTGTTAATCTGAATTTTATGTGATGGATCAGAACACAATAGTCTAAGTTGGTGAAATGAGAAAAATATATACATACAACTATTTGTTAGAAATAGAGAACAGAAAATTGGCATGTGTGTATGTATTCACTCCCTTTGTTATGAAGCCCATAAAAATCTCTGGTGCAACCAATTACCTTCAGAAGTCACATAATTAGTGAAATGATGTCCACCTGTGTGCAATCTAAGTGTCACATGATCTGTCATTACATATACACACCTTTTATGAAAGGCCCCAGAGGCTGCAACACCTAAGCAAGAGGCACCACTAACTAAACACTGCCATGAAGACCAAGGAACTCTCCAAACAAGTAAGGGACAATGTTGTTGAGAAGTACAAGTCAGGGTTAGGTTAGAAAAAAATATCCAAATATTTGATGATCCCCAGGAGCACCATCAAACCTATCATAACCAAATGGAAAGAACATGGCACAACTGCAAACCTGCCAAGAGACAGCCGCCCACCAAAACTCACGGACCGGACAAGGAGGGCATTAATCAGAGAGGCAGCACAGAGACCTAAGGTAACCCTGGAGGAGCTGCAGAGTTCCACAGCAGAGACCGGGGTACCTGTACATAGGACAACAATAAGCTGTATGCTCCATAGAGTTGGGCTTTATGGCAGAGTGGAAAGAAAAAAGCCATTACTTTCAGTAAAAAACAAAATGGCACGTTTTGAGTTTGCGAAAAGGCACGTGGGAGACTCCCAAAATGTATGGAGGAAGGCGCTTATGGTCTGATGAGACTAAAATTGAACTTTTCGTCCATCAAAGAAAACGGTATGTCTGGCGCAAACCCAACATATCACATCACCCAAAGAACACCATCCCCACAGTGAAACATGGCAGTGGCAGCATCATGCTGTGGGGATGTTTTTCAGGAGCCGGGACTGTGAAACTGGTCAGAGTTGAGGGAAAGACGAAGGGTGCTAAATACAGGGAGATTCTTGAGCAAAACCTGTACCAATCTATGCGTGATTTGAGGCTAGGATGGAGGTTCACCTTCCAGCAGGACAATGACCCCAAACACACTGCTAAAGCAACAATTAAGTGGTTTAAGGGGAAACATGTAAATGTGTTGGAATGGCCCAGTCAAAGCCCAAACCTCAATCCAATAGAAAATCTGTGGTCAGACTTAAAAAGATTGCTGTTCACAAGCACAAACCATCCAACTTGAAGGAGCTGGAGCAGTTTTGCAAGGAGGAATGGGCAAAAATCCCAGTGGTAAGATATGGAAAGCTCATATAGACTTATCCAAAGCGACTTGGAGCTGTTATTGCCGCAAAAGGTGGCTCTACAAAGTATTGACTTTAGGGGGGTGACAAGTTATGCACATTGACTTTTTCTGTTATTTTGTCCTATTTGTTGTTTGCTTCACAAAAGAAAAGAAAAAATCTTCAAAGGTGTGGGCATGTTCTGTAAATTAAATGATGCAAATCCTCAAACAATCCATGTTAATTCCAGGGGAGTGAATACTTTTGCAAGGCACTGTATTTTTTTATTGTGAAGTGAAACTTGCAAGAAACCTGACTTGCTCATAGTGGATAATAAGCTCATCCTAATAACACTGAATGATGCATCTGCATATATACTGTATTTCTATTGACCATAATGTAGGTTAGATCCTGGAAGAAATGTATTGAAACCAAAGGATATAAGTGTAAGAAACTCAAAGATTTTGTGATTAGTCTTTGCAGTTTGTCTTGGAGAGTATTTTTTTTCTTCTCTTTGATGGGAAATTTTAAAAGGGTGAGAGATCTTGATCTATGAGCCACATGTGCACCAATTTATTCACATAAGACCCTTCAGAGATGTTTGGGGTGCTTTCTGCTGTGGTCAATGCCAATGCAGTTATATGGCTGCGCCATATGGACAACATCCTCCTCTTGTGGGATCGGCATGCTGGCTCAATTTATTTCCATTTTGGATGTAAATTATTGCAATGTTAGATTTTTACATTAACATAAATAGAGCAAGAAAGCTATCACATTTTTGGATCTAATTATATCCTAGAAAGATGACAGCTACAAACAGCTTTTTGATGGATTCCAGTCACCTTCCCAAACATCACATTAAAAACACACTCTTTGGACAGTTTCTTCACACACAGAAACAGTTCCATAAGTTAGCATTTAAAAATATAGGCAATAGATTATGAAGCAAAGGTTTTGTAAACATGGTACTGCAATAAATGTATTGACAGTGCTTTTCTACAATAAACTAACATTAAAGTTAACCAATTTGAGCTGTCAGTCAGCCTTTCTGATCCATTCACAAACAGAGATTAATTTATTTTGTTAGTGAGAGATGACTGGCATTAATTATTAATAAGCCCAGATGCAATTAGTCCTTTGTCTTCAATGCAGTTACCTGCACATTGAGAATATCTAGTCTTTTTGTCCAGGCAAAGACAATGGACTCAAGAGCTTATCAGTAATTCATTGCATTGATCTCTTATTAGCAAAATATTTCAATCTCTGTGGATTGGTCAGAAAGGCCGACTGTCAGCTTAAAATTTCAAAGTTAGTTTAGTGTAGAAAAATTCAATTTTAATAACATTTAATTGATAATATACTTTTTATTACCTATAATTTTCAATAATAACATCTTTGGACTTTTGTTTGCATCAAGTTAACATTAACTTCCAAATGTACAGCATTTTAAGTTTTTAATCCTAAATTTGTCTTTCAAGCTCTCTTCATTGGTAAAGAAAACTTCATTAGAGGCTTCCAAAGGGCAAACAACAGGAATAATCTATTTATAGATGACATTTTATGATAAACTTGTGTAAGCTGATTGTATTGTTCATACTGTCAGAAATGTTGCTCCTCTGTAAACAGAACATAGAACAGGCATTCGTTAACCAAATATTTTTCCATTCAATTACTGAGTCCAGTACGACACTTGGATGCCACTTATTAAATTACCAGTATTTATTTGCATTATGAAATAAAGCTATTAGTGTATTGTATCCATTAACAAACAAAAACAAAAGTGATCTGTATTGAACTTGTCATAATATGAGTTCTGAACACAATGTCGGAATATCGAATCCCATACCTTTTGATACAGCCTTGCACTGCTCTATAAATATAATACCATATTTTAGACAAGATACTTAAATAATGCTTCAGTATTATTGATTACTTTGGAGTGACATTATGCAGATGCCACACAGTGATTGTTAAGCTTGAAATATTAACATAAAGGTCACATATGAGAGAGGATGGGAGACCCTTTTCTATCTTACAAGGTAGGGGGTAACATATGAGCATCACCTACAATGCTCAGATGATCTCATGGCAGCTTCCCAGCCGCTGAACAAAATTGAGGCTACTCGTGGTTATGTTTTTTGCCAACAGGGTTACATAAAAGGTTGTTTTTTTGCAGTTCTATTAAATATCCTTGTGACTGGAGTACTTTTTTCATATTGAATTATAGTGCTGACCTGACACCAGATTGGAATTGGGCTCCTCATTTAAAATACCTCTTCAAAGTAGCATATATTATTAATCATGAAGTACCAACATTTAATGAAGAGCTACATAACACATAATATTTAAAGGGCCATTTACCTTCACACCTCATGTGGAAGTGCACAAGATTCTATATTAAAATGATCTATTGTTTTTTTTTTTTTTTTATTAGACTAATAACAGCTACAAATTCGCAGTCTTAGGTCTGTTTACAAACACACTCCTGAAGTTCCATGATTAATAACATCTGCCGACACTGTGAGCACAAGGTGTATGGTTTTTCTCTGCATTCAGGAATCAGCCATCCATTAACCCATAAAAAAACATATTTAGGAGTTTCCATCAGTTGTTTGCCTGCACAGATGAATTTGGGAAGGGTTACCCCTCTTTCTGCTTCTGCTCTCTGCACCTAGCTCTTGCTTTCAATCTGACTGGGGGACTTGCCAGAGTCTGATGTAAACAGACACTTCATTTTTTCTGTGAAAAAGGCACCTATTTCAAAAATTAAAAAAAATCCAAAAATATATTTCAGCATGTTTTTAGGAGTACTTTACAGTGGTGTGCTGCAAGTTGCGCTAAATTAAATGGCCCTTTAACTAGCCTTAAGACAATTATGATATTGTAATAAATAATTATAATATATTTTAGTCTTAGAGTGAGCACACATTTAAGTTCCAGAGTAAATAAATCCCACTGTAGAAATTTGATGTCTACTTGCATATTTTTGACTCATTCTGCAGTTGGTTGCAAAATTAACAAATTTCTTAGCACACCCCCCCCCCCCCCCCCAAAAAAAAAAAAAGAAAACTAATTTTCTAACATATTAACATCAGTTAAATAGTCAGATCTTCCCACATAGGTCATGATCTCCTAATTGCAAACACACATTCATACTTTATCATTTATTCAAGTAAAATTAGATTTAGCACTATATCATATATACTGTTATATAATTGCTGGATTACATTATAAACATAATTCCATCTTCAAAAATGTTAATGGGTTTTAAAACACACAACCACTTTGGGTTTACAACAGATAAGCTGCCACAAGCTCATTATAAATCAAGGTATTTGTTTTTTTCAACTCTTGTTCATTCTTTTGTAAAGAGTTCATGGGCAAGAATTGATCTGAGTGTTGACATCTCTGTGTCCTTCGCAGACAAGCTGTCTCCTTCACCTACATTTTATTTGTAGCTTTGCTGTCTTTGCTGCCATTACTCCAGTCTCTTGTGTGTCATTATTTCAACTAGCCGTGATGGTATGTTCTGCTTCACATCTATAATACGGGCAACCATGGTTAATTACATATGGTTACAGTAAGCAAGCTTATTTCATTCCTGGAAAAAAGAATATTAATACTAATGAATAATAACATTTATAAGTGTGCTAAAATCGTTAAACCAACACATAAGAAGTAACCTAATGATCAGCACTTTGATCTATAACCACATAAAATCTTTCAGCACTCTGTAAACGGATTGATTCATTGCAACAAACATAATTATTTACATTATTGTTTCTTTTCTATAACCTAAGTATTTTTTCTTAACATCCTTGCAAAAATATGTAATTAATTACATCTGGTATGCTAAGTTACACAGTCCCTTGAGTTATGAAATGCTTCAATAATAGAGTGTTGCATAGGAGACTAGGTGCTTTATTACATGGCTCCCATAGGATATCCTGCAAGGCTGACTCGTAGCTGCACAAGCTCTTATGAGAAAATGTGGATCTTTCCTGTTAGCTACTCGCCAGTGGTGGCGGCCAAAGGCCTCAAGTTGTTTGCTGAGATTTTTTTCAATTTCTCCTTAGTGTAACTGTTAGATTTAACCCAAACCCCTAGACCCTGAACAGTAACCATAACCCTAAAAGCTAACCATAAACCTAACCTTAAATCATAACCCTATAAATAAATGAAAGAAAGTGGTGGGTAGATAACAGGAAATGTCTAAAAATGTAAGTAGCTATTACACTGCTCCCGCAGGCTATCAAATATATATATATATATATATATATATATATATAATATAGTTGTCAAAGTGTGTAACGCGCCCACCATGCATGCGCATTGGCGGCGGGAGTTTAATCACTTTGACACAGGGGAAGGGGGGAAAGAGACACAGGGGAAGGGGGAAAAGAGACACAGGGGATGGAGAAAAGAGACAGGGGATGGAGAAAAGAGACACAGGGGAGGGAGAGGGGGTAAAGAGACACAGGGGAGGGAGGGAGAAGAGACAGAGGGGAAGGAGAGAGAAGAGACACAGGGGAAGGAGAGGGGGAGGAAGAGACACAGGGGAAGGAGAGGGGGAGGAAGAGATACAGGGGAGGGAGAGGGGGAGAAAGAGACACAGGGGAGGGAGAGGGGGAGGAAGAGACACAGGGGAAGGAGAGGGGGAGGAAGAGACACAGGGGAGGTAGAGGTGGGGAAGAGACACAGGGGAAGGAGAGGGGGAGGAAGAGGGGAGGAAGAGTCACAGGGGAGGGAGAGGTGGGGAAGAGACACAGGGGAATGGGGGAAGAGACACAGGGGAATGGGGGTAGAGACACAGGGGAATGGGGGGTAGAGACACAGGGGAATGGGGGGTAGAGACACTTCAAATATTATCCGGTCATTTTTGACAGGCAAGTTATTCGTTTTATATAAGAACAAACTGACACATAGCCAGCTGGTTTGTCACTTAAGGGAAAATAGCTTACAATACTTGCAAGGGTCCTTATGAGTACAGTCAGAGCTGAGAATCACAATAATTCCCCTAGCAAGCTCGGTAAAGTTACAGAACATCAGTAAATATTACAACATTGTGTCTATATAGCTATATGATTTCCACTCAAACACTTACATATTGATGTGGTTTATGATTCTTGTGCATCATATTGTATGTTCATTTCTAACGTATAACATGGTATTAAATGAAAAGTGATACAAAGTATTGGTTAAGTGTAACAGAATTAGTTTGGTGTCAGTGTTTAGTTGTGTGAGTAGGTGTTTGTAATTGACATTGTGATGTATTTGATTATTCTTTAGTATTGTTTTATAGGGCTAGGTTAACCTTTGGAAAGTCTTCTTTGGGCTTTAGGATGTGTAGGCTGCAATTGTATGTTATTATTGTCCTGAAATGCTTCTTTAGGCTATTTTTTTTTCTATTGGAGCATTCAAAGCTCCTTAAAGGAACACCATCGTCCCAATATAATAATTTTATGTTGCATCTCTTATTACACACACCATGCTTCCAAGTACACAATGCCAGACGTAAACGTATGTATGTATATACCTATGTGTAGAAAACAAAGTAATGTATAAATAGACACAGAAAAACAAATGCAATGATGCACAGGTCCAGACACCGCAATAAATATACAGACCTAAGCAATTGACAAATGTCCAGGCGTAGCCTGGAAGTTGTGGGAGGGGCCCCCCTCCTACCCTTCATAAGTGCTTCGGGCCACGCCCTTTCCTAACACACCTCAGTTTCCAGTGGTGTCTGTGTCAGCAGGTCGCACCTCAGCCATCCCCCACGCTTGGCTTCCACCAAGCCCTTAATTTGCAGATTTCAGGCCCTGTCCTCCAACCAGTGCCCTTCTCTGGATCTCCCTAGCCCTCACTCAGGCTAACAAGGGGTCAAGCAGCACCAGCCACTTTCAGCTGCTGATCCAGAGAAGGATCCTCCTAACATTTCCACTTCCATTTCAGTCCATTCCTAATGTCCGTGAGGGCATTTGCATTGCTGGAGAGCCATGCCTACTATGTCGCATACATACCAGGTACTGATTTTAGCCTTTACCTAGCCCTGCATTGCGATTTGGCCTGCAATTACTAAGTGAGTATCACTTTATCTCCCTAAGACTTGTACTTTTTGGCCCCTATCTACTAAATAATGCTGCTCTTGATTAGCCTTTCATGCATAATCCGGCCCATATCTACTAAACCATGCGGCTTTCCACGAGCCTTTCATGCATAATCCGGCCCATATCTACTAAACCATGCGGCTTTCCACGAGCCTTTCATGCATAATCCGGCCCATATCTACTAAACCATGCGGCTTTCCACGAGCCTTTCAAGCATATTATGGCCCTTATCTACTAACCCATGCGGCTTTCCACAAGCCTTTCAAGCATATCATAGCCCATGTCTACTAAACCATGCGGCTTTCCACGAGCCTTTCAAGCATATCATGGCCCACATCTACTAAACCATGCGGCTTTCCACTAGCCCTTCCAGCATATCATGGCCCATATCTACTAAACCACGCAGCTTTTCATGAGCCATCCCGCACATTCCGGTCCATGTCTACTAAACCCCCGCCTACTACTACACGAGGGGGAACCGACCACAATTACTGAAATGTAAAATGCTTTAAAAGTATATTTGCTGGCCTGCAATGGAGAACGTTTGCCAGAGGGGGCAAGCAAATGAATGACCGTGAGTTATTATAGAGAGAGAGATAAAGAGAAAGGAAATATATGGGACTCGTACCATTATGAATCACCCATTACACTTGTTTGCTGGACCTTGTGTGTGAGGGTAAGACATACCGTTTGTGGTATATCTGTTAATATACAATATTGACTCACAGCTGCTGGTGAATGTTTGCCATTACAAGAGAGCAACATTTGTAACAATCTGATATATAAAATTTCATGGATGTCAGTCAATTTGTTGGCCATTACAGGTGAGAAAAAGTTGCTTTAAAAAAGTTACATTTAAAATCTTGTTAGTATAAATTAACATTCACTTGCCATTAAAGGTGATCAAAGGTATATTTTTAACCCTTTTACATTGAAATATATTAAATAGTTTTCTACAATTCAACATGGAAATATCATCCAGAAAAATGAGGTGTATAAGAATAAGAAGTCCTTTCCATCTTCACCTTCGCAAAATCTGACAGCTGCAATCCCGCCACCAAGCGACTGATGGAACTGCCGATTTTTGGATACTTCTACACATAGCATATAAGGCGCGCCGACAGAAGAGGACTTGAGCTATGAGAGGCACGCCCAAGGCCCTGAGGGGCCAAGTGCCAGCGCCGAACATAGCGATGGCCTCGCTGTCGACTCAGCGCAGTCAAGTTGCACCACGTCGGAGGGGGGATTAGTTATTTACCTTACCTCAAACATGACGGCCCCCGAAAATTGACAGCGCCCTCTGCTGGATGGCTCCTGTAACTGCAGCTGTCCGTGCTGCCCAAGAAATGCGAAGGAAAAGAGGGATAGATCCGAATAAGAGGCCTTTTTTCAACCTTGGAAGCTGGAACACACTACTAATGCTAATGTGCAAAGTACCACTTTATAAAATAGTAATAAAAAACTGATACAGCCTTCCAATGCAGGTGATAGGGTCAAACACATTCAAGAAACGTAAAAAACCCTGGCCAATTAAAAACCCTGGCTTAATTAACCTAAACTACACACACCAGATGGCCATTTGGCTTCTTAACTGCAGTGAAATCTATTTGATTATTTAAAAATATATGACAACAAATATTTTTTTCTTAAAATCATCATAGTTAATTGCTAAAATTATATATTTATATATATATGCTTGTCTAAACACTCTAATTAAAGTGTGTTCTTGTAATTGTTGCATACTACTCCGGCTTTAAATTGAAGTGAAAGTCAAAAGACAGCAGTTTGATACAAATGACAACTTTTAATGGCCGATACAATTAACCCTTAATATATACCAACTCCATCAAATTGATATCTTTTGTTCCATGGCTTACACAGTACCAAACCTTGCCAAGTTAAAACACCGTTATATTTATTTTTAAAATGTAATTTCAGTCATGTACATTTTCACTAGTTTCAAAAATCAATATTTGTGTGCTTTAGAATCAAAGATTTGCAGTATACCAGAGCGGTGATGGGCCACGCCGTGGAAGGTGCTAGCAGGAGCAGCTAGCAGGGCAATGGTGCCTGCACTCGTGGCGTGCTCGCAGTGACCGAGCAACGGGTTATGCCCGAGCAGTGACGAGCCCGGCGGGACGGATCTCCCGGAGGGTTGAAGCAAAGTGGGCCGGATACAGGAGGCGCAACAGGAGCTCGGGTGGACCCGTGAGGCTGCACACTGGAGCTGACGGTTCACCGGAGGTGGCGGTAGGCGGGTGTATAGGAGCCCGACCAGGGAGGGGTAGTCTGAGGGAGGAAGCCATGCTTTTCCAGTGAAGAGGGAGGAGAGGGTGAAGAGGTAGTGGGCATCTATGGAAGGTGTGTGCTTTTTACTATCTGCTGATTGTTATCCACAAAGACCACTACAATAAGTCCCTCTAAGACCCCTGATAGTTGAATGCATGGGTACCCTCTGACAACCCCCAGTACAACACGTCAGCAGCCTTGGAGACTGTAAAGACTGAGGTCAGCTAAGCAAGCCGGCCCTGGAGCTTAATGAATACCTGCCCTGGTTGCATTTGGATCCCCTCCTTGTGCCCTAAAATCATGAAGTTAGCTTAGGCTGTGTATAGCTACATCTTGGCCCTAAACAAATCCGTTTTTGGCTGCAGTAATTTGCTGAGAAACCTTTCTGGACTTTCGTCTCTAATTGGCATAATTGCTACACAGTCTATTGGACTTTATGGAATATAACCCCGCTTTTCCCAAGATTGGTGGTGAAGTCTGACTAACTTCAGAAGAGTCTGGTCCCTTTCTTCTTTTTTGTTGTTTCCCGAGCCTTCTGGGAACTGTGATATACTGACTTGGATCGGTTAAAAACAGTATGGTATATATGGGACACATAAGAATTGGTTATATCCACCCAGACAAAGCTGTCAGCAAAGCTGTCAGCAACCAATTGTCTACTCTCCCTTTTCTGAATGAACCTTTTGTACTGTACAATTACTTACATTTGTCTAACTACATGGTTAAGCATTATAGCAACAGTATGTAATACGGTTTCAAAGATTATTAGTTCATATAGCCATTGGTATAGGCTAAGGAAAGAAAGAAAAGGAAAGGAATAAAAAGGGTCACTTTTATAGGGTTCAGCTGAGTAGGGTGAAAGGGTGAAGAAAGTGGGGAAAGGAAAGAGCTTAAAGTAGGTCAAAAGAAGATAAAAGGAAAGTTAAAAAAATAAAAAAAAAAAAGGATAGAAAAAAAAAAAAAAAAAAAGAAGGGAAACATGAATAAGAAACAAGGCCGAGTTCTAAAAAATAAGTCCAAAGGGGATATACTCCAACAAAATCCCATAACATCTAGCTCATTCTTTTCACCACCTAATAAAGGGAAATCTGCAGAGTCAATACATCCTGATATTAATTCTGAAGCCAATTTTTTAAGTATGGCCCAATCCTCCCCCAACGAGACACTTAGATCAGAAGCTTCCAGCAAAGTGTCAGAACCAGAAGATAGTGGTGTAACATTGCCTGTTCTTAAAGGGCTTTTCCTCGAATTTAAAAATTCCATTATTTCTGAATTAACAGGAAAAATTGCGGAAAATGCAAAAATAATAAGCACTGTGCAAATTAAGACTGATAATTTAGGAAAAGATCTTAAATTGATTCGAGAGGAAATGCAAAACTTAAAATATAATTATCAACAACTTGAAACAGAAATAGGCCTCCTTAAAATTCGCAATACTAAATTAGATGACTACTCTAGAAGGAATAACATCAAAATTAGGGGGATTGGAGAAGAAGTTGGAAGCAATGATCTAAAGTACTATGTAGGTACATTCTTGTCTACTATAGTCAAACCTAACTTTGATGTATCTATTCTGATTGATAGAATACATCGTCTTCCACTCCCCAAATCTGCTCCTAAAGATTGCCCTAGAGATGTAATCCTTAAAATCCACTTTGCTGCTTATAAAGATTCAATTATGAGATACTCTTTTGAAAAAAGATCATTTCCGTCGCCCTATGAAAATTTGCAGATTTTTCAGGATTTCTCAAGGGAAACCATTATGAAGCGAATGGAACTGAAAGGTATAGCTAAAAGTTTAAGATCAAAAAATATTCAGTACAAATGGGGCTTCCCTACGAAACTAATAGTTCTATTGGGTAATAAATCAGTAATAATAAACAACCAACATGAAGGTGAAGTAATCCTGAAAGATCTGTAAACAGGACGACTATCCCTATTTTCTATCCATCCTGCTTCCTGTAGTACTCCAAAATTTTCTTTCCCTTCTTCCAAGTATAGTTTTATAGTTTTTTCAATTAATGAAATAAGAAATTGCATAAAATTGTCACTAGTTTTTAATACTAAATGTTGGTTACACAGTGCACTATAAGATAACAGCTTGTAGAAGCTGCTTTAATCAATCACCCTTTTGATATATGTTATCACTGAGAAATACATTTTGGAAAGTAAATAAGGAATGGTTAGAGCCCAAAGAGGCATGAGTGCTATTTTTCACTTTAAAAAGAACCATTAGTTCTTATTATTTCGCAAATAATGGTACACAAATAAATTGAACACAAGAAACACTAAATTTCATCACTGCGAATACCAACCTATTTTTGTAACACAAGGGTTGTGAACACATTGTTTTTTTTTTTTTCTGCTTTTATGGAATAGTGATGTTTTAGGATAATTTAGAATAAGAACTCTCAAATCACTAAATGGGTTCCAGGTTTTAACTTGGTATCTACTGAGTGTTTGACGAGCTGAAGACGAATAGAAGGGTTAAGTTTTGTTGCTATATCGGATGTGGGGAAGTGAACCATTGAAATGGAGCTCGCCTCTCTTTTCTTGGGTATTTAAGGGAAAGCTAATAAATGTTTCTCATAATTGTGGAATTGGGATGCAAGAGCAGAGAATAAAATGAGTCTCTTAAAGGAGAAATATGAATCAGGTAAAATTGGTTTGTAAGGGCTTTCCATCTTGTTCTGGTCACTGCGGGTAGCCATGGGCGCAATTTAGCCAGTGGATTTCCAATTTTTGAACTTATTGAAGTTCAACTTTTTCCTAACCCACGGTAAACCAATTTCTATTTTGGGGTTTGTCCGGTGAGGTGATGGAGAATGTTTCACCGTTAATGATTGTATGGGTAACAAATGTGAATTGTGTGTGTGTTGTGGTAGGTAAATGGGTTACGGTGGGGGTGGGGGGGGAGAGTCGGGGGAGAGCATAGAGCCTAAGGGTCCTAAGTTATGATGATCAATACAGATAAGGATAAAGGAAGTAGTCTGAGAATTTGTAGTCAGAATGTCCAGGGTTTAAACCTAGGGGTAAAAAGACAAATGGTTTATAGGTCGTTCGGATCCGGGTCAGCCGACATAGTATGCCTTCAGGAGACTCACTGGCAGACAGGTAAGATCCCTTACTTTAAAATGAAAAACATAGGCTTGACTCTTAACTCTACTTATAAAAAAAAAGCCTGGGGAGTTACAATATTGTTTAACCATAAACTAAATATGAAGGAAGAAATTTCTATAATAGACCCTAATGGTCGCTATATAATATGGGGAGGCCTAATCAATAGTGAGAAATTTACGATAGTTAACATATATGCTCCAAACCAAAGGCAAATTAGCTTTCTTAACCGAATATTCAATTTAATAAGGCGATACAGCTCTGGGGCTCTGATTATATGTGGTGACTTTAATTTATGTCTGAATGCTGATTTAGACAGAAACTCCCATAAAGGAATAGTTTTAGATACTCATGCTAAACAAAAAATTAATCTTTTCCATAACATCTTAATGAAACATCAGGTATATGATTCATGGCGAACTTTTCATCCCCAGGAAAGGGATTATTCCTTTTATTCCCACCGACATGATACGCACGTGAGATTGGATTATATATTTGTTAATAGTGTAATCTTAAAAAGAGTGATCAAAACTGAAATTGGACCAATATTGTGGTCAGACCACGGGATGGTCGTCATAAACATATCAATGAGCCAGATTGAAACAGTTAGACCACCGTGGAAAATAAACATTTCCCTACTACAAGACCCACATATAAAAGATCTGTTAAAAGAAGAACTAAATAATTTCTTTAAGGTAAACAATTTATCTGTTGCATCTAAAATTACAATTTGGACCGCCCATAAAGCTGCCATTAGGGGTCAGCTTATTAGCTGGCAAGCTATGAAGAAAAAACTCAGAGGTCGACCTTTACGTGACTTATATATCGATCTGACAAATTTAGATAGGGCTAATAAAATCGGCTCAAATGACAAGATTGTAAAAAGTATGGAAGTAATAAGATCTCAGATTAAAAAAATAGAACAAGAATTGGTAGATAAATCGCTATGGTCATTACAGCAACGACTGTATCATATGGGAAACAGTTCAGGGCGACTCCTAGCTAATAAATTAAAGAGCAAAACATCTAGTAAAAGAATAGACAGTATAAAGTATAAAAACGAGACCCTGACAAAGCCCAGTGATATAGGGAATGCCTTTGGCCTTTTCTATCAAGATCTCTACAATTTGAAGGATGATAAAGACTTTATCAAACCATCTAAAGAAGATATAGTTAAATTTTTGGATAAAATTGATCTTCCGAGAGTTTCGGATGCTGATCTGGATATTTTAAATAAAGAAATAACTGACAGAGAAATTTCGGAAGCTATAGATGGTTTGAAAAACTTTTCCTCCCCTGGCCCAGACTGGTATAGAAACTGTTACTATAAACTCTGCAAGTCAGAAATTTTAATCCCTCTCAAGAATGCTTTAAATGAAATTAAGATGACGGGTAGGGCACCGAAAGAAATGCTGGAGGCCTCGGTTATAACAATTCCCAAGGAAGAGCTTAAAGAACCATCATGCAAGGATTTTCGTCCAATCTCCCTATTAAATACTGATATAAAAATGTATGCAAAAATTCTAGCTATTAGGCTGAATAAAATTTTGGGAGAACTTATTTCCTCAGACCAAAAAGGTTTCATCCAAGGGAGGCAAGGATCTGATAATGTCAAGAGAATCATTAATTTAATCTCTTATGCCAAGAGAAAGGGTGCTCCCACCGTGCTCTTATCATTAGACGCAGAAAAGGCTTTTGATAGAGTGGGGTGGGAGTTCATGGAATCTCTGTTTGAAAGATATGGGCTGGGGGACTTTGGTTCGAAAGCCATCCGGGCACTATATACCGCCCCCACTTCAAAAGTAGTGGGCCCGGGATATAGTTCATTTAGCTTTGATATTTCGAACGGTACACGTCAAGGTTGCCCTCTTTCTCCTGCGATCTTCGCCTTGTTTATTGAACCTTTAATAATATCGATTAGAAAGAAAAATGAGGTGCAAGGGATAAAGGTTGGTTCTTTGGAACATAAATTATCAGCCTTTGCGGATGACATACTTGTAGCACTGGAAGACCCGTTAGTCTCTCTCGAATTATTGTTCCAATTGATGGATGACTATAGCAAAATATCCAATTTTAAGCTAAATATTAGCAAATCAGTAGCCATGTCCATTAACATGCCTAATGAAATACTACTTAAATTAAAGCTCCGATTTCCTCTCTTATGGCAAAACTCTTTGAAACATTTGGGAATAATACTGCAAACAAACTTGAAGCAGACAATAACAATTAACTATAAAAAAGTGTATAAAAATGTTATAGCAAAAATCAATGCCTGGTCAGGGTTGAACATATCCTGGTCGGGCAGAATTATTGCCATAAAAATGGTAATCTTACCAAAAATTACTTACATTTTACGCAATATTCCCTGCCGAATCCCTACATACTTGTTAAACCAACTACAAAACAAAATTGATAATTTCATTCATAAGGGGGAAAAAATAAGAATAAAAAAATCAAGAATGGGAGGGAAATTTAGACATGGTGGCATGGCCTACCCACTACTTAAGGAATATCAGGAAGCTATTTTGGTGGCAAATACGCTGGAATGTTAGAACCCACAAATGTTAAGAATTGGGTCCAAATCGAACAAGAGCTAACGGGCTTAAGTAATATAAAAATGCTTCTATTTCAAAAATAGATTAATCTTAATTCTATGGAGCGGGGTGAAGCTATGGTTAGAGGAAATGTAAATACATGGAACAAATTGAATGTTAAATATGAATTGATTCCGTTCCCTTCGCCTATTACCCCATTACTAGACCTAGCTACATTTATTGATTCCCCCATTTTAGGGAGGATAGCTAAAGCAGGGGTTAACCTGTTGTCCGACTTGTTTCCTGGAAACATATTCTCATTGGAGAACATAAAAGTAAAAGCCCCCCAAATAAAGATTTCATGGTTAGAATTTCTTTCGCTGGGAAAGGTTCTGAAGAAGTCAGAGTTCTATTTGACATCATTAAGAGACTTAACCCAATTTGAGAAATTGATTATGGTAGAACCTAAAACGCACCTCATTTCAAAATGTTACGAAATTATTAAAAGGCCACAAATGGAGTTAAAGTCCAAATGTATGCAGGATTGGGAGGGTGACTTGGAGCATAGTTGGACGATAAAAGAGTGGTATAGATCATTTGCAATTACAGACAGATTTGTTAAAAATCCTGCTTATAGAGAACTTCACTTTAAAATCTGCAATAGGTGGCATTATACGCCGGTTAAGATAGCAAAGTTCAGTGGGTTAAACCATGAGAAATACTGTTGGCGTAACTGTAGTCATATAGGGTCTTCACTACATATTTGGTGGCAATGCCCATATATTCAAAAATTTTGGGTGGAGGTTTTTTCTCAGCTGACAAAAATATGTGAAGCAGAATTAAGTCCACACCCAGAAATAATTTTGCTTCACATCTTTCCTCCACTGTCCTTAAAAGTTAAAGCCCTTATGTTGCAGGTTTTGATGGTAGCAAAATCACTGATAGCCTCCAAGTGGAAGCAAAAATATGTACCATCCTGGAATGAGGTTAAAATGAAAGTGGATAAAAACTGTATGTTAGAAACAAACTTTACTGATTTGGGGGTTATAAAAAAAAGTAACCTTGCCTGGTCATTATGGGATAAACATGGCCCCAAATAAGTAATTATTTAACCCTTTGATCTGCCCTTGGACACTCTGAACATGTTTCTTGGGCCCACCCACTTGCTCTTCCCTCCCTTCCCCTCACCCGGAACCCAGAACTATGAATGTAAGGAGTGCGAATGGAAGTGTGTTTAGTCTTCTTTTAAACTTTAGAATAGTAGTTGGCAATCTCAGTATGACGCTCTTGGGAAACTATTACAGATCAACATTTTTTTTTTTTTTTTTTTTCCTTTTTTGGAGCAACGGATCAAAAGGAGATGGAAGCCCTTATCTATCTTTCTTCTTCGTTGGGGTATTGGGAAATTTTCCCAAGGGTTGTGTAGACGAAAGGCTTGAATATGAAGCGTATGCAAAACTATACTTTTCCCCCTTTTTTCTTAAAGGTGGAAATAATATGCATTACACATCTTAATACAGGGCAGTTGGTAACAATTGCCTGTTTTAAGGTATGATATGGTCAACGCTGATTTTTATATTCTATCACACGTGTGTAGTATGAAATGTTTTGACAGCTATGTGAGTGCTTTTGTTTGTATTTATGTATTTTGTACATTGTAAATTCTACATGTAAAAAACAGTAAATTATTATTAAAAAAAAATATATATATATTTGTGTGCTTTAAATTAAAAATAATTTGTAAGAATAATGTTACCAATAACTGAGAGGGTCTAGTGTAGATTGATGTAATCAGTAATATCATGAATGAGGCATTTTTCTTATCACATGTGATGTCAAAGCTAATGTCATTATTTATATCATATTTGATGTCATGAATGATGTCACCTAATATAATAGATGATGTCATGAATGATGTCATCAGAAGAACCTCGGCAAAAGGATTTTTTTTGCATAGTAGCATTAAATGTATATGCAGTTTATGTTATGCTAATCAGACAATTTGCAAGGATTTTGAGCGAGATAATGCAATTAGTATTTAACTCTGTAAAACTTCAAATATAACAGTAAACATTAATAAAAAATAACATTAAACAAGAAATAAACCCAGACACATGATCAATTAATGATAAAAAGAGAATTTTTCAGTTATAGGTTCCCTTTAAGTGTCTTGTCATTGTCTTGTAAGTGTTCTTGTAAGGATTTTCACCTAAGGATTAGTCTTATTGCAAGCACTCAGAGCCTTACAAGAACAGGGTTCAGTGGTAAGGTCTTACTGCAGGAGGAATGTAATAGCTACATTAGGTCTTACATGAACTTTTCATTCTCAAGACTTTTTTACAGGAGCTATTTAATCAAACCCTTTGGTACATAAATACAGTCTGCTATCTTCAGGCAAATTATTTGTCTGTAATATTTTGAAGTTGTTCTAATATTTGGTGGGATTTCTAAAAGGTTATTTTGTTCATAGCACAAACAAAGTTATACAGAATAAATATATAAATGTGGTGTTATTTTGAACTTTGTATTTTCTACAAATGAATAGGAAAAAACATTATTTAATCATTTTAATCACTTGATAAAGCATATTTTTTGATAACCTGGATAAAGCATATTTCCCTTTTGTATGCCACATTTGAGCTAAAAGAGATGGTAGTCTGAGCATTATCAGTTGAGTACCTCTGACATTAAGGTCATTTAGACAAAAAGCCCTACGGTTTTGTAACCTTACAGATGAATCCAGATGTTAACTCCTGCTGACTGTGACTATGGAATATAAGCTTCAAAACACACAGCTGGGGTTAGCTTTTTCTCTTGATATGTCATCTTTTAGTTGGCAGTTTGAGGATGGACTCAGGCTGCAATGCTGCATCTAAAACATTTCTGTAATACCAATATCTAATTTTTCATTGGAGATATGCAGATGCAATACTTTTACTTTTAGAATGGCGGAAGAGCAAGTCCAGGGAACAATAAACAAGTAAGCCTCACCTCTGTAGTGAGGAAGCTATTGCTAAGGGATTGTATATAGGACTATATCTCTATGAACAATCTAATAAGTAGGAGTCAATACAGATGTATCTGGAATATGGCATGTCAAACAAATCTAAATAGTTTTTATGAGGAGGTAAGTAGTACTTTGGATGAAGGTAACTCAGTGAATGTAGCCTTTTTAGATATTTTGATACAGTGCCATATGGGAGGCTATTGTCCAATTAAGTGATACAGGAATTGCAGTAAATATCTGCTCATGCATTTGGGAAGGAAGAACAAGCGTGCAATTAATAATCTTATTGGAGCAAATCTAGTGGTATCAGATATAGAAAGGGATTTGGGAGTGTTTGTGCCTGCACTGGGGAGCTACAGTTCATTGAAGGAACCATGAATGTCAACACGTACTGTGACATACTGAAGCAGAGCATGATCCCCTCCCTTTGGAGCCTGGGCCACAGGTCAGTATGCCAACACGATAACGACCCCAAACACGCCTCCAAGATGACCACTGCCTTGCTAAAGAAGCTGAAGGTAAAGGTGATGGACTGGCCAAGCATGTACCCAGACCTAAACCCTACTGAGCATCTGGGGGGCATCCTCAAACGGAAGGTGGGGGAGTGCAAGGTCTCTAACATCCACCAGCTCTGTGATGTTATCATGGAGGAGTGGAAGAAAACTCCAGTGGCAACCTGTGAAGCTCTGGTGAACTCCATGCCCATGAGGGTTAAGTCAGTGCTGGAAAATAATGGTGGCAACACAAAATATTGACACTTTGGGATCAATTTGGACATTTCCACTGAGGGGTATACTCACTTGTGTTGCCAATGATTTAGGCATTAATGGTGTGTTGAGTTATTTTGGGAGGACAGCAAATTTACACTTTTATACAAGCTGTACACTTACTACTTTACATTGTAGCAGAGAGTAATTTCTTCAGTGTTGTCACATGAAAAGATATAATAAAATATTTACAAAAATGTGAGGGGTGTACTCACTTTCACTCTATCGAAACCTGGCTTACTCCTGACACTGCCTCCCCTGTAGTACTTTCATATGGTGGCTTTCATTTTAGTCACACACCTAGACCCAGGAATAAGCAAGGTGGAGGTGTGGGCATATTACTTTCTTCTCACTGTACATTTAACTGCATTTCCCTAGTTCTCTCCTTCCAATTCTCATCTTTTGAAGTTCACACTACCTGCCTCTTCTCACCCATCTTTCTGTGAGTTGCTGTCATCTACTGGACCAACCTTTCAATTCCTGGACCATTTTGCCACCTGGCTTCCTCACTTTCACTCTCCCAACATACCTTCTCTTGTTCTTTCTGATTTCAACATTGCCATTGATACTCCCTCCTCCCCTATAGCCGCAAAACTACTTGCACTTACCTCTTCCCTTGGCCTTTCACAATGGACAGAATCCCCAACTCACCGTGATGGTCACTACCTTGACCTCATTTTTAGAAATCTCTGCACTATATTTAACCTTTTCCCCGCTCCCTCTTTCTGACCACCATCTCCTAACCTACATCCTCACCACACCTTTCACTCTCTGCCCCTCTTCACGCTTAACCACCAGAACCCACAGAAAATTGCAAGCACTTGACCCACAAATTCTTTCCGCTGTGCTACCGCCCATTCTTTTTCCTCTAACCACCCTCACTTGCCATGACATTGCCAACATACATTACAATTTGACTAAGTTCAACCCTTGATTCTCTTGCTCCCATAACCACATGTAGATGCCCTTCACAATCACGCTACATCCAGAGATGCTCCCACACTGCTGAAAGACTATGGAGGAAGTCTTGCATTTCAGCACTTCCTCCGCTACAAATTCCTTCTGTGCTCCTATCAGCAGTGCCAAACAGCATTACTTCTCATCACTAATACCCAATTTAGACTCCAATCCCAAACGCATGTTTGCCACATTCAACACCCTCCTCTGCCCTCCACCACCTCCTGCCCCTTCCCGTCTCACGGCCACTTTAATAATACAATTGAAAACATTCATAACAAACTCTCCTCTCAGTGTGCCCTAGCTCACTCTCTGAGCAGCAAACTGACAACACCCAGCCTTCATCCTTACCCATTCCCTCACCCTGTAACTGAGGATAAAGTCTGTAGTCTTTTATCAACCTCTCGTCATACAACGTATCAACATTATCCTATTCCATCACAGGCGATCCGTCTGCTCTCTACCACACTTATCCCAGCTCTCACACATCTTTTCAACCTTTCCCTTAACACTGGCAAGTTTCCATCACCTCTAAAACATGCCATTATTACACCCATTCTTAAGAAACTCTCACCTGATCTAGCTTCTCCATCTAAGTACCGCTCTATATCTCTACTTCCCCTGGTTTCTAAAGTACTTGAAGGTATTATGTCCAATCGTCTCTCCCAATTTATTTCCACCAACTTGCTCCTTAACCCCTTACAATCTGGCTCCCGGTCCCAATACTCCAGTTCTCATTAAAGTCACTAATGACTACTTGCTAACCGCCAAACCAAAGGGCCACTTCTATACTTTTAATCTCATTGATATCTCCGCTAACTTTGACACAGTTGACCATCCTCTTCTTATCCAAATTCTCCACTCTCTTGGCATCCATAACACTGCCCACTCTTGGTTCACATTATATGTAGAAAATCAAACTTCATCGCCTTGCTCAAAAACTCCTAATTTTCCCATCATCTTCCACAGCTTTCACTCCTCACATACAGAGGATATAAAAAGTCTACACACCCCTGTTAAAATGTCAGGTTTCTGTGCTGTAAAAAAATGAGACAAAGATAAATCATTTCAGAACTTTTTCCACCTTTAATGTGACCTATAAACTGTACAAATCAATTGAAAAACAAGCTGAAATATTTTAGGTGGAGGGAAGAAAAAAAAGAAAGAAAAATGATGTTGTTGCATAAGTCTACACACCCTCTTATAACTGGGGATATAGCTGTGTTCAGAATTAAGCAATCACATTCCAAATCGTGATAAATAGGAGTCAGCATACACCTACTATCATTTAAAGTGCCTCTGATTAACACCAAATAAAGTTCAGCTGCTCTAGTTGGTCTTTCCTGAAATTTTCTTAGTCGCATCCCACAGCAAAAGCCATGGTCCACAGAGAGCTTCCAAAGCATCAGAGGGATCTCATTGTTAAAAGGTATCAGTCAGGAGAAGGGTACAAAAGAAATTCCAAGGCATTAGATATACCATTGAACACAGTGAAGACAGTCATCATCAAGTGGAGAAAATATGGCACAACAGTGACATTACCAAGAACTAGAGGTCCCTCCAAAATTGATGAAAAGACGAGAAGAAAACTGGTCTGGGAGGCTACCAAGAGGCCTCCAGCAACATTAAAGGAGCTGCAGGAATATCTGGCAAGTACTGGCTGTGTGGTACATGTGACAACAATCTCCCGTATTCTTCATATGTCTGGGCTATGGGGTAGAGTGGCAAGACGAAAGCCTTTTCTTACAAAGAAAAACATCCAAGCCAGGCTACATTTTGCAAAAACACATCTGAAGTCTCCCAAAAGCATATGGGAAAAGGTGTTATGGTCTGATGAAACCAAAGTTGAACTTTTTGGCCATAATTCCAAAAGATATGTTTGGTGCAAAAACAACACTGCACATCACCAAAAGAACACCATGCCCACAGTGAAGCATGGGGGTGGCAGCATCATGCTTTGGGGCTGTTTTTCTTCAGCTGGAACTGGGGCCTTAGTTAAGATAGAGGGAATTATGAACAGTTCCAATTACCACTCAATATTGGCACAAAACCTTCAGGCTTCTGCTAGAAAGCTGAACATGATGAGGCACTTCATCTTTCAGCATGACAACGACCCAAAGCATACATCCAAATCAACAAAGGAATGGCTTCACCAGAAGAAGATTAAAGTTTTGGAATGGCCCAGCCAGAGCCCAGACCTGAATCCGATTGAAAATCTGTGGGGTGATCTGAAGAGGGCAGTGCACAGGAGATGCCCTCGCAATCTGACAGATTTGGAGTGTTTTGCAAAGAAGAGTGGGCAAATCTTGCTAAGTCAAAATTTGCCATGCGGATAGACTCATACCCCAAAAGACTGAGTGCTGTAATAAAATCAAAAGGTGCTTCAACAAAGTATTAGTTTAACGGTGTGCATACTTATGCAACCATATTATTTAATTTTATATTTTTTCTTCCCTCTACCTAAAAGATTTCAGTTTGTTTTTCAATTGAGTTGTACAGTTTATAGGTCACATTAAAGGTGGGAAAAGTTCTGAAATGATTTATCTTTGTCTCATTTTTTACAGCACAGAAACCTGACATTTTAACAGGGGTGTGTAGACTTTTTATATCCACTGTATCTCTCACCATTAACAATACCATCATCATGCCCACCTCTCAGGCCCATTGTCTTGGGGTCCTACTGGATCTTGCTCTCTCTTTCATTCCCCACATACAATCCATCACTATATCTTGTCATTTTGACCTAAACATTTTCTAAAATATGACACAACCAAAATTTGAATACACTCTCTTATATCTGGTCTTGTCTACTGCTACTCTCTCCTTGCTGGCCTTTCCATCACCCGTCTCTCTCCACTTCAGTCAAAACTGCTAGACTCATTTACCACATTTACCAAACTCATCTCTCAATGTCTGCAGCACCTCTCTTTCAGTCCCTCCACTGGCTTCCCATATCCTCCAGAATAACATTTTGATCCTAACATATAAAACCCTCAATAATAATGCACCCTCTTATATCTCTGCTCTTGTCTCTAAATACTCTCCCAACCGTCCTTTTCACTTTGCTAATGACCTTCTTCTTTGTTCCTCTCTTCTCAACTCCTCTCATACCCTCCTTCAGGACTTCTCATGCTGCCCCTTTTCTATGGAACTCCTTGCCTCTCTCCACTCTTCTGCCTCAAATCCTTCAAAACCTCACTAGAAAACTCATCTATTTAATGAAGCTTATCACCTTTGTTTGTTATTTATGCTATATATTGTACTTCACCTTTCTATACCTCACCCATACCCTCTAGACTGGAAGTTTGCAAGTTTTCAATCTTATTGTGTGCTTTAGAGAAAGAACTTGACTTTAAACTTGACTTTAAACTTATTAACAGGGCCCTCCATTCTTTAGTAATTTGATAAGTTTGTTTTTGACTTGTATCTACCCTGTTTAGCGCTATGGAATATGTTGGCGCATTAAAAAAAAGGTTATTATTATTTATAAAAATAATAATAATAATAATTTAAAAATGTTTTTGACATTGGCAAAGTTGATGTATGTGAATCATCTCCATATTAATAATTGAAACAGTATACAAATAAAACCCAAAATCTTGACCAGGATAAAAGGACAAAGATAATTTTCCAGTGACAAATTTCTCGTGCTTCTTCATACAGAAAGGCATCTAGACATGGCTTACAAATGAAAAAAGTAAAATATGCCTTCAATGGATATTGCTGATTGGAAAAACTATAAAGGAAGATAGATACAAGAGTATAACTAGAAGACATATATATTCACAATAATGATGTTTACATCTATTGACCATATTTGTCTATAAGGATAGTTAAATAACAAGCTTCTTACATGTGCACAGACACAAGTATTTTTTGTTTCCTGTACATAACAATAAATTTCCAGGAGCTTGCTGTGTGTTCCCTGGAATAATCAACCATAACAATATAAACAGAATCCTTACTGCTTAGCAAATGAGTTGGATGGAATTTGTGTTGTTTGCTTTTAAACTTTCTCAAGTTACAAAATAAGAACTATACCAGGTCAGAAGATCAAACGCAAAATCACAGAGTTTTTCCTTACTTTTGATTGTTATTAGAAAATGTTTCAATTATCAGTAATTATGTTCAGATAAACAGTTAAATTTACATTTAGTTTACTCTTGGAGTTGACCTAGACCTTGAATACATGATAATGCTTAAAGGCCTGCTCTTGATCAAATTGTTGTATATATTATTTTACATAACTAAGATAGATATAAAAAAAAAGCTTAGCCGAATTACTGCAATTTTTTTCTACTGCAAGGTACAATCTTTTTTCTTCTTCTAGCTGATTATTTTACTTTCTCAAGAAGACGTGACATTGTACACTAATGATCTTTCTATCTTTCTATTAAATCTATTGAAAACACTAACTGTTTTAGATGCCCCATTCCCATCATGCAGGTAGAAACTTCCTGTGCACTCAAAACCTTTTCTTCCATCTCTAAAAGTTTATAAGAAAAAAAAAGAAAAAAAAATAGTAGATTCCACAGCAGCATGTTTGCACATAAAAAGTTAGGAAATATTTTGTTTTTACATTCTAAAACATTTAGCCTATTTTTTTTGTGTAGTTCTTCAAATGAGTATATTTTAAATATAGGATTAAAGAGGCTCTTTAAAGTACTCTGGCAGTGAGTATACAATAGGATTTGAACTGGTTATTTAAAGGACCAATGTAATGTATTTAAATTAAAACTCCTATGTTTGTTTGTTGGGGTAGATTATTTAAAACAATATGCAGTTTAAAGTAAACAAAAGATAATGTTTTTCTTACTTTTAAAATTCTTTGTTTTCTCCCCAAGCAGTGTTGCCTTCCACCTCCTCCTTGTGCCTTGTTAGGTGATGTGGCCAGTTCTGCCCTGACCATTATGGGGTTTTGAAGCAGGCTGTGCAATGATGTAACTGCAACAGTAAGTCATTAGCACCATCCCCATTGTATGCACAAAGGTAATAGCTGTATTGCAACCTGCTTTCAGCTGCCCCACAGGCCCCTCCCAGGGACAGTGCCTCCTTTACTGGGCATGCTTAGTCTGAACCAGAGTCTGACCTGTCAGACGTTTGTTTTAGTCCAGACAGAGCTGATAGACACAGGTAGACTCTGCTTGAGGAAAAACAATAATTCAACTACATACTGTTTTTAATAGCCTCTGCCCAACAAACAAACATACAAGCTTTACTTGTAAATGCACTACAGGGACCCTTTAATAATTTATTAGCAATAAAATCATTGTTTGAAGAAAACATTCTCAGCGTAGCTTTTAAAACTTACATCTGAACTTTAGCATTGCAGCCTTCAGGAAATATGTTTCTCGACACTGCTATATCTTAACATTCACCTCTCCTCCATCTTTCCCAGGCAAACAGAGCAGTCTGAAAAGGATTTTAGAATTTAGCATATATTTTATGTTTACATTGACACATTTTTTAGATATTAGAATCAAATACTTTTAGAGCATTGCAATGTATGTGAAGAACATTGAACACAATGATGTAAATAAATATAGTGTTGAAAGCATACATGTAAAGGCTGCACAAACTTGAGTATGTGTCCCAACAGGAATTGGATTAAATTAAAATGCGACTAGTGGATGGGAACACACCTAGTACACATGAGTGGAAATGCTCATCACAACTGATGATGGCGCCTGTCTGTATGCAACAGACCCGTTGTTGTTGTTTATTCGTTCACTCGTGTCCCACTCTATATGACCCTATGGACCGCAACACACCAGGCACATCTTGTGTCTGGTTGTGCTCATCTATGGGGTTTTCTTGCCAAAGATACTGGAGTGGTTTGCCAGTTCCTTTTCCAGTGGACTGCAGCTTGTCTGACCTCTCTGCTATGACTTGCCCATCTTGGATGATCCTACATGGTAGGGCTCACAGCTTTATTGAAGTACACAAGCCCCTTCACCACGACAAGGTAGGAATCCAGAAGAGGAACAAATCTGTTCAATGCCTAAAATGTCAATAAAAATATGCTCTGCTACTGTTTAAACTTTATCATAAAAAATATATATTGACCGCATGATGTGTCTTTTTATGCTTCACATGTATACAAATTTATATTCTGTATATATTGTAGAATTTTCACAGTAGATAAAACTGCATGCTTATAAAAATCAACATTTAGGGCCCTATTAAATTCGAACTGCGGAAATAATAGGTGAAAACGCAAGTCCTACGTAGTTTAAAAATGAAACCATTTCCGACGCTATTAAAATCAAAGTTCTGCGAGATACAAGCGATGGATGCGAATGCGTACACGTTCGTATTTGCGCATGAGGTACGATATATCGGATCACTTTGCGTATGAAAAGAGCGCGAAACACGTGATACGTACCACTTAACCTGACGACAGTATGCCTTTAAAAGGGAGCCAAAACAGGACATAATTGACTGTGCTGGAGCTTTTGCAAGTAGACACACAGGTCTAGGCGTTGGTGGGTTTTTGGTGGAGAGAGGAGAGAGAGAAGAGAGAGGAGAGAATTTCAATTTTTGATCTTTTGCACTAGCAGATAATTTAACCCTTTGTTTACAATACACATAATTACTGATATCACATAATTCACACACATAGATTAATACGTACACATAGCTACACCTAGTGGTAGGCCACTGCACACCTACACCCCCCCCCCAAGACCTTACCCCCCCTCCCCCCACACATAATACTTGCATCTTTTTTTACCTCCTAAACAAACACACATATTATCTTGATTTATCGTTAATTTATTTTCAGAGGAGTTTAGAGGAGAGGAGGTGGTAAGGCAAGAGAGGCGCGGAGGAGAGTGAGGAGAACATCTGAGGAGAGGAGGAGGAGGGAGAGGAGAAGGAGGTGGAGGGAGAGGGAGAGGAGGAGGAGGAGGTGGAGGTGGAGGGAGAGGAGGAGGAGGAGGGCAGTGCCCCCAGAGCTAGGAATTCAAGTGGAAGGGGCAGAGGGTCAGGGGCCTGATCCCTTGGTGGGAGGTAGTGGGGATGAGGGAGCGGCCCCAGGGATAGAACAGGAAGACCAGGCACCGTCTGTAAGGCAACGGGTTGTGGCAAGGCCCAGGGCCCCCAATTATACCCTAGAGGAGATCCAGGTTCTCCTCAGGGAAATCTGTGCCCGCCAGGGGATTATATGTGGTGGCAGAGACATTAATGCCAGCCAGAGGCAGCAGGCCTGGTCCCAAATTGGCAGAGCTGTGTCGGCAGTAGGGGTCACTAATAGGGACTGGAGGGCAGTGCGGCACAAGTTCGATGATTTAAAGATTGCTGTGAAAAAAAAGATGTCCGAGGAGGCAGCAGTAGCACGTCAGACTGGTGGTGGGCCCGCGGTCCCTTTTGTTTACAAGGAATGGGAGAGGACAGTGATGCGCTTCATCCCTTCTGAATCTGTGGTGGGAATACCAGGACAGATGTACACAGATCGTCCTAACACCCTGCAACGTGAGTATCATATCACACACATGGTTGGCTGAGATTGTGGGGGGATGGGCTGTCCAAAAGCCTGCAGATAACATGCTGTATGTATGTATGTATGTATGTATAAATAGGCTTGTGTTCTGGCTGTTGTATATAATGAGCTGTATCCCTTTAGAACAGGGGTGGGTAAGGAGGGCCACATACATGCCGGACTTTCAGGATATCATGCTGTATGTATGTATGTATAAATAGGCGTGTGTTCTGGCTGTTGTATATAATGAGCTGTATCCCTCTAGAACAGGGGTGGGTAAGGAGGGCCACATACATGCCGGACTTTCAGGATATCATGCTGTATGTATGTATGTATGTATGTATAAATAGGCTTGTGTTCTGGCTGTTGTATATAATGAGCTGTATCCCTCTAGAACAGGGGTGGGTAAGGAGGGCCACATACATGCCGGACTTTCAAGACATCCTTTTTGAGCACAGGTGAGTCAATCCGGATGACTGAAAAGGCGATTGGCTCACCTGTGTGGCCCTCCAGGCCCGAACCTGCCCACCCTTGGTCAAGAATTATATGGCCTCCTACACCCCTGCCCACACACAGGGATAATTCACATACAATAGCACTGTAAGCCCTATGGTTGACTAAAAATGTATGGGGCGACAATAACCATTTCAGTCCTGGTAGCAAACCTATCATGTTCATAATTTGTCTCCCTGATATGTCAATTTCTAATTATATCCAGATTGATTGCAATAGAGCAGGGTGTCCAAAGTCAAACTTGCTGGGCTGCGCACAGGCCTGGATATGTGGATTTCCTTTATGTGAACAGATGAGTCAATTAGACTTAATGACTTGGAGAATGATATTCTCATCTGGATGCAGCGTGGCTATCCCCAAATGCAGGCCTGACTTTAGCCTCCACTGCGATCAAGAATAAAAATTTGGCTGTGCGGCATATGTGGATACAGACTCTGTAGCACTGCATGTGTGTCATATACTGTCCTAACCTGGCCCATGTCTCAGCTGCATATTAACAACCATTGCTGGAAACTTGTCAGATTGGTCAGTCTCACACACTGCTCAGCAGAGCACGTGTCTGAGGCACATGCAGTACACATTCATATGAGCCATGATCCACAATGCTCATTATGCAGCCCATGGCTCATCTGTGTAACACAAGCACCACAGTCACTCACAGGTGACCATGATGTCAATGATATGTAAATGCATAGCTTGCAATTGTGTATGGCAACCAACTGAAATATATGTTTATTCCATTGCAGTATCCACAGATTCAGAAGAGGAGGAGGCAGGAAGGGCTGAAGTGGGCCAGGACATTCAGGAGGGCCCTCTTCGGCGGGAAGTGATGCCCGGGCCCTCTTCGGCATGGCCACCTCAGTGCCTGCACCAGCCACACCATCCTGTGCCTCCCTCAGCGGCTCCGCCCTCATCCTGGGCTCCGCCCTCATCCTGGGCTCCGCCCTCATCATGGGCACAGCCCTCATCATGGACTCCGCCCTCATCATGGACTCCGCCCTCATCCGGGGCTCCGCCCTCATCATGGGCTCCACCCTCATCATGGGCTCCACCCTCATCATGGGCTCCACCCTCATCTGGTGCTCCGCCCTCAACATGGGCTCCGCCCTCATCATGGGCTCCACCCTCATCATGGGCACAGCCCTCATCATGGGCACAGCCCTCATCATGGGCTCCACCCTCACCCTGGGCACAGCCCTCACCCTGGGCTCCGCCCTCATACTGGGCTCCACCGTCATACGGGGCACCGCACTCATCCTGGGCACCGCACTCAGCCTGGGCTCCACCATGGGCCCCGGGAGGAAGTGCCCCGGCCACAAGTGCCCCGGGAGGAAGTGCCCCGGGAGGAAGTGCCCCGGGAGGAAGTGCCCCGGCCACAAGTGCCCCGGCCACAAGTGCCCCGGGAGGAAGTGCCCTGGCCACAAGTTCCCCGGGAGGAAGTGCCCCGGCCCCAAGTGCCCCGGGAGGAAGTGCCCCGGGAGGAAGTGCCCCGGCCACAAGTGCGCCGGGAGGAAGTGCCCCGGCCACAAGTGCCCCGGGAGGAAGTGCCCCGGCCACAAGTGCCCCGGGAGGAAGTGCCGCGGCCACAAGTGCCCCGGGAGGAAGTGCCCCGGCCACAAGTTCCCCGGGAGGAAGTGCCCCGGCCCCAAGTGCCCCGGGAGGAAGTGCCCCGGGAGGAAGTGCCCCGGGAGGAAGTGCCCCGGGAGGAAGTGCGCCGGGAGGAAGTGCCCCGGCCACAAGTGCGCCGGGAGGAAGTGCCCCGGCCACAAGTGCCCCGGGAGGAAGTGCCCCGGCCACAAGTGCCCCGGGAGGAAGTGCCCCGGCCACAAGTGCCCCGGGAGGAAGTGCCCCGGCCACAAGTGCCCCGGGAGGAAGAGCCGCGGAGTCGCCGGCCGCGGAGTCGCCGTCCGCGGAGTCGCCGGCCGCGGAGTCGCCGGCCGCGGAGTCGCCGGCCGCCCAGTCGCCAGCCGCCAGAGCTCCAGGCCCTCTGCCATCTCCCTGGCCAATTACTGCACATCATGGCTCACATAGAACAAGAGGACCAGGCCCAAAGCCAGAGAGCACGGCAAATGCTTGACATATGCGAAAGACAATTGGCTGTTAGCAGGGCCATCCTGGCTGGAAATAGGGTGATCTCAGCCACCACACGTGCTATATATGCTGAGATTAGGAGGCACAACCGAAGGATGGAGAGATATGAGGAACGCACAAGCCGGGAGAGACGCGCATTGTTGCGTCAACTACGTCGCCAGCCCATACCTCTCCAGCCTTCGGTTGTCCAATCTCAACCCGAGATGTCTGCCTCCTCATCTCAGACATCGCCCACTTTGGAACCACAGCCACCTGCTGTAGTGGCACCCCCGGATCCCACACCACGTCGTGGAAGAGGGAGACGGGCCGCGGGCACAGACGGTGGGGGCCCGCTAACTCGGAGTAGGAGGTGTTAGGACCATCCGAGAGGGCCTCCTGACCACTCCTCACAGAATACTGATTGTTATAGATGTTGACATAATATTGGCTACAGAGTGTGTACATGTCTGGTTATGTTTAACATTTTAACAATTGATGTTCAATGTGGATTGACCTTGAGCTTAAATGCTGTATTTAATCATAATATTGTTCAGAATGAGACATTGTATTCGTCTTTGTAGGTGTTAATAGCCAACTCTCCCAACTATGAAGACATTTTCTTCATCTTCGAGCAGTACAATACCATCATGTGAGTAAACACTCAACCCAGTTCACAACGGGCATTCTATCAGGATTATTCCCCACTGCAGATGGCTATGAAATGAAATATAGGACTACATATCTTTTCACTAAGAAACATGACTGTGTGATCTTCCATTATAATGATCAGTGTCCAGGCTATACAGTTGCACAGTCCCATTACTATCTGCTAATCCAAACCAGCAATTCCACATAGGTTTTTGTAGCATTCCATCCCGTTAACATTATGAAATTGGATTCAGTTTTTTCATGTCATCCAAACCAAAGTGGCAATTTCCTTGGTTTGACAT
Organism: Discoglossus pictus; assembly: GCA_027410445.1. Classification (NCBI taxonomy): domain Eukaryota; kingdom Metazoa; phylum Chordata; class Amphibia; order Anura; family Alytidae; genus Discoglossus; species Discoglossus pictus. The sequence continues at coordinate 320,923,764 of CM050163.1, read as the reverse complement.
CATGATCAATGTGCATGTGTTTAGGGGTAATGTGAACAGTGTAATCTGTCTGGCCTTGGTACCACCCATTTAGAAGTGAGATGTGATATCAGCATGGCACAACTATTCCATATAGATAGTGATAGTACATTTTGCTAAAAGAATTGTGTTCACAGTGAAGCATGCCTTGTCGTATTCCACATCATAAGCATATTCCTTGCAGGCTGACTGAACAGGATAGAATAAATATGGTTCTTACTGCTCCGAGATGATGTTCATGTTAGTTGGTTTATAGTAGAGTCAAAAGCAAAAACAATGTACTCTAATAACGGCTTATGATTGTTCTAACACCTCCTACCTCTGTTTTCCAGATTCACATCATCTATTGACCAATTCACACTGTGTGTGAAATCGCTTAGTATGACATGATCCCTGTTTTATAGTGTCTGTTTATTCTGGCAACCATATGGTTGTTGTATGCGCATTAATGGTTATGTTGATTAAATGTCGTGTTATATGCTGTTGGTTACTGTGGGGTCCTGACCACATGTGACCCTAGGAGATGCTATGCATTACCCTGATGATGTTGTCTGTTTCCTCTTCAGATGTCCTCAGATTTGCCACAGCCCCTTGCCATACTAGTATCTCTTCACAACACACACATGATATTAATGCACAGTCTTGTCCATTTCTGTTTGTAGTCTGTGTATGAAATAAAGTATGATTATGTTATACTGTTATCACTGTTTCTGTGTGTTTGTACCATATCATGCTTTCTAGTTGCGAGAATACAGATAGAATGAAGTGTCATTGTTCAATACATATATCTGTGTGTGTTTACATAGATACATATGCTACATTAATCTGTACCTTGCCAATATACATGTAGATGCAAGTCGGAGGGGTGTGAATTCTGAAATCATGTCTCTAGACATGCAGGGTTGTATATAATGACTTGAAGGGCTCAACTTGAATGATATGAATCGACATTCATGATTATGTAGTAATGTCAACGCAGATTGACCCGAATAGTTACACCACTAACTGATGGTGCTGAGCACATCTGACTTTCAGGGTAATTGACTTGTTACATGGTAAATATCCAGGATTACACAAACATTGAGTGAAAAAAAACGGTGTAATTGTTCACAAAGCCACACAGTGACAAATTACCACAGGCATGCTCAGTATCATGGTGGAGGTGGGTAGGATACAGAGTTCCAGTAACACACAGAAATAGGGACATGGGGCCAGAATGCACGCAGGGGGGGGGGGGGGCATTGGTATAGATGATCAGTTGAGGGGGGGAGATACAGTGCATCATCCAACGTGAGGCAATATCAGTTATGTTATTAAATATATCGGGATAACATTCAATATTCAAACCCAACAATACAGAAGGAGATATGCTCATGGGGAGAAGTAATCTGTAGTCTTGTGTGTGCGCAAAACACACACTCCTATGCAACTGCAGAGGTAGAAGTGCTCAATCAGTCAATGTTAGAACCCCCGTAGGTCATGTCACTGGAAATGGCACTATGAGAGAAGACTCTACATACCTAAGTTTGGACACTCAGATGGGAACCTGACCATGACCATATCAGTGTGTTCAAACTAATTTCATGTGTTAGCAGAACTACCAACAAACTGGCCAGTTCGAGGTGTATTCTGTTCTGTGAATGAGCATCTATATTATCTGCTGTTGCATATTCATAACTGAAGGTAAACGGAACCTCATTAACAGTTATGTTCCAAGGATAGAGTTACTCTTCCCCATATGTACAGGGAGGATCACATCAGCACTGAGGAAGAGATCTGGAAGGAAGTATGATACAGGCTTCCCAATAGTCCAAGTAGAGGAGAGAATGGCAGATCTAAAGCAATAGGTACATATAAATCAATGCAGAGGATGTGATATCACACCCGATGCAACACATGATGACTGACATATGAAAATACATGATGCGATGTGACAATAGCATAGTCCTGGAACGTGGGAATGCTCATCATTCCTTGTTCTGACCATGGAAAGGGACTCATCTTTGCGATCTGAAACATAAAAGGAACATGTCAATATTTACATTGCACATGCTCCCGGAGCGCTTACTTCGTCACTGACAGTGGTTATAAAAAGTCTACACACTACTGTAAACAAATTAGCCAATGAAAAATCATTTCAGAACTATATCCACCTTTAATGTGACATATAAACTGTACAACTCAATTGTAAAACAAACTGAAATCTGTAAGGTGGAGGGAAGAAAAAAACTAAGAAAACGAATGTGGTTGCATAAGTCTGCACACTCTCTTATAACTGGGGATGTAGCTGTGTTCAGAATGAAGCAATCACATTCCAAATCGTGTTAAATAGGAGTCAGCATATACCTGCCATCATTTAAAGTGCCTCTGATTAACCCCAAATTAAGTTAAGCTGCTCTAGTTGGTCTTTCCTGAAATGTTCTTAGTCGAATCCCACAGCAAAAGCCATGGTCCACAGAGAGCTTCCAAAGCATCAGAGGGATCTCATTGTTAAAAGGTATCAGTCAGGAGAAGAGTACAAAAGAATTTCCAAGGCATTAGATATACCATGGAACACAGTGAAGACAGTCATCATCAAGTGGAGAAAATATGGCCCAACAGTGACATTACCAAAAACTGGAGCTCCCTCCAAAATTGATGACAAGACCAGACGTAAACTGGTCTGGGAGGCTACCAAGAGGCCGACAGCAACATTAAAGGAACTGCAGGAATATCTGGCAAGTACTGGCTGTGTGGTACATGTGACAACAATCTCCCGTATTCTTCATATGTCTGGCGTATGGGGTAGAGTGGCAAGATGAAAGCCTTTTCTTACAAAGAAAAACATCCAAGCCATGCTGCATTTTGCAAAAAACACATCTGAAGTCTCCCAAAAGCATGTGGGAAAAGGTGTTATGGTCTGATGAAACCAAGGTTGAACCTTTTGGCCATAATCCAACAGATATGTTTGGCGCAAAAACAACCCTGCACATCACCAAAAGAACACCATACCCACAGTGAAGCATGGTGGTGGCAGCATCATGCTTTGGGGCCGTTTTTCTTCAGCTGGAACTGGGGCCTTAGTTAAGATAGAGGGAATTAGGACCAGTTCCAAATACCAGTCAATATTGGCACCAAACCTTCAGGCTTCTGCTAGAAAGCTGAACATGAAGAGGAACTTCTTCTTTCTACAACTTCATCTTTCTACATCCAAATCAACAAAGGAATGGCTTCACCAGAAGTAGATTAAAGTTTGGGAATGGCCCAGCCAGAGCCCAGACCTGAATCCCTGTGGGGTGATCTGAAGAGGGCTGTGCACAGGAGATGCCCTCGCAATCTGACAGATTTGAAGTGTTTTTGCAAAGAAGAGTGGGCAAATCTTGCAAAGTCACAATGTGCCATGCGGATAGACTCATCCCCAAAAAGACTGAGTGCTGTAATAAAATCACAAGGTGCTTCAACAAAGTATTAGTTTAGGGGTGTGCATACTTATGCAACCATGTGATTTTATTTTTTGATTTTTTCTTCACTCTACTTAACTGATTTCAGTTTGTTTTTCAACTGAGTTGTACAGTTTATAGGTCAGATTAAAGATGGAGAAAGTTCTGAAATGATTTATCTTCGTCTCATTTTTTGACAGCACAGAAACATGACATTTTAACAGGGGTGTGTAGACTTTAGACCTTTTCGATCCACTGTACCGATATATGTTGCTCATTTCAGACAAACGTCTTCACTGTTCTTTCCCTACATATGAAACGAGCTACTCATCTGGCTAATGATGTAGGAATATCACATAGATTACACATTAATGCATCTTTGGAGAGCCAAATGTGGTGTTTTACCTTGGACGCAGTCCCAAGCTCATCCACGAGGTGATTTGTTCCACCAGGACACGTGCGCTGTGGATCGTCATTAGTTATCACCGCTTACCTATCTGATGTATTCTGGAAAGAGATAGGCCGATATTAATAAAGTGATTGATGTGTTATTTGTGTCCTTCAGCATACGTGGACATATTATTACACAAATACTCACTATGTAGCTCACATTGATGTAGCAGTTCTGTTGCTGTTCCTGTTTTTCCATGTCTAGGTTGTTGAAAGAAGAGTTGACACACGACAGCAGCTCTGTAAGGTTAATATGATGTTAGGATTACAGTCACAAATTAGACAAAGTATGTGTGTATGGTATTTATCTACGACATTTTGATCCCATTTCATGTGGTTTGGCAGGATCAGACAATGTGAACAATCCTGGTCCGTAGAGGTTGTAGGTGACTTTAAAAAGGGATTGGGTATCTTTTTACATTAAAAAAACAAACAGGCATTAGGGGCTATCCTGGATAAATAGAGAGGGAGTATTGATCCAGGGATGAATACGATCACCAGTATCTGGGGTCAGGAAGGAATGTTATATTTTTCTGCCCTGTGTAGACAATTGGCAAAGCTTCACATTTTGTTGTTCGGTGACTTCCTCTGGATCAATTAACAATAATTCTGCGTATTGCAGATCATAGATCTATAGAGGTTGAACCTGATGGACTAAAGTCTTTTTCAATCTAAATTACTAGATAACAATGTAACGTGGGGCATATATACATTGACATAGTGGGATATATAATCCACTCAAATTATCTATGCCATTGATGTTTATAACCGTCAGTACTTAAGATGTGTATGGGAATGTGTGCTTACTTACCTGTAACTGATCATGTGGCTTGTTCCAGTGTACAAACATCGACAACGTCAGGGAACTCTCCTCTACTGTGGACTGGTTGGAATTCTGTATGACAAGGGCGATGGATAAAGGTGGATTTGGGAGTTAGGCATAATCCAGATACATTAGACTGTGTTCCATGCATATTGGGTATGTACTTACATGTGAAGTACTCACGAATTAGGCGGGCACGTTGTTGTGACCCCTGCAGATTATCCACTTCAGGGGGAAATAAAGGCTCTTCCTCCACATGTAGCGGAGCCGCATCAATGTCCCCCAGACAGTTGGCCTGTACTGCTATATTGTGCAGACAGCAGCAGGCAACGATGATGCGACAAACTTTCTGGGGCTTATATTGTAGAGCCCCCCCAGTGGAATGTAAACATCTGAAGCGCATCTTTAGTACACCAAAGGTACGCTCAATTACATTCCGGCAGGTTTTATGCGCAGCATTATACCGCGCCTCTGCCCAAGTATGGGGATTGCTCACAGGGGTCAACAATCACGGCAAACACCCATATCCTGCATCACCTGGTGGAAATAAAATATGATGTTGATATGAATACGATGTTGTGATGTTTGACAAAGCATATGGCCAAATATTGTCATCATGACCTATCAACACATCCCTGTGGCTAATACACAGTTAAAGATATATGTAAGGGAGATGGATCATGAATGCATCTGATAGGATAATTAGTAGTGTATTAAAACATGTATTCTATATGAAGCTTCAGATCAATTACAATGCGATTTCCACAAATGTAAAATCCAGATGTTCACACCCACAGGACGCTTACATGAGGCGGAGATACAAGGGAAATACAACAGGGTACATATTGCGACCCTTCTGGTAGAGAGCAGGAAGTCACTGTTGCAGTTCTTGTACCGAGCACATGCCAGAGGTCTGAGGTGAAGCGTGATAGTATATTCTTGTGAACGTAAATGTGATGCTAATTCAGGTGTAATTTCCCAGGGGCGTACACGATCAAACGCAAAGGCCAAAAGACCTTTGAGATTTTGATAACTTCAAGGTAAGCTAATTCATGTTTATTCTGGGATATATTCATGCAATAAAAAGTTTGCCAAACAATATTAATTCTCCTCTATCAGATGAATTCTGAAGTCATCTCACTTACATAGCCCTTACAATAACACACAACACGTTATGTAGGCTAGAGATGTCCATGTCACGGGATACAAGGGAATGTATCAGAACATATACCTAATGATTAATCAATTGTGGTTTTTGTCATATGTTGTTGTGAACTGCATACTGTTTGGCCAAGCTAACACAGGGTTATGGCCAGCAATGAGCTATTATGTTCTTGCTTTGGGAGTATTACTCCGTAATGCACATGTGAACATCATAGCAATAGAGGGAAACATGATGTACCGGATGTGTTATTGTATCCAGTCATAGTAAGATATGGTTGACTGCCATTACTAATTTGTGCTCACCCAGTAGCCATCCGGATGGAAATCTGCCGGACTCAAAGATGTCACATATTCCGGATGCACGCAGGATATAGGCGTCGTGAGCACTTCCCGGGAAGCCTGCATACACACCTTGTATGCGCATGTTCGCATCGCAAACAACCTGGACAGTGATTGAATGATAATGCTTACGATTTCTGTACAGCGCTTCTTGCTCTCTAGGAGGTATCTGTGCCACGTGTGTACAGTCAATAGCACCAAGCACATTGGGGATACCTCCTAATTGGAAGAAATCGAACTTCACCTTCGAGATCTCTTCAGCAGTGTTAGGGTAACTGATCTGGCAGCTCTCCGACCAATAGCACGGAGGAATGCACTCAGACAATTCGAGAGGCTTGTCTGAGACATTCCTCCGGCTATGCTCAGGGTGGTCTGAAAGCTCCAAGAAGCAAGGAGGTGTATTGCAACTAACATCCGTGTCATTCCTGGGATGGCTCTATTTGCCCCTGAGCGAGGCTCAAGGTCCGCTCTGAGAACCTCATAGAGCATCCCAAGACTGGCACGGGTCAGCCAAAAACGCTCATACACCTCCCCATCAGTTAACCCCTCTAATGTGAGTCTCTCCCTGTACACATTGGGTGCCCTTCGCCTCCTCACAGGCTCCTGGTCAGGCTCCTGGTCAGGCTCCCCCCCCTTCTGCCTGAGCCACCACATCCTGTACTCCCCCCAGCAGCTGATCACCGACAACATTGTCAGCCTCCCTGTGTGCAGGTGGCCCTATATCCCTCTGTCCCTGTGCTACTGGAGCTCTCTCTCCTCCCTGATCCACCCCCACGATACTAGGCATGGCCTGTGGTAATTCCCTTGCCTGGCTTGGTTCTGCCCCAGCATGGATCACATCACCACTCACACCCTCATTCACTCCCAGACACTCCTCTCTGCCACTCCCCATCACCCCCTCAATCACACACCTTGCTTCCTGGTCTTCATACTGTGCTAGGTGAGCTGCACAAAAGCATCTCAACCTCATACGCCCACTCATCCTGGCCATCATCCCTCTCACATAATCATCCATGCTGTTTCAGACATGCTGATGACTTGTTGGGGATGGGGTTATATAGCTTGTTGATTGCATGACCTGGTATTAGGCACGTTAATTTCTGCTTTGCCATTGGTCACCTGTGGATCTTTACATGGCATTCCAGCTGATGATTTTACCTCAAGAAGCCTCTCAACCTATTACATACGCACTTGGCCGCATGTAATTGGCTGTCCCAAAACGGGCCGCCAAGTGCGTATGTAATTGGCTGAGAGTCCCAACGCGGGCCGCCCAGTGCGTATGTAATTGGCTGAAAGTCCCAACGCGGGCCGCACAGTGCGTATGTAATTGGCTGAGAGTCCCAACGCGGGACGCCAAGTGCGTATGTAATTGGCTGAGAGGCTTTTGGCGGGCCAACGTGGCAATGGCGATGGCGCAAAAACCCGCCAAAAGCCTCTCAGCCAATTACATACGCACTTGGCGGCCCGCATTGGGACTCTCAGCCAATTACATACGCACTTGGCGGCCCGCATTGGGACTCTCAGCCATTTACATACGCACTTGGTGGCCTGACACTATAAGTGCGTATGTAATTGGCTGAGTCTGTTGGCGCGCTCGCAAGCTGATAAGGGGACGTCCTAGCGAGACACGCCTCTCAGCCAATCACGTACGAGCTAAGAATTTGATTGACAGTATGAGCTTATAAATGTGATTGATACAAACCCATGCGCTGACTGTGTTGTAAGAGCCATTGGAGTTAGCACGCAGTTCCAGGAGCAGGTGGGAGAGAGTTTAATTAGTACTTTGGAGAGAGGGAGATTAGTTATTTTTTCTTTTTCATTGTCTATTTCATAAGTCCTTCCATTTAAGCAATACACATATTTACAGATTTCACATATTTGCAAGACACATAGATTAAATAACACACAAAGAGACATATATATAGTTAGGACACACACCCCACACACCCATCCCCTCACCACACCCCATCCCCCACCACTTATTAAATACACATAGCACACACATCTTTTCTTTCCAACAGACATTCCAGTAATACTTTTATTTCTTTATTGTTCTTTTGATTTGTAGGCGCACTCTTTTTGATTGTTTTGGATTTTATTACTAGCATATTTACACGTAAGAGTTACACATATTTACACATTACACATATTTGCCTGACACATAGATTAAAGACACATAGAGACATACAAAGCGTTAGGACACACACCACACACCTCCCCCCCCCCCCCCCAACCTTTGCACCGCATCCCCCAACAGTTATTAAAGACACATAGAACATACACTTTTTTTTCATCACCTATATAACAGTGACACTTATTTTGAGTTATCCTTATTTTGTTATTATTTCAGCATGGAGGGAGGAGATAGGTGGAGAGAGGAGGAGCGGAGAGTGAGGAGAGTGAGGAGAGTGTAGTGGCGGCTGGAGGAGAGGTGGAGGAGGTGTCCCCGGAGGGGGTGGAGGAGGTGTCCCCGGAGGGGGTGGAGAAGGCGTCCCCGGAGGAGGAGGAGGTGTCCCTGGAATGAGGAGGAGTGGTCCCCAGAGGGGGGGGAGGAGGAGGAGGAGGAGGAGGAGGGAGACACAGGCACTAATAGAGGAGGGACAGAGGGGAAGGGGCCTGTTCCCAGGGGGCGGGGTAGTTTGGGGAAGGGACAGGCCTCAGGAAGAGTGCAGGGAGGCCAGGGTCCCCGAGCACAGTCGAGAGAGCAAGGGGCTATTGGCAAGGGCAGGCGCAGGGCCCGTAATTATACGCCCCAGGAGAATATGGTCCTCCTGGGTGCGATTCGTGACCGGCCCGTCATCCTTGTTGCAAGGGAAGTGAAGCCTGGGCCTAAGGCTCAGGATTGGAAGGAGGTAGTGCAAGTGATGAAGGAGGTGTCCACAGTTCCTAGGGGCTTGAGGTCCTTGAAGCACAGATATGTGGATATCAGGGCCACGGTGAAGAGGAAGATGGCCAGAGAAGCTGAGGGACACAGTGTCACCTATAAGGAGTGGGAGAGGATCGCAAGGGACTTTCTAAGACCATCGCCCGCAGCTGGAGCTTCATCCCCTGTGGCCCAGCAGGACCCAGCCTCCAGTTCAGGTTAATATCACATACACCAACATGCCACCACATGTACATCACACACACTACATATGTACATGATGACCAACAAGAACACTGACATGTCAGCTCCATGGAATTAACAAGGGATGGATGGAAGTGTCATTAAATCCATGAAGCTGACAAATTACTGTCATTCCTGGCCACCCCAAGAGTAATTAAGCAATAGAGTCCATGTACTGGTGCGCCCAATGCAGCCTATGCAGTTACAGACCGCAGAAGAAACACAGACAGTGTTAGGAGCCAGGAGAGGTCAAGACAAGAAACCAAAGAATAGATCCAATCGAGCAAATGAGAGCTAATGGGAGTTGCAATTAGGAGAATCATCCATGTTCCGGCCTAGATGTCAGATAGTTAGGAGTGAAACCGCAGGAAAAATCCAGACAGTGTTAGGAGCCAGGAGAGGTCAAGACAAGAAACCAAAGAATAGATCCAATCGAGCAAATGAAAGCTAATGGGAGTTGCAATTAGGAGAATCATCCATGTTCAGGCCTAGATGTCAGATGGTTAGGAGTGAAACAGCAGGAAAAATCCAGACAGTGTTAGGAGCCAGGAGAGGTCAAGACAAGAAACCAAAGAATAGATCCAATCGAGCAAATGAGAGCTAATGGGAGTTGCAATTAGGAGAATCATCCATGTTCAGGCCTAGATGTCAGATAGTTAGGAGTGAAAACATATCAATGTATTGATCAGCATACTAATGACATGTACCTTTCTTTTCTCTATTTCAGCATCCAGTAGGAGGTCTGGGTCCAGTGATGAGCCACGAGCGGGGCCGTCAGCCCCTGCCCCGAAGGAGACCGCTCAGGGGGAGGAGGCTACAGGCTCATCCAAGGGCCATGGCTCTTCGGAGGGGGAGGTCGTGGTCGTTGACAGCCCCCCTGTCCAGAGCCCAACTGTCCCCCTCCTCCAAAGACTTGCCATCTCGCCGGGGCCCTCAAAAGTAGTGGAATATGCCACAGCTCCTCCTTCCCCACACTCTGAGCCACCGGGGACAACAACATCTGAGACCCTGTCTCCAGCCGGGTCCCAGATCCTCCCCACTCTCTCCCCGCCATCTTCCCACCCGGCCCTGCCAGCAGGACCCGAGCCCCCACCACCACCAACGACCGAGGCTGCGCTGCTGTAGTTGTTGGCCGTCGTGAGTAGGATTGATGCCAACATCTCTGGCATGAGGCGCAGCCTGGACAGGCGCTTTAGGGAGGAGAGGAGCCATCATCGGAGGCTGGAGCAGCATTTGATCAGGCTGCTGGGAACGGGGCAGGTCACCAGCCAACAGCAGCCTGGCCCCTCCTCTCCTTCCACCATGCCTCCGCCGCCACCACCACCCGTGGTGCCACTACCTCCTCCCGCTCCCCCACCACCAACAAGGAGACGGCGTCCGGCCGCGGACGAGGCAGGTCCTGTGCCCAGGCGGAGGAGGACCTAGGGGCTGTGGACATAATTGTGGCTTCTCAACAGCACTCCTCAGTGACAATCTATTGGTCACAATGCTGACCTCATCTAGCCTGGCTACAGAGTTTTGGATCTTTGCCTATGTGATGGTGATATTTTGTATGCAGATGGCTACCTCCCATCACATGGTCCATGATCCTCTTCTCTGTGGACACGTAGGGTTCGGTTGAACATGACACCAATTGATGGTCACTGGGGAATGCTGTTGGGAAGGGATGCTGCAGTCCCCTTTTTTTTAGGCCCTTAGATTTTATGTTTTCTCTTTGTTTTTCTTTCCATTTGTTTTGTTTTAGGTACAATTCAGGCCCACGAAGGCATCTCCTACATCTGCAAGCATTGTGGAGGAATTATATGAGGCGTAAGGTTTTCCCAGTGCCTCTCAGGTAGACATTACTCCAATGACAGCCCCCTCCTTAACATGTAGCTCCCACAATCTTAAAGCTATCATATTGCCAGATATCTCAGACATGATTATTGTTAGCTGAAATGTAGACTAATACCGCTATGGCGGTGGACTTGCAAAGTCTCACAATGGCATGTTAATGACAGCCAGCATTAATATATGCACTAATAAAGCATGTGATCCTGACCTCAATATCGGTCTGAGAACAGATCTTTGGGTCTGATGTAAGAAACAGTGAATGTGGCTGCTGACCTTTGTGTCATGTCCATGTTAATGGGTATTTGCCCATATTACTCATTATCCAGAGACCTACTGTAGCTAATAGTTAGTAATGCTTGCAGATGGGAATCAGGTGAGTTGGTATATTGGTACAGTATTTAGCACTTTACTGTACATGCATTGTCATTATTTTTTTTTATCCTCCTCCACCTTTTTTGTTTTTTGTTGACCATTCATTTTTGTGGGCAATTTCACACACCACACTGTATGTGTGAAACTGGATTGGATTACACAGTCCAGAGGTTGAATCATTTGTTCAATTGAACAGATCCAGACAAGTTGTAAGTGCCGTGCACTCTAATGGTTTCTTCAGTTAAATGGAGAGATTTCTGGTTCCGGTTGCAGCATGTGACCCTGGTAGGTGCTATGCATCATGCTTATTCTAGACTATTAGATTGACCCCTGTAGGTATCCCCTTTTTTTTATTTAGCCCCTTGCTCTCTCGGGACCCGCCCACACCACACCCATGATATTAATGCACAGTCTTGACCACTGCTGATTGTGGTGTGTGTCCAAAAATAAAGTTTTGTTATACCGTTCTGTGAATGCACAGTCTTGACCACTGCTGATTGTGGTCTGTGTCCAAAAATAAAGCTGTGTTATCATGTTCACCCCATGTCGGTGTGTTTTCAATGGTTGGGGTTAGGGGACATCCACATGCATCACATTAGTTTTACATTACTATAGCTGTAAACTAATGAGCACTCGTTAATCTGCAATAGATCCATACATACTAAGAGGAATAATAGTCCTAATAGCATTATATATCATATAATGCATCTAATTGATCTACAATCTAGGCATAATAAAGGGTTAATGCACAGGCCAAGTACAATTAGCGGGACTGGGGAGTAGGAACATTCCCCTGTGGGCCTAAAAGGATAATGATAGGTGATACTGCAGTGGGTTGTCAGTACCTTCTCCAGTGATTTTGGATTTGTCCGTCAATTCTGCTTTCACACGCACTTCCCCAACATCACTTAGCAATCAAAACTAATGTAAATTGATGAATAGCAGAACATAATGGGAGGTCACCAAATGGGAATGAATGGTCATCTTGGCACATGGCCACCAGCAATGGCGTGGGACTTCCTTGGATAAGAGTAGTTGCGATTACCCCTGATGGAGGTGAGTTGGCTGGTGCTCATTGTGCCTCTGCAAACCCTCTGTGTGTGTTTGCTGCCCTTGTGGGTGTGAGAGTGAAAGCAGAATGCAGGGCCAAATCCCAAACCACTGGGGAAGGAACTGACAACCCACTCCGGTCTCACCAGCATAGGAACCTTGTAAGAAAGCAGTGACAGAGGGTCACAGTCAGACCCGACCGAAAGACCAAACAAGAGGTATTGTGTATTTCAATGAAGCTGTGAGCTTTTCCATTAAGGGTCATTGTGGGTGTGAGAGTGAAAGCAGAATGCAGGGCCAAATCCCAAACCACTGGGGAAGGAACTGACAACCCACTCCGGTCTCACCAGCATAGGAACCTTGTAAGAAAGCAGTGACAGAGGGTCACAGTCAGACCCGATCGAAAGACCAAACAAGAGGTATTGTGTATTTCAATGAAGCTGTGAGCTATCCCATTAAGGGTCATTGTGGGTGTGAGAGTGAAAGCAGAATGCAGGGCCAAATCCCAAACCACTGGGGAAGGAACTGACAAACCCACTCCAGTCTCACCAGCATAGGAACCTTGTAAGAAAGCAGTGACAGAGGGTCAGAGTCAGACCCGAACGAAAGACCAAACAAGAGGTATTGTGTATTTCAATGAAGCTGTGAGCTATCCCATTAAGGGTCATTGTGGGTGTGAGAGTGAAAGCAGAATGCAGGGCCAAATCGCAAACCACTGGGGAAGGAACTGACAACCCACTCCAGTCTCACCAGCATAGGAACCTTGTAAGAAAGCAGTGATAGAGGGTCAGAGTCAGACCCGAACGAAAGACCAAACAAGAGGTATTGTGTATTTCAATGAAGCTGTGAGCTATCCCATTAAGGGTCATTGTGGGTGTGCGAGTGAAAGCAGAATGCAGGGCCAAATCCCAAACCACTGGGGAAGGAACTGACAACCCACTCCGGTCTCACCAGCATAGGAACCTTGTAAGAAAGCAGTGACAGAGGGTCAGATTCAGACCCGACCGAAAGACCAAACAAGAGGTATTGTGTACTTCAATGAAGCTGTGAGCTTTTCCATTAAGGGTCATTGTGGGTGTGAGAGTGAAAGCAGAATGCAGGGCCAAAGCCCAAACCACTGGGGAAGGAACTGACAACCCACTCCGGTCTCACCGGCATAGGAACCTTGTAAGAAAGCAGTGACAGAGGGTCAGAGTCAGACCCGACCGAAAGACCAAACAAAAATTGTGTATTTCAATGAAGCTGTGAGCTATCCCATTAAGGGTCATTGTGGGTGTGAGAGTGAAAGCAGAATGCAGGGCCAAATCCCAAACCACTGGGGAAGGAACTGACAACCCACTCCGGTCTCACCAGCATAGGAACCTTGTAAGGAAAGCAGTGACAGAGGGTCACAGTCAGACCCGATCGAAAGACCAAACAAGAGGTATTGTGTATTTCAATGAAGCTGTGAGCTATCCCATTAAGGGTCATTGTGGGTGTGCGAGTGAAAGCAGAATGCAGGGCCAAATCCCAAACCACTGGGGAAGGAACTGACAACCCACTCCGGTCTCACCAGCATAGGAACCTTGTAAGAAAGCAGTGACAGAGGGTCACAGTCAGACCCGACCGAGACTGAACAGGACATATTCACATACTCCATGTGCCACATATTTGTGTTCCCAAATGTAGATGTGATGAGCAACATGTATACAAAATAACAGGGTTAATATGGCATTATTTTGAGGTTTTTGTGTTTTTATGTAATCAGGTAGTGTCTCTTTAATTTTGGTTTATGTAAGCTGCAGCATGGCTTTTCATTCAAAATGTAACAACTAATTGGTTGTAGAATGCCTGCTTTGGTGGGGGGAGGGGATGGTAAAATCAATTGTAATGGCCTTCCATACTTTTCCTCTGTTAAACTCACTTTTAGATTTTTAAGTTGTCTGTACGTAATGCGTAAACCATTTTACGTGGGTTTTTTGTGCGCTTAGCGAATTTGCGAGATACGAGCGTCCGCAAGGAATTCTTTTCCGCTACTTACTACGTAGCGCTTATCGGAGGCAAATCTCGGCAAAGTAGTCCGAAATTACGCAAGTCGATCGCCAGTCAACCGCAAGTCGACTCGGATAACGTAAATCGAGTTACGGTGGGCCTTTGCGAGATACGATTTCATCCGCAGCTCGAATTTAATAGGGCCCTTAATGTTTTAATTTTAGTATTAAAAAATATTTAAATGGAGCCACATGACTAGATTTGCACTCGCAATGACTTTGAAAACCATGGCAGACTGCAGCAGCACTTTTTAAAGGGACAGGAGAACAATACAAACCACTGTAAAAGCAAGCTAAATTATTATTATCTTTATTTATATAGCGCCAACATATTCCGTAGCGCTGTACAGGGGGTAATCATCACAAATTACGGATTCACACTGCTAGTGTCCCATAGGAGCAATAGAAAATTAATTAATAATCACATGACACTTATCAGACATATGGAAACAAAAAATATCAGCTCAAAGCTGCATATATCTCTCAAAGACACAATCAGAAATAGCCTCACATATTATACAATTCCATTACAAAACAATCTCACAGTCACAGAGACACAAATATGATAAAGCGCAATCAGTAATATACATCAATAAGTTTCACCTAATAATGGAAAGATCACACTTCTACATCACATATCCCAACGTACAGGGGAACATAGGTAGTATGCTGCAGGTTCATAACTATCACCGAACACACACTGGCCACAGTAGATGCTATCAACAACTCACCATTAAAGGGATACATGCACCACAAACAATACGCAGCAGCTGTACTGATCAGCACCACAGCACATTACTCACAGACATCATCTAAGGTAAGCTACGGCATCTAAACATTAACATGGGGTCCCATACACTCAGGGGGAGGAGGAAAGATATGTCCACATGGGCAGGGGGCCTGAAACAGAGGACTGCCTGACAATGATGCTGGATGAAAGGGGGAGGGTGATCCTCATAGGTAGATCAATAGATGGCACAGGTCAGATACTAGATTTTTACATGCCACTGCGCTGACTACCTGGTCAAGGGGGGGGGGCATTCCCCGTGGAGGCAGCTGCACAGGTGGTAGAGGCATGGAGGGATGCAATCAATTGTGGGAGGAGTGGGCCAGTGGGGCCAAAAGCCACAGGTGTGGCGCATGATCCATGAAGTACCCCCACTGACCACATGAAAATGTCCTCATCATCATCATCATCATCATCATCCCCCGGGCTCTGCGCCTAGGCTTCTCCTCCAGGCACTGATCCTGGTGGGCAGGGACACTCCCGGAAGCCTGTGGCTCTGATTGCAAGGCCCCTGTCTCTGAAGTGGACCCAGACCTCCTGGAAGCTTTAATAAGAGAAGTATGGTATATTTTAACACCAATGTATGATCATATGACTGATGGGTGTTCCTACCTATCTGCCATAAGGTTATTCTTTGCTTGGTCTGATTTTTGTTTTGTCATCTGAGCTTGCGTGTTATGGACTCATTAGAATATCTTGATTGTGTCTGCGGGCTGTCCTTTGCAGCACATGTATATACATACTCTGCATGAGTTGCTACTCATTGTGCCATACTAACCAATCAGTGAGCATCTCTCAGCAATAAATATTAACATGCTGCTGAGTGGTTTTCCCTGCTGGGCTATTAATCAACACTGCCCTACAGAGTCTTTATCTGCATATGCTGCAGTGGCCACATCCATAACTGTGCTATTAATATGAGTTAACTAAACTTCTATCTGTCTGCTATTTGCTGCGTGTATTCCTGACAAATATGATGCTGTACATCATTGAGCGTGATAGGTAGGACCCCTAATTGTATCCAGGGAGCTGACATGTGACGGTCATTGTTGTACAGCATTTCTATGACTAGAGTTATCTATGTGTGAGTGGTGTGCATGTGGGTGTATGTGATATTCACCTGGCACGGAGGCTGGATCCGGTGTCACCACCAGGGCAGGAGCTCCTTGGACAGTCCCAGCATCCTCTCCTACTGCCTGTAGAGGACATTTACTGCATGGCCACCACTTGTAGATGCTGCTCCTCTGGCCTCCTCCTCCATCATCCTTCTGACGTCATAGCGGTGCCTAACAGACCTCACATGCCTATGGCAATAACCCACCTGGTTCACTGCGGCAGCTACCTCTTTCCTGGCCTGGCCTCTGGGGCCAGCCTTTAATAATACCCCCCCCATGATAATGTGGGTGCGGACATGTATGGCATTGAGGAGTACCACCATCTTCTCTGGCTTGTAGTTGGGGGCCCTGTGTTTGGCTCCAGCCTCTTGTCCTCCCAAATGTGGACTGGTATCCATATCTGACTGGTTCTTACCCTGAGGCCTGACCCTAACCCCCGAAGATCAGGCCTCTCCCCCCTGACTCTAAAATATATACGCTTAAATCTAGGGGCTCGTCCCACCCTCCTTCTACCCCACCAGAACTACTACTCCTAGCCCTACCCCCTCAGAACTACCATTCCTTGACCTACCCCTGCAGAACTACTACTCCTAGCCCTACCCCTCCACTCTGACCTCTCTGCCTCCCTCCCTCCAATATCCTCCCTCCCTCCCTCTAGTCCTAAGGGCCCTCTCTCACTCCTCCTCCCCTACTCTAGCCTCCTCCCCCCTCCTCTCTCCTCCCCCCATCATTGATGAAATTAAATGTAAGGATAAATAAATATAAGTGTATTTGTGTACAGTCAGGTCCATAAATATTGGGACATCGACATAATTCTAATCTTTTTGGCTTTATACACCACCACAATGGATTTGAAATGAAACAAACAAGATGTGCTTTAACTGCAGACTTTAAGCTTTAATTTGAGGGTATTTACATCCAAGGTGAACAGTGTAGGAATTACAACAGTTTGTATATGTGCCTCCCACTTTTTAAGGGACCAAAAGTAATGGGACAGATTAACAGTCATAAAACAAACTTTCACTTTTTAATACTTGGTTGCAAATCCTTTGCAGTCAATTACAGCCTAAAGTCAGGAAAGCATAGACATCACCAGACGCTGGGTTTCATCCCTGGTGATGCTCTGCCAGACCTCTATTGCAACTGTCTTCAGTTCCTGCTTGTTCTTGGGGCATTTTCCCTTCAGTTTTGTCTTCAGAATGTGAAATGCATGCTCAATCAGATTCAGATCAGGTGATTGACTTGGCCATTGCATAACATTCCACTTTTTTCCCTTAAAAAACTCTTTGGTTGCTTTTGCAGTATGCTTCGGGTCATTGTCCATCTGCACTGTGAAGCGCCGTCCAATGAGTTCTGAAGCATTTGGCTGAATATGAGCAGATAATATTGCCCGAAACACTTCAGAATTCATCCTACTGCTTTTGTCAGCAGTCACATCATCAATAAATACAAGAGAACCAGTTCCATTGGCAGCCATACATGCCCACGCCATGACACTACCACCACCATGCTTCACTGATGAGGTGGTATGCTCTGGATCATGAGCAGTTCCTTTCCGTCTCCATACTCTTCTCTTCCCATCACTCTGGTACAAGTTGATCTTAGTCTCATCTGTCCATAGGATGTTGTTCCAGAACTGTGAAGGATTTTTTAGGTGTTGTTTGGAAAACTCTAATCTGGCCTTTCTGTTTTTGAGGCTCACCAATGGTTTACATCTTGTGGTGAACCCTCTGTATTTACTCTGGTGAAGTCTTCTCTTGATTGTTGACTTTGACACACATACACCTACCTCCTGGAGAGTGTTCTTGATCTGGCCAACTGTTGTGAAGGGTGTTTTCTTCACCAGGGAAAGAATTCTTCGGTCATCCACCACAGTTGTTTTCCGTGGTCTTCCGGGTCTTTTGGTGTTGCTGAGCTCACCGGTGCGTTCTTTCTTTTTAAGTATGTTCCAAACAGTTGATTTGGCCACACCTAATGTTTTTGCTATCTCTCTGATGGGTTTGTTTTGTTTTTTCAGCCTAATGATGGCTTGCTTCACTGATAGTGGCAGCTCTTTGGATCTCATATTGAGAGTTAACAGCAACAAATGCAAATAGCACACTTGAAATGAACACTGGAGCTTGTATCTGCTCTTTGTAAATGGGATAATGAGGGAATAACACACACCTGGCCATGGAACAGCTGAGCAGCCAACTGCCCCATTACTTTTGGTCCCTTAAAAAGTGGGAGGCACATATACAAACTGTTGTAATTCCTACACCGTTCACCTGATTTGGATGTAAATACCCTCAAATTAAAGCTGAAAGTCTGCAGTTAAAGCACATCTTGTTAGTTTAATTTCAAATCCATTGTGGTGGTGTATAAAGCCAAAAAGATTAGAATTATGTCGATGTCCCAATATTTATGAACCTGACTGTATGTTAGTGATGGGGGAAAAAAATTGTACTATGTGTTTTTATCTTTCTGTAGGGTGGGTGTGGTTGTGTGTGTGTATGGTGTGTCCTATCTATTGGTGTATCTATGTATATTATTAACGTATGTATCTTTATATTATGTGATATGTGTATTTATCTGTATTGTAATTTAATTGTATAATAGTCTAATTGTCTATAATAATTAACAGAAGAAGAAACTGCACCCCTAAATAACTCTCCTACTCTTGCTCTCTCTCTCCAGAACTGAACATTCCAACGCCTGGACCTGCGTGGCAACTTGTAAAAATCTGTGACACAGTCAACGCTGGGGCGCTGTTCATCGCAAATATAAACAATGCGTCTGTCAATAATTTTTCCATTTGCCGCGTCGCATTGACTGCTACAGCTGTGGCACAGCAAGAATAGCCTGATCAAATGGATTGGAGAAGCATTGCGCGCGTGCAGTAATCTAGCCCCTTCAGTGCTACTACCTGAAGCATGGTTTACGGACATGACCTGAGTATCATAATGCAGGGGTGCTAAAGTTCCTCATACTGTTGTAAATAGGGTCATAAAATCTCCTGAAGACTTACATGAGGCCCATAATTTCTAAATAAGATCCATAATAAATTTATCATATGCTATCAGAATTATTTACATATTCCAAATGTCAATTCCAGCTTCCTACTCTTAATTCAATTATGGGCTGAACATGTCTTCATTTTAAAAGTTATATTTTAAGGCAGTAAAGTATACTACAATATATCCTATTTCTTCTTTGCTAAATGAAATTGCCCCTTTTCCTACATAATCAAGTGTGAGTCAACCCAGTAGTATTTGTAATATGTGTAAATATATGTGTCACTGTTATTTTCCTTTAGGACATACTGAAAGGTTAGATAATGTTTTTCTTGGTAACCAATCTGTTTATAACAGTACTGTGCTCTGTGATTACTCAGTATTTTATAATAGTTATCTTACTCTTGATTGTAACAATGTAATTGTATTATGCAATCATTCCTTAAATATATATGATGAATTGAATTGAACGGACTGGATCACATTAACTGCTAGTAAAGCTGTGCAAGGCAAAACCCCTCACTAAACACACTCTTCCCCTAACCCAGTTTCTCTTTGCACTAGATCACACCCCTTAATTTAACAAACAGTTAGCAGGCTTAAATTAACCTAACCTAACTTGTTGGGGGCACTCCTCTAAGTTTCCTATTTTTTCAGCTGCAGGGAAGAGGAATGCCAATCTGATGGTACCAGCTTTTATATATTTTATATATAAATAATAGTTGTTAAACTGTGAGTTGTTGTCACGTTTGCGGCCCATAGGGCCGCAACTGTGATCCTCGCAAATTGAGGCGAGCCGTTGAGGCATGCCGCAGGACAGGCTGCAATGAGACACGCAGGACTTAGTTTGTGCTCATCCCGAGACACGCAGGGCTTAGCAAAAATTAGGAGCCATAGGACCCGAAGCACGTAGATGGACTGCGGGGCTCGGAAAAATACGACTTTAACGGCCAACCCACAGAACTGGAAAAACATGCAAAAATACACAAATTAACTTACACTCAAACAGCACAGGGGGAGAGCCAGGGAGCCTGTGAGTGAGGTTGCAAGTTAATTTGAGGCATATTTTGCCTTTTGTCACAATTGTAAATAGCCGAAGCAAGAAAAAAAATGGCTGCCAAAAAAACCTAAACACAACGAAAACGAGGCTGAAGGACATAAATACGAGCCCTAAGCACTAAGACTTAACGCAAACCAGTAACACTTAATACAAGGCAGTAACATTTAACTTAAGGCAGTAGGCCAGTGAACTACACAGGCAAATAAAGTACACAGAGGAAGAGGCTCGCAATGAGCGCTGCAGGGCTCAGAGGGACCATATCCTCGCATTTTGTGGCCAACAGCATTGGCGGGCTAGTATATATATATATATATATATAGTCGCTAGTTTATATATATATATATATATTTATTTATATAAAATAAATAGTACATTTGTGTTCACATTCTAAAATAAGTAAAACATTTATTTCGCACTAAGAATTTCAAGAGATACAGTTATTGCGCTGTATTCCAGGACATGCAAATGAGCATTTAACAGCTTTAAAGCATATCATATGGATTATTCTCTCTCTCAGTATATATATATATATATATATATATATATATACAGTATATATATATATATATATATATATATATATATATATACAGAGGTGGAGCTACTGCAGATGCAAGGCACCGAGGCTCCTGGCCTCTGAGGCATCCATGTGGATCTCCTGTGGCCCCTGTGGACCCATGGCCCTCTTGTTGCTCTGTGCTCCTCTAGTGGCCCCGCGGCCCTCCCACCAACCCCTGTGGCCACCGCAGCCCTCTAGTGGCCACTGCAGGCCCCCTGTGGTCCCCACGGGCCCCTGTGGGTCCTCTGTGGCCCCCACGGGTCCCTTGTGACCCCCGCTGATCCTCTGAGGTACCTGTGGCCACCATGGCCCTAGATGGATATGTAAATGTATACGTGTATATGGTAGATATATATATATATATATATATATATATATATATACTGTACATAGTAATTTAGTAATTATTAATATATATATATATAGATATATATATAGAGAGAGAGATTAATGAGTATTGCAGTATAATTTGATACTGTTTGTACTAGACAAACCTATTATTTATAATGATGAGCTTTCAAGAGGTTCAACCTCTCTTTATCAAGTCTGAAGCAATACTAACATGAGATGGAACCCTCAGTTTGAATAATAACAGCAGATGCAGAGAGAGTGGAGACAGCATCTGACATCATCAGGTAAACACATATAGGGGGAATAAACACAACATAGTAAAGGACACATATATACCCATACTATTTACACATATACATCAATATATACTTGAAAAAACAGAGCACTGTAGTCCACAGTGATATCTTTCCTGTTGGACAAACATCTCACTAAAAGTGCTAAGCCTGTTATAGTATAAAAAGAAAAATTCACATGAAATTGTGATAATATATTAGAAAACCCAAGTCCATATTAAGTCCTGTATTTTTAGTGTTGAAGAATGTGATCATCTTTATTTCAAATGCTTTTCTCTCTTGGATGTTTTTACATTTTCCTCTGAGTATTTTGACCTTTAAGTTGTGGATGGAGTGCTCATTCTGGCTAAAATGGTGTCCCACTGGGCTACAATAACTGTCTTCATTATGTTTTCTCATTAAATGCCTATGTAAATTCATCCTCAAATGCATTTTGTGGCCGGTTTCTCCAATGTAACAGCTTGTGTCACATAAAGTACATTGTATTATATAAACCATATTGGACGATGTACATAAATACAATCCGTTGATGTTATAAGTCTTGTTGTTATGTGTGGCTGTATCATAATTACAAATGTGTTGACATAATTTACAGGCACGTTTGTTACAAGGTTTATTTCCATTTCTTATATTTAGTTGTTCATTGGCCAATTTTCTGCTGACAAGTTTTTGTTTCAGGTTTGGTGGTTGTTTAAAGGCAAGGATGGGAGGTTTTGGGAATTTATCTTTTAATTCAGTATCTTCAATTAATAATGGCTGTAAAGATATACGTGAAGTAGTTTCTTTTGTTTTGTACTTTAATAGGTGTTCACTGGGTATAACCCTTTTGTAACCTTTGTGTTTGAAAGATTAAGACAGTGTTTTTAAATTTTTATCACGGTCTCCAGTGTTTGAGCAAATGCGATGGTATGAAATGGAAGGTGTTAAATAAACTATGAAAGTCTCTGAGTTTGCTCCTATCGGCTCCAAAAAGTTAGACACAGTCCTGGTTACATTATCTCAATGTATCACTATATATCAGTTCCCTGGTGCCTAACACCTTATTATTATATTATTGTAATTGTAAAAAGAAGGGAACAAGGAATAGCTGTATGGATGGGTAAATTACTCTTAAAGAGCCAATAACATATAATATCCCATATTGGTGTCACATAACATCTTCCCTCATATGGTAAATTACTTTGCTAATCCTTGGGAAGATATAACATTTTTATTGATACCTCAAAAAAAGTTAAAATTAAAAACAATATGAAAAAAAGCTCATGCTTAGTACTCTTATGGTTGTAAAAAATATTTTTTGTTGGTTGTTATATATTCATATGGGGAGTATCTGCTATGGCTTGTAAGGGAGTAGCTAGATACTGAACTCCTTATTGCCACAAACTACTATGTGTCATTAAAGCAGACTTGCACTTCAAAGTAGTAAAAGGATATGCCACCATTGATTATAATATTATATCATGATACTCCCCCAATGAAAAAATAAACATAACCAGAGTACTTGCGCTTTTGTAGAGATAGTCCCGACGGTGCCGTTTCACCCTTTTTAGGGCTTAATCATGGGCTACTGAATTTAAGTCTAACTACAGCTTTTATAATCATTGGCATCATCAAATCAACGGAACAGCTATGGGCACTCCATGTGCTTCAAATTATGCAACCCTTTATTTAGGTTTTTGGGAACAAACACATGTATTTTCTGATAATATGCCCCAATATAGTGACAAAATTCTATCCTGGCATTGGTTCATTGATGACATCATGGTACTGTGGATAGGTGATGTTATGGAATTTACTGTGTTTATTAAAAAACTGAAATTTATGTATGTTATGGATAAAGAAAAAATCGAATTTCTAGACTTAATGATATTAAAAGATTCAATGGGAAAAATACATACATCTACTTTTACTAAACCAACAGCCACCAATTCATTGCTAAAGTGGTCTAGCCAACATCCTAGAGCCTTAATATCAGGCATTCCTATAAGCCAGTATCTACGGATTAAAAGGAATTGTAGTAATCCACAAGATTTTAAGACCCAGGCAGACCAATTAAGGAACAAATGCAAAGCCCAAGGATATCCTAATCGTCTATTGAAGAGAGCATACAAGAGAGCTCTGGAATCTAATAGACAGGACCTCTTATATGCAAGGAAGGAAGTTGAGAACGAACAGATAAGATGCATAATGTCATTCGGTAAAGACTGGAAAGAAATTAAAGAGATACTAGACAAGCATTGGCACATAATAAAACAAGACTCCATATTATATACAAGTCTACCAGAAAAAGCCTCCATTACTTATCGTAAGAACAAAAGTATCAAGGATGAATTAGTAAATAGTTTTTTCAAATCATCTAAACGAGTGGAAACATCGTGGTTATCATCCACAAAAGGTTTATTCAAATGTGGAAAATGCAAGGCCTGCAAGTTCATTTATCCAAGCAGAGAATTTACAGATCCAAATTCTGACATCAAATATCCAATTAAAATTTTCATCAATTGCAGCTCTACACGTGTTATTTATATAATAACATGTCCTTGCCCCAAATTATATATTGGCAAAACTACACACCAATTAAGGAGACGTATTTTGGAGCATACCTATACAGTTACGAAAGAAATGGACACGTCGTTGTCTCAACATATTAAGCAATTTCATGGTAATAAACCGGAAGTGATGAAGTTTTCAGTAATTGACCAGATCTCACAGAGACCAAGAGGAGGATACCTTGACAAAGACCTTTTGAAGTTAGAAAGTAAATTGATATTTTTACTTAACACACAAAGTCCACATAGCCTCAATGAAGGGTTTTCATATTCCGCCTTTTTATAATTAACAATAGAAAAACTTTATCATTCAATATTATAGATTATACCAGGTAAAATCACATTAAATTTAGAGGGGTAGCCCCCAACACTGTATATCTATACATTGAGAAACATAGTGTTTTTCAATATATTTTATCTTATTCATCACATATAAATATATATTACTAGAATATTACCTGTCAAAAAATGACGCCAATGAAATTGTAAGTGAGCTAATGCTGTTTGGTGTATGGTAATCAAATAAATAATACATTAGAAAATGAATATACTTTACCTATTTGGAAGTAATATATGCAGAAAGCATTGTGTTGAAGAGCTGACAATCTGTTTTGATGTTACAGCATCTAATGTGTGTTTTGAGTGTTGTGGAGCTGCTGTGTAAGTGTCAGCAATGTGTGCAGTGTGTAGTGTAAATAGTGTGCGTGCGCAAGAAAAATCCGTTAGGGTACCTGTGTACTTCCGCATTGTGTAAGTTAGTGTTGTAAAATGGCGCCTAATGTGTGTATTACGCGGCTGTGGCTGATTTTGCGTCCTTGTTCTTGTACCTCGTACAGCTTTTTTTAAAAATCTGTATGTGTTTCGTGGTGTTTTGCGTGTTTAGGGTCCTTTAGCCTCATTTTCGTTTTGTTCATTTTTTCTCTCGCTTAGGGGATTTTCGGATGTCTAAACTCTTTCATTTCTACCTAAATTGACTTTTAACTTCACTTTTAGAGGTGCTGGGTGCCCCCTCTTGCTGTGGGTAAGCTTTTTATGTGTTTGTTGCTATCAATAAAAATTGTATATATTCCCAAGGATTAGCAAAGTAATTTGCCATATGAAGGAAGATGTTATGTGACACCAATATGGGATATTATATGTTATTGGCTCTTTAAGAGTAATTTACCCATCCATACAGCTATTCCTTGTTCCCTTCCTTTTACAATTACAATAATATAGCCCTGGTTGCAGCCTTGCTTAATTGCTCATGTTCCCACCCTGAAATGCTACATAAGAGTGCATGGTTTACGGTTTCGGCTTTCAGACCCTAACTTGCTGGCTTGTTCAATTGAATAGCACCACAAGAGTTCAAGCCCAATTGAATCAGGATCAATGTGATTGCACAGCAAACTTACTTGCAAAGAAATTCTTGAAAACAAAAGTGAGCTTAGTGAGTATTTTTGCAAGTGTAATAAAGGCCTCATTGAGGTACTGATTTGCAAATCTATGTCAACACTGTTCTTTTTGGAAAAAAGGGGTTTTCATCTGAGCATCCTTTCACAAAAGACATATTTGGTGAATCTTTTCCTAATGGTAGATTATTTAACTGTAATGTTAACTGTATTGGCATAGATCTGTAGACCCAGTCTTGGTGTACTTTGTGATCGCTAGCAGCATCTTATAGTCTGACCTTGTGGTGGATTTTGTGTTACTCCCAAACCTGGGTATATTGACAACCATTAGTATATGCCTATATTGGATATTATGACGCATATTAATCAAAGATTAATACTTTTGGATTTTTTTTCGTTTTGTTATTATTAAGCAAGACAAGGGAACAATGGAGCACATGTAACATGTTATCCTGTAGCAAACTGATGATAAATAAACGGATGAAGAACAAACATTAAATATAAATTGGTTAAATCCATTATTGATTTCTAAAATTTTAATTAAACATGTTTTGCCATTAAGACGCTTTGATCCAGTAATATTTTCATGTAAATCCCTTAAAACACAAGATAAAATGTATATTTGTACTTATACAGCTAGAAAAACATGCATAGAAATTCACTCTCTTTTCACAGGCAAAATAGTTTGTCCTCATACCTCACAGATTAACTCCAAAGTAAAAAGTTTTGTGTATTAGCTGCAAATTAGAAATGTAACCATGAGAACAGGCAGTCAGCTATTCACCCACTGAGAGGTTACTAGGCAGCATTAGAAAGGCTTCCTAGCTTGGAGAGGGACCCTGTCACCTCAAAATCATATATGGTGTGTTATCATTTTTGTAGTGTATAAATCCTGGGAAATTCCTTGTTGTTGCTGCATTTAAATAATGAGCAACTCACACATATTAATTATCTGCTTTGATGTGCTAATTAGAATTACAGTCTGCTTGTCTGATGCTATAATGGCCAAATAAAGACCGGCAATGTTATCTGACAGTTATCCCAATTCTCCTTATGAAGCATTCTGAGTCACTAATTAACATACTGAGTCACACATTAGCAAATTGGAGCCTCAAGATTAATTCAAAATATTTCAGAAATTATTCACTGCTAGTATAATGTATAGCTAGCCTTAATGCTCTCTAAAATTAAATCAACTTCCTGATTGGGTGACCTTGTTTAAAGTAAATATCTCACATCAAAATCAAGCATCACGCTTTACCCTATTATCAAACTTAGTGGGCATACACTAGCCAGATGAGTATAGGGAATCTCTCCATGCTTTGGAGGGGAATCGGTGGACCCTTACAAACCCCTGAATAGTGACTAGGTTTAGGCCATGTTCATGTAGTATAGTATAGTATTTGAGGATGCATAAAGAGTTAGTCCATCAAGTTCAACCTTTTTAGATCTCTTTTGATCTTTTTAATATGTGGACTATTTGCTAATAATTGTTAATTGATCCAGAGGAAGGCAAACAGAAAAAAAACCTCATTGAAACATTGCCAATTGTCTCATAAGGGGAAAAAAAGCAAAATTCCTTCCTGACCCCAGAGACTGGCGATCAAATTTCTCCCTGGATTAATATTCCTTCGCTAGTTATCTAGGATGACCTTGAATGCCCTCTTTATTTAAAAAATATATCTAACCCCTTCTTAAAGTTATCTATCAAATTCGCAGTCACCACCTCCTTTGGTAGAGAATTCCACAGTTTATCCACCCTAACTGTGAGGAACCCTTTTCTTTCTTTAAGGTGAAATCTTTTTATCTCTAACCTCAAGGGATTTCCTCGTCAGTTGAAAATCTCTTGCTACAAAAAGTTCACTTGACAAAGCCTTATATTGACCCTGAATGTATTTAAATAAGGTAACCATATCCCCTCGTAGACGCCTTTTTTCTAGCGAAAATAACTTTAATTCGGTTAGTCTTTCTTCATAACTTAGCCCCTCCATTCCCCTTATTCAGCTCTAAAATGTCCTTTTTATGAAGTGGTGCCCAAAATTGTACTCCATATTCCAAATGAGGGCGTACTAGAGATTTGTATAGTGGCAGAATTATATTTGCTTCCCTGGCTTCTATACCCTTCCTAAATCATGCTAATATTTTATTTGCCTTTGCAGCTGCTGCTTGGCTTTGAGCACCTAGGTGATTGTCCACAAGCACTCCCAAATCCCTTTCAATATCTGATACACCTAGATTTGCTCCATTAAGATTATAAATTGCATGGCTATTTTTCCTTCCTAAATGCATAACCTTACATTTATTTGTATTAAATCTCATCTGCTATTTAGCCGCCCATTTCTCTAATTTTTGCAAATCCCTTTGTAGGGAAAGCACATCATTATCTGATTTATTTACCTGATTTATGTACATACTGTAGGAGGGAAATTTTTAAGCACTTTAAGTCTGGCTACTTAACATTGGATCTGGGTCTAATCTGACAGACATGTAGGGGTCCCTGTGACATGTACCCTTGATTTATCTAATTGGTCAAGGAGGTGAAATACTATAGAGGATGCATGGTTTACTGACAGTCCCCCTCCCTCCCGTTTCTCTTTATTTTTTAAAGTAACTACCAAGATAAGATTAATATCATTGACAGCAATATAAGTGTTGGTGTAACTATTTTCCTGAGAGGACCTGCCAGTCTTTGATCACAATGTGTCCCAGATAACTGGTGACTAGACCACTAGAGGCAATACCTGTATCACTCCATATGTGCTAGTGATTGGACCATCTGATTTTTCAGAATAGAGATCTCCCTACTGGTGCTAAATGGTTGTAGTTGATAAACCTACAACATTATCTCTGTAATTGGTGTACAAATAAGCAAGTTGGCTTGAGCAGGAAGTCTTGTATATTGTGTTTTTACTATTTGTGTGTGTGTATGATTTAATTTTATGGATTTAACAATCCACAAGAAAAGTTCCACTTTGCAAATTGGAGCAATTTTATTATTAATAAATGAAAGTTAAGCTTTAACCTTTGAGTGGCATTATACTGTCTATTGGAGGATGAAATCTGAACAAATATCATGCATATTTTTTCAATCTAACTCTCCTTGATATTCTTATATTGATTAACACATACATGAGTCCAAGTACTCTCCAAATAGATTTTAGACAGTCCTGTAAAACACTAGTTACCCAATTGTGCTTTTCTGTCTTCTTTGTATATATTTAGTGCAACTACAATTCACTAGTGTTTTCATGGGACGGTCCTAAGTTTCTACAATAATTTACTATAACCAGTTGGACTATATATTCTTCTCTTTAATAAAAGGAAATTGCTCAATGTTTTGCACTTATATTGTAACTTCTATAAGTGAACGCTTTCATATAAGAGAGACTTATGTGTCATTTATTTTGTGCTCTTTTGAAAAAACTTGACTTTAAAATATTTCAGGACCTAAAATATGAATAATTTCAGACTTTATGTTTTATGATCTTGGATACCGATAAGATTTCTACTCAGTTCTTTTGAAAGCTGCCTTTAAGTTGTTGACTTTAACAAGGTGATTAAATGGAAGTGGTACTCATAGAAGAATCACCTTCCCCTCAGGCTTCAAAACAAATAGTGCTCTAAAGGGCCAATATGGAAGTCCTTAGACTAAAGCATAGTCTGTTAACAGATTTTTTAAGTACTTTGATTCTCATCACTTACATAGATAAAGTTGTTAAAGGGCCACTTAATTTAGTATAACATGTAGAACATCACTGTAAAGACCTCCTAAGAGTATGCTGAAAAACTTTTTGAGTTTTTGCAATACGTGCATTATTCTTGTGTTTACATGACTCACTGGCTGTCCCCAGACCTGACCCACAGCTGCAGCTGCGTGTAGGGAGCATAAGCAAAGGAAGAGTTAACCCTTCACAAATTAATCTGTACAGATAAAGGGATGCTGAAAACACCTAAATATGGGCCCCATGCTAATCTTTGAAAAAGCACTTACAAGTGCCCTAACTAATGAGCAAAGCCTAGCTATGTTAATCCCCCTTCCCTAAAACATTGCGAGCAAACTGCTACAGGTCACTGGTACGAGTGAACTTCATGACAAAGCTAAAAAGCAAGGCATAAATCTCCATTGATTTTTGCACTGACAATAAATTACGAGTTACCCCATTAGACTTTGACACCCAAATCCTATGCTAATAAGATTTTATGGATCACTCACAAATATGGGCACTGCCGTAATTGAAAAAACAGAACAAAGATTTACGAGTACCAGAGAGCACTCGCAAATGCTTTGTAAACCTTTGCTGAGTCTCCCAGAAGCATTTAAAGTGACAGCATAGCACAAAAAGCACTACAAAATTATGAAACGTCAACATTATTTGACACCTAACAAACCAATATCAACATTTGTGTAATTAAAAAATATGATATGTTAGTATCAAGCCTTTTTTATTGTACAAAATCCAGGGTAACAAACAACCCAGTACTCAAGGGGTTAATATACAACACAAAACCACATTGCCTAGGAACAAACCCTCTAATGCTTTGTTTATAAATATATCATATTTTAACACAAAATAAACACATCTTTATTTATTGAAACTATAAATACAATTGTTACATATTTTTAAGATCAAAATATAATAATGAATACAAATCAATTATTTGATATATATCTCTCAGCAGCCTAGTTCAGCCTAGTTACGGGTTCTGTAATACACTTCCCCTCATTAAAAGATTTATGACATTCGCATTTCCTATCGGCTCCTAGGGCCCTGTCCAAGGGTGTAGGGATTGAAAAAAATCAGGGGGGATGCAGTATACACATATTTATATTTATATATATTTATATTTTTTGCAAGTGGATTTACCTTAAAAGTAGAGGCTGATAAATTGCAGAGTGCACTAATTGTGAACCAGGTGAGAGGGGTGTGGCTTGACTGTTAAACTAGTATAAAAGGTTTGTGGGCTGTTTTGGGGCTGTTTGCAAGTGGATTTTCCTTGCAAGTATAGGCTGATAAATTGCAGAGTGCACTAATTGTGTCCAGGTGAGAAGTCAGAAGTTAATATAAACATAAGAAGGGGCGAACTTGTGAGCTTGCAAACATTTTTAGTATCAAGTGCAATTCTAGTAAAAGCGTAGGAGTTTAAATAAAAGGAGGGACTTCAAAGAAAAGGGAGGGCAGACTTATAGTGCAATGGAGGAAAACTTTATACAAATCTATTTTTTTATATTCTTTATTTTTCCCACTGAAATTTTGAAGACAATAATAATAATTATGAGTCAGTCCAGTGGCAACCTCACTCAGTGTACACCCTGTCATATGTATGCACTACTGGAACAGATGATCCAGGGTCCATACCTCTGTGAGAGGTGTGAGCATGTTGCCTCTCTGGAAGCTCAAATTGGAGATCTGGAGAGGAGAATTGCAACATTTAGTGATTTTGCTCCACTGGAAAGGGGATTGTTGCTCTCAGAGCACAGTTTAGCTGGGCCTAGCATGGAGGGTGGAGCTGGGGCTTGTGAGGATGTCCAGGGAGGTAGCTGGGTTACAGTTAGAAGGGGAATAAGGGGGAACATGAGGAGGCAGCCCAGTTCCGAGTTGGCAAACACCAACAGATTTGCCAGATTGAGTGAAGCTGTTGGGGATGTCCATTCAGGAATGGCAATGCCAGATAGAGCTGTTCCCTCTAACAGCTGGGAGAACAGTTCTACTGGAGGAGTGGGAGGGCAGAATAGGCAGAGCAATAGACAGGTTTTGGTGGTAGGGGACTCTATTATTAGGAAGGTAGACAGGGTGATTTGTCACCCAGATCCCAGCAATCGAACAGTTTGCTGTCTCCCGGGTGCTCGGGTTCGTCATGTTGTGGATCGGGTAGACAAATTGTTGGGAGGGGCTGGAAAGAACCGGCGTTCTTGGTACATATTGGTACCAATGACAAAGTTAGTGGAAGATGGAGTGTCCTGAAGAATGATTTTAGAGAACTAGGTAATAGGCTGAAGGCAAGGACCTACAAGGTCGTTTTTTCTGAAATACTACCAGTGCCACGTGCTAGCCCAGGGAGACATAAGGAGCTTAGGGAGTTTAATGAGTGGCTAAAGATGTGGTGCAATAAGCAGGGGTTTGGGTTTTTAGAGCACTGGGCTGACTTCTCACTTCGGCACAATCTCTACAGCAGGGATGTATTGCACCTTAATGATGAGGGAGCTTTTGTGCTAGGGGATAGGATGGTAGAAAGGCTGGAGGAGTTTTTAAACTAGTAGGTGGGGTGGAGGGACTAGATATAAGTAATGGGCTAGAAAGTGTAGAGGGTATAACGGATGAATTAACAACTCATAGGGGAGGAGATGGGGAGAGGGGTAGTAGAGTCAATAGGGAGGTAGTACTAAGTAACTCAAGTACAGTGTCAGGCACTTCAGAACTACAGACTCATAACATAAGGTGTATGCGTGCTAATGCCAGAAGCTTGCCAGGAAAAATAGGAGAGTTTAGATTTAGATTAGCAATTTATGAAAAATGGGAATTAATATGCATTACCGAAACGTGGTGGAATGAATCTCATGACTGGACTGTTAATCTGGATGGTTATAACCTATTTAGGAAAGATAGAGGCAATGGTAAAAGAGGAGGAGGGATTTGTCTGTATGTTAAGCCTGAATTTAAGCCTATAGTCAGAGAAGATATTTTTGGTGGACTTAGTGATAAAGTTGAATGTTTGTGGGTAGAGTTAAATAGGGGAGCAGCAAATTCCAAAAGAATATTAGTAGGAGTATGCTATAAACCCCCAAATATAGCTGAAAGTGAGGAAATACAATTATTGTTACAGATTGGAAATGCAGCTAAGCATGGGCAAGTTCTAATAATGGGAGATTTTAATTACCCTGAAATAAACTGGATAAATGAGACCAGCAGTTCAGCTAAGGGGAGCAGGTTCTTGAGTACACCCAGGGATCATTATCTGGCCATGGTTATACAAGAGCCTCCTAGAAATGAAGCTATATTAGATTTAGTCATCACAAATAATATTGATATAGTATCAAATCTTGGAATAAGACAACCTTTGGGAAACAGTCTCATTTGTGTTTGAATTAAAAAAACAAAATTTTAAGGGGCTACAAAAACTTTTAATTTTAAAAGGGCAGATTTTAACGGTCTAAGGGCAGCAATACAAAGTATAGACTGGGACAGAGAACTGATAGGTAAAAACACTGAACATAAATGGACAACATTTAAATCCTTACTAAATATACATACACATTGGTATATACCATGTGGGAATAAAAGTAAAAGGAGTAAATCCCATCCAATGTGGCTTAACAATGATTTAAAGATCAAGATACAGAGTAAAAAACAACCATTTAAATTATACAAACAAGAGGGGACAGAGACTGCTTTACGGGAGTACAAGGAAATCAACAAGGCTTGCAAAAGTGCTATTAGACTGGCTAAAATAGAAAATGAAAAATGAATTGCAAAAGAGAGTAAGACGAACCCTAAAATATTTTTTAAGTATATTAATGTGAAGAAGGCAAGGAAGGAAGCTATAGGTACATTACAATGTGACACAGGCCATCTGAATATTAGTGACCAGGAAAAGGCAGATGAGTTATTTTCTTCGGTATACACAAGGGAGGTAACAGTGGTTGGGGCACTGCAACATAATGTGGCTACACTACCTTTGCCAAATAATTGGTTAACACAGGAAGTAATCCAAAAGAGGTTGGAAAAAATAAATGTTAATAAGGCGCCGGGTCCTGATGGAATACAACCATGGGTACTGAGGGAACTGGGTTCTGTAATAGCCAAACCATTATATTTAATTTTTCAAGATTCACTTAACACAGGGTCTCTCCCAGATGTCTGGAGAAAAGCAGATGTGATACCTGTATTTAAAAGGGGAACAAGAGCAAATCCGGGGAATTATAGACCAGTGAGCCTCACTTCTGTAGTGGGGAAGCTTTTAGAAGGGTTAATAAGGGATAATATACAAGAATATGTCTATTTGAACAGGATTATAAGTAGGAGTCAACATGGATTTATGAGGGATAGGTCATGTCAAACAAATCTAATTAGTTTCTATGAGGAGGTTAGTAGGAGCCTGGATCAAGGAAACTCAGTGGATGTAGTCTTTTTGGATTTTGCAAAGGCTTTTGATACAGTGCCACATGGGAGACTATTGTGCAAACTAAGAGATACAGGAATTACATTAAATATCTGCTCGTGGATTGAGAGCTGGCTAAAAGACACGAAGCAAAGTGTTGTTGTAAATGGAACTTACTCTGATTGGACTAATTTGGTAAGTGAGGTTCCTCGGGGTTCAGTATTAGGTCCTCTCCTTTTTAACATATTTATTAATGACTTAGAAGTGGGATTGGAATGTGGTGTCTCCATTTTTGATGATGAAACGAAGTTGTGCAATGTAATTAAATCAGATAATGATGTGCTTTCCCTCCAAAGGGATTTACATAAAATTAATTAATTAAACTAAATGGCAGATGAGATTTAATACGAATAAATGTAAAGTTATGCATCTGGGAAGGAAAAATAGCCATGCAATTTATAAACTTAATGGAGCAAATCTAGGTGTATCAGATATTGAAAGGGATTTGGGAGTGCTTGTGGACAACTAGCTAGGTAACAGTGCTCAAAGCCAAGCAGCAGCTGCAAAGGCAAATAAAATATTAGCATGTATTAAGAAGGGTATAGAAGCAAGGGAAGCAAATATAATTCTGCCACTATACAAATCTCTAGTACGCCCTCATTTGGAAAATGGAGTACAATTTTGGGCACCACTTCATGAAAAGGGCATTTTAGAGCTGGTAAGGTACAGAGGAGGGCAACAAAACTAATAAGGGGAATGGAGGGGCTAAGTTATGAAGAAAGACTAACCAAATTAAACTTATTTTCTCTAGAAAAAAGGCGTCTAAGAGGAGATATGATTACCTTATATAAATACATCCAGGGTCAGTATAAAGATTTGTCAAGGGAGCTTTTTGTGCCAAGAGGTTTTCAACTGACAAGAGGACATCCCTTGAGGTTAGAAGTAAAAAGATTCCACCTTAAAGAAAGAAAAGGGTTCTTCACAGTAAGGGTGGTTAACCTGTGGACTTCTCTACCAGAAGAGGTGGTGACAGTGGATTTGATAGATAACATTAAAAGGGGACTGGATTTATTTTCTAATTAAAAAGGGAATTCAGGGTAATCATGGATAATTAGAGAGACAGTATTGATCCAGGGAGAAATCCGATCGCCAGTATCTGGGGTCAGGAAGGAATTTAAAAAAAAGTTTCCATTGAGACGATTGGCTAAGTCTCACTTAGGTTTTTTTTTTTTTGCCTTCCTCTGGATTAATTAATAAAAAAAAGAATAAAAAAAAAAAGAATTAAATAATTGATTAATAATTAATTAACAACTAATTTATTAATATTTAATCTGCATATTGCAGATCAGAGGAGATCTTAAAAGGTATACCGTATCTCACAAAAGTGAGTAAATCCCTCACATTTTTGTAAATATTTTATTATATCTTTTCATGTGACAACACTAAAGAAATCGCACTCTGCTACAATGTAAAGTGGTAAGTGTACAGCCTGTATAACAGTATACATTTGCTGTCCCCTCAAAACAACTCAACACACAGCCATTAATGTCTAAACCGTTGGCAAGGAAAGTGAGTGCACCCTTAAGTGGAAATGTCCAAATTGGGCCCAAAGTGTCAATATTTTGTGTGGCCACCATTATTTTCCAGCACTGACTTAACCCTCATGGGCAGGGAGTTCACCAGAGCTTCACAGGTTGCTACTGGAGGGATGACATCACAGAGCTGGTGGATGTTAGAGACCTTGCAAATTCTCCTCTCAATGTGGCTCAAACACAACCTCCTCTCAACAAATCAGCAACCTCCAGTATTTACCCTTCCCCAATCCCACATCCACTATGGACTCCTTTGATCTTGTAACTGAGGATGACATCTCTAGTCTGCATGATCCTATTCTATCACAGCTAAGCCCTCACCAATCAATCACATCTATTCCAGCTCTCACACATCTATTCAAGCTTTTCCTAGACAATGGCAAGATTCCATCATCTTTATAACTAGACCTATTCTTAAAAAACCTTCATCTGACTCCGTTTCTGCATCTATCACCTTTTCTCTCTATTTCCCCTGGCTTCAAAGTGCTTGAGTGACTACAGTTGCCTTACCCACATTTTTTCATTCAATTCCCTTATTGACCCTTTGAAATCTGGCTTCTGGAACTAACTCTCCACAGAGACAACTCTCTGTCAAAAGTCACTAATGACTTGCTCACCGCCAACTAAAAGGGTCACTTCTCCATTCTAATTCTCCTGGATTTCTCTTCCGGCTTTGACATAGTTGAGCATCCTATTCTAATCCAAATTCTCTGCTATCTTGGCATCCATGACACAGCTCTCTCCTGGTTCACAAAGTACGTATAAGAACGAACATTTAGTGTCTCTTTCTCTGTCACCTCTTACATAGTTACATAGTTACATAGTAATTAAGGTTGAAAAAAGACTTTCAGTCCATCAAGCACCAGATCTATTTCCTTCTATTCTAACATTAGTTACTAACTGCCTCTCAAGCATATACTCCTTGATGGGATCCCGTAAACTCAAACTCATTATGTAAAAGACTGTGCTCTTAATCTTCCCACCCTCTATTACAGCTTCCACTCCTCAAATATTTCTCACAGTTGACAATTCTGTAATCATCCGCACCTCCCAGGACTTTACTTGAGGTTCTTCTGGACCCTGCCCTCTCTTTCATTCCTCACATACAATCAATCACAAAATATTGTAATTTTCACCTACAAAATCTCCAAAAAAATACATCACTACCTTACACAAAACACATAGAAAATTCTAATGCATTCTCTCATCATTATTATTATTATTATTATCTTTATTTATATCGCGCCAACATATTCCGTAGCGCTGTACAGGTGGTTAGTACATGGCAAAAAACAAACTTAACACCTTAAAGAATGGAGGGCCATGTTTTTGAGCATATAATCAAATGTACATAGTGCTTGTTTCCAAGACACGGACACACAAATGAAACTCGCAAACTTACAATCTAAGGGTTTAGGTGTGATACAATAGGGTGACAAATACAAAATGGCAACGTGAATGCAATTTGTTTAATCAATTGGAGGGGTCTGTGAGCTGTACTGTAGATTGTGGGTGGGAGTGTTTTTAAGCTGTGGAGTGTGCAGTTATAATTATAAAAGCTGATGGTGATATGATTTTTTAAATAGTTGTGTTTTTAGTAATTTTTTAAAGGTTTTGAGGCAGGAAGTTAATCTAATGGAGCGAGGCAAGGAGTTCCAGATAGTAGGGGCTGCACGAGAAAAGTCCTGAAGACGGGAGTGAGAGGAGGTGATGAGAGAGAAGGAAAGAAGAAGGTTGTTAGCAGAACGAAGGGGGCGGTTGGGAGAGTATTTTGAAACAAAAGCAGAGATATAAGGGGGTGCACTGTTGTTGAGGGCTTTATGTGTTAGGGTCATGATTTTAAATTTGATTCGGGAAGCTATGGGAAGCCAGTGGAGTGATTGACAGAGAGGAGCTGCAGACACCGATCGTTTGTTATTGAAGATGAGTCTAGCGGAGGCGTTCATTATGGATTGGAGGGGAGACAGACGAGAGATGGGGAGGCCAGCAAGAAGGGAATTGCAGTAGTCGAGTCGAGATATGATGAGAGAGTGTATTAGAATTTTAGCTGTGTCTTGTGTAAGATAATGACGAATTTTGGAGATGTTTTTTAGGTGAAACTGACAAGATTTAGTTATCGATTGGATGTGAGGAATAAAAGAGAGGGCGGGATCCAGTAGAACCCCAAGACAACGGGCCTGGGAGGTGGGAGTGATGATGGTGTTGTCAACAGTGAGAGATATTTGAGGAGTGGAAGCTATAGTAGAGGGTGGAAAGATTAGGAGTTCAGTCTTAGACATGTTGAGTTTGAGTTGACGGGTAGACATCCAGGAGGATATGCTAGAGAGGCAGTTGGAAACTTGAGCTAAAAGAGAGGGGGATAGATCGGGTGCAGAGAGGTAGATTTGAGTATCATCTGCATAGAGATGATACTGAAATCCAAAGGATTTTATGAGGGTGCCAATGGAGGAGGCGTAGATAGAGAAGAGGAGGGGGCCTAGGACAGAACCTTGGGGAACGCCAACAGACAGAGGGAGAGGGGAAGAAGAGGTGCCAGAGAAGGAGATGCTAAATGTACGATCTTTTAGATAGGATGTGAACCATGAAAGAGCTGTGCCCTGGATGCTAAATGATTGAAGAGTTTGGATTAGAAGAGGGTGGTCAACTGTGTCGAAGGCAGCAGAGAGGTCCAGGAGAACTAGCATGGAGAAGTTACCCTTTGATTTGGCAGTTAGCAAGTCATTGGTGACTTTTGTGAGGGCTGTTTCTGTTGAGTGTTGGGCACGGAAACCAGATTGGAAGGGGTCAAGAAGGGAATTGGAAGAAATAAATTGAGTGAGGCGATTGTAAACAAGCCGCTCAAGCAGTTTAGAAGCCATGGGAAGTAGTGAGATAGGGCGGTAGTTGGAGGCAGAAGCTGGGTCAGATGAGGGCTTCTTGAGAATGGGTGTAATTACGGCATGTTTTAAGGAGGATGGAAACCTGCCAGTGTTTAGGGAGAGGTTGAATAGATGTGTGAGAGCTGGGATAACTGCGGTGGATAGGGGAGGAATTAGCTGTGAAGGAATAGGATCATGTGGGCATGTGGTAAGGTGAGAGGTTGATAGTAAAGTAGATACTTCATCCTCGGTAACAGGGTCAAAGGAATCCATAGTGGAGGAGGGATTGGGGAAGGGTAAATGTTGGGTGTTGTCGGCTTGTGGAAAGGATGGTGGGATAGGGCCAAGCTGGGAGGAGAGCTCATTTCGGATAGTTTCAATTTTAGTTTTAAAGTGGCTGGCAAAGTCATCAGCAGTTAGACAGGAAGGGGCAGGAGGTGGGGGTGGGCAGAGGAGGGTGTTAAATGTAGCAAATAAACGTTTAGGGTTGGAGGACAGGTTTGATATTAGTGATGAGAAGTAGTGTTGTTTGGCAAGATTGAGGGCAGACAAGTAGGAGCGCAAGGTAAACTTGTAGTGGAGAAAGTCTGCTGAGGTTCGAGATTTCCTCCATAGTCGTTCTGCAGTGCGTGAGCATCTCTGTAGATAGCGTGTTTGTGTACTGTGCCATAGTTGTGGCTGAGAGCGAGGGCATTTGCTTGTGATTATGGGGGCAAGAGAGTCAAGGGTGGAAGTTAGAGTAGTGTTGTACTGTGAAGTGGCGATGTCAGGGCAGGCAAGGGTGGTGAGGGGGCTGAGAAGGGGTTTTAGTACATTTGACAATTGTTGTGGGTTGAGTGCTTGCAGGTTTCTGCGTGTTCTGATGGCAGGATTTGAAGAAGGGTGGTGAGCGGAAGATGAGGTGAGGTTGCAAGTTAGCAGGTGGTGGTCAGATAGGGGAAGTGAGGAGATGTCAAGGTTGGAGATAGTGCAGAGATTAGTAAAAATAAGGTCAATGGAGTGTCCACCACTGTGAGTTGCAGAATCTGTCCATTGTGAGAGGCCAAGGGAAGAGGTAAGTGCAAGTAATTTTGCAGTTGTTGGGGAGGTGGGGGTGTCAGTGGCTATGTTGAAATCGCCAAGAATGTGTGAAGGTATATTGGAGGAGAGAAAGTGAGGGAGCCAGGCGGCAAAGTTGTCCAGAAATTGAGAGGGTGATCCAGGTGGGCGATAGATCAGAGCTACTCGCAGAGGGATGGGAGAGAAGATGCGGATAGTGTGGACTTCAAAAGATGAGAATTGGAGGGAGGGAACAGGGGGTATGCAGTGAAAAGTACAGCGAGAGGATAGTAGTATGCCCACACCTCCACCTTGTTTGTTCCCAGGTCTAGGAGTGTGGCTGAAGTGCAGACCACCATAAGAGAGTGCGGCAGGGGAGGCAGAGTCAGATGGAGTGAGCCAGGTTTCTGTGATAGCCAGTAAATTGAGGGAGTTGGAAATGAAGAGGTCATGAATGAAGGTAAGTTTATTGCAAACAGAACTTGCATTCCAGAGGGCACATGAGAAGGGCAAAGTAGATGGTTTGTGACAAGTGATGGGTATTAGATTATGGGTGTTTGGGGCATTTGCTGCCCTGGGGACTCTGCGTGGCTGACAGCAGGTGGGAATGAGTGAGGGGCCTGGGTTAGGGGTTATATCCCCACAAGCCATCAGAAGAAGGAGAGAGAGTAAAAGCAGATGGGAATATGACTTGCAGGAGCATTTCTGCTTTTCAGCTTTAAGGGAGGGATGAGATAGTGACTGGAGGAAGGAGAGGAGCTCATGGGAGCAGAGAAGAGGAGAGGAGAGCAGGGAAGGTGAGATAGTTATATTATTGGAGACATGATGTGTAGAGACAGT
Source organism: Discoglossus pictus (assembly GCA_027410445.1). Taxonomy (NCBI): domain Eukaryota; kingdom Metazoa; phylum Chordata; class Amphibia; order Anura; family Alytidae; genus Discoglossus; species Discoglossus pictus. The sequence goes on along the minus strand of CM050163.1, from coordinate 320,883,637 downwards.
ATAAGAGAGTCTGAGAAAGAGGCAGGAGGTTATAATAAGGAAGGTGGTAATAGGCAACATAATGGCACTGTGTAAGCAAGTATTCTTGAAGGGGGTGGTTAGAGGTGATAATCAGATGTCACTGATTGAACATGTGCAGGTAATTAGTATGCCTCAATATATTAAGTGTAAACAAGGGTGGGTGGGAGGGGACTACTTTCAGGTGGACTTCTGATGGGAGATGTTTCTTTGCAGTATGCTTTTAAAAGTGTCTATAAGACAGAACAAGGAGATATTTCAGGGGGAGGGTACATTGCAGCAGTAAAATGGATCAGTGAACACAGAGCATTTCTGGTTTACAGATAAGAAACATTATTTTATGCCAATAGTAGAACAATCTGACAGTAAAAAGTCTATCTCAGCAATTATCATAACACAGATATTAATTATAATAAATAGTCCTTTGTAAACGTTGATATGGATCTGGTGAGCATCTGTTCTTCTGAAATTACCTTAGACTGCTTTCAGGTGGACTTCTGATGGGAGATGTTTCTTTCCAGTATGCTTTTAAAAGTGTCTTAGACTGCTTTCAGGTGGACTTCTGACGGGAGATGTTTCTTTGCAGTATATTTCACCTTGACTACTGATCCTAACGTATTAAGCCCTCAATAACAGAACACACTTTCTTGGACTACCCCTGTTCTTTTTAACCACTTGCCTCGCTCCACTGGACTATCTTCCTGCCTCACAACTTTAAAAAACTCGTTAAAAAAACATCTGTTTAAAGAAGCCTATCACCTTCAGCCTTAATATGCACAATGGCATACTCTACTGCATAATATGACTCACATTCTACAGTGCAACAAGCAACCACTTCCCCTTTCCTGTTTCCTTACACACTTCCATCTTGCATCTATCACCCTCCTGTATCACACCCAAACCCTTTCGTTTGTAAGTTTGCAAGCTTTCAATCTTGTAAGGTGCTTTGGGGAAAAAGACTATACATTTGATTTTAAGCTCAAAGACAGGTCCCTCGATTGTTTTGCTGTGTTAAAATAGTTTTTGCCTTGTACTTAGCCCCTGTATAGAGCTACGGAATATGTTGGCACGTTACAAATAAAGGAAGAAGATTCCAGTAGAAAGACAGATCCCAGCAGTGTGTATATTGTGCAGTCCTATGTGTTTTAGAGCAGTGTGCAGATATCAAATACGTATACTTCTAATATTTGGACACTTTGCTCAAGTTCTTGCCAGTATTAGTAGATTGCAAAGATGCTGGTGCGTTACAAATAAAGAATAATAATAATAATGATAATAATATCACAAGGGCACAGTAATTTCCTCATTGGCCACTTATGTTTTATTTAGGGAGGTATGCAGATTGTCTAGGAAAGACAAAGGCTGGCAAGTAGTTACGTTGACTAATGAGCAGTGGTAATCTAACCATTAAGTGAAAAGAGATACATTTTCTAAAAATAGGTATATTGGTCACCACTCTCATGTAGTCTTCATCAATCAAGAAATAGTTACATTATGTTTCGCTGGTGACTGACAAGAGAGGGACACTGTTTAGGTTAAATAGCGTTGTTTTACAATACTTCACAATTATTAAATTAAATGTTTGCTAAACTCTGCCAGTAGGAATTGCCACAACTTCAGTGTTGGTTAAAAGAGGTAGGATGTGTACAATGTTTATTTAATTATTTAAGTACCAGATGTTAGGGGAATTTTACCATGTGGGAGGCCAGACACAGTTCAACATACTGCAACGCATCTGTTTTGGACATGAATTCTGTGATCAACTTTCTTTGTGTGTATCCACATAACCACTTCACAAAGATATGAAAACAGAGTCAAGTGTATTTGTACCCCGCTAGGGTAAACCACATTTTACTAAGTATTTCCTTATCCAGATGTTAAGATGCCATTTCTTGTTTGATTTGGGATGAGGGCTACTTAATGGTCTCCAACACTCCCCAAAGACTCAAGTATGAATGTTTTAGTAAAGGAAAAAATAGTTTAGTCTGTATATCCCAGTTTTGCTGTGAAGATGAAGGGAGATGTAGCACAAAAAAGCTACATGATGTTTAACCTCAACTGAACACATTAAAGGGCTAGTTTAAGCACTTAAAGTTAAGTCTATTTTAGTTCAGTCTATTTTAGTTCACCATTAATTAACATTTAAAATGCATTTACAAACAACACCAAAGAAAGCATTTAGCAAGAAAAAAAACAAGAGTCCAGGATAGATAGACAGACAAATGAAATTAGGCCTTTTTCATTTTAGTTACACACATTAACTTACATTATGCATGTGAAATAATATTACAGCAGTAAAGTACCTTATTTGCATACGTGAATACACCATTACAACTGCATTTCTCAGATATAACCCAACACTTTACCCATCACACAAGAAATTAATTGACCAAACTGTAACGATTGTGATTAGACCAGATTAGATTGTGATTCTAGTTTATTCTATGGCTTGGAATTGAATTTTAATTTAAAAGAGAATCCACTATTGGAAGAAACATGCTTTCAAAAGAACGTTGAGGTAAAATTTTGGAAAGAAACGGCAGGAGATGGGTACAAAAATAACTCAAATGCTTTAAGTATCCTTTGAAGCACAGTCAAAGCTATCATTAGGAAGTGGAAGGCACCACCCAGACATATAGAGAAAATGGAAATGTATACAATACTCAAATCACTGGAGGCAACATACAATTTTAGCTGGAACTCTGAAGATAGAATGATACCAGGGAAAAATTCCCCACGTATTTTCATATAGTAAGTAGGTCCTCTAGATATTCACCCATTTATACGCCCAGTGCTAGATGGTTGGGTTCTGATTGATCCAGGCCTTTCAGACATTGACCAGTCAGGAAGGTGCCAACCAGAAAGCCATATGGCCCAATCAGAATGTCTGGGGGGGGGGGATCAAATCGGAGCTACTCACTGGCTAATGATTGGCCTATAGGAGGAGCTCCTACCAGATACTCCAGTGATGACCAACAGCCAGCCCAGGCTCCAGACGGAGCACAGGACAAAAGGAAGAGGATGCTGTTTACAAGCCACAAGCCTTCTCGATCCTCGCAAGAGAGAAAGTCCTGTGGGAGAGATGAATATCCAGCCAGGAGAAGCCATGGTCCTGGAGCAGACTACCGCCCCTTGTACAGGACCTCTAAAAAGCTGACATAGGCAATTAAAACCCATGCTGCTCGCTACCCTCTGACTGGCTCCTCATGGACCAATCGCCAACCTGCCTACCTAGGTTCTGTGCTCATTGGTTATTTCCCATTTAGTCTGGGATTTTGAAATTATTTAATCGCCAGTTCGAGTTACAGTTTTACTGATCCATTGTTTTCAGCCCTATCAATGTCCCAACTGTCCCCAATAAAGTGACACTGTCATGGATCATACTTTTCTTTTATTTAGAGGTTATAACATCTCTTTGTTATTGTTAGCCCCTTGATCCCTGTTCTGCATCCTGATGGTCCTAGAATAGAAGCCAGTCACCGAGATGCCCATCCACTCCATGGTCCAAGAAGGGATTCCTGTAGCCAAATCGGGATATTTCTGGAGCTGAGTTGGGTCATGTCAACATGACAATGAATGCCTTGAAGAGGGCAGTCTATCAATGGTCACACAGTTTGGAAGAGGTTTAATAAAAGTTGTATAGATATATCCAAACAGACTAAATGGTGTAATTCAAGCAAAAGATGCATCCACAAGTGTTAAGTAAGTGTGACATTCTCTTCTACAACCCAGTTATTTTACTTTATTATTATTTTCCGAAACGTTGCTTTTTTCATTTGGGTACTGCATGCTACAATTTGCAAATACAACTTTAAAAACTCAAATTTTATTTATCTTCTTTTTGGGCTATAGGACAATAAAATATAAACATTTTGAAAGGGGGTGATGATTTTTTATACTCACTGTATTATAGGAGGTTGACAATATTTACATATTTTCTAAGTATTAATTCACTCTATGTTACATACTACTAATATTATTTGCCTTACATAGTATGTGCATTAAGTCTTAATTGTAATGAAGAGATGTATTGCTGGTCTCTATGTCAGTGAACGGCTTTAACTAAACAAAGATACTACCACATATTAGCACAAGACTACATAAGTACTTCTAAAGCTTGTGAACTATGATTAAATTGTGTTTTCCAAATGTGAAAATATTAATATGGTTTTAATAAAATAACTGTATGACATTTATTTACATTTTACTGTCACGTTTTTATTTTTATTATTACTACTACAGTAAACTCCTGATTATCCAGGACCTGACCAACCAGCACTCTCAAGCAACCGGCACCGGCATCAATTTCCCATTTTAAATTTACTCCTGTTAAACTAGCATAACCGGCACTATCCAGCGCTATCCGGAGTTCGAGACTGCAAAAAAAAAGCTAACTTTTTTTCTAATTATTTTTTTCTGGGCTTAAATGGCCCAGTTTAGGTGCTAATGCCTTTTTAAAGGCATTTTGAGGGGTTTTGGGGTGTATAAGGGTCTTAAATTCGGGGGGCCTCATTCTATTATCGGCCGTAAATCGGCCGTAAGGCTGCGATTCCTTGCCGGGGTTCTGTTAACTCGCAATTCAATTATACGGCCCTGCAAGGATCTCCTCTTACGGCCGGCCGCATATCTTGAAACCGGCCGTAAGCTCTGAAATCTAAAAACGCAAAAATAAATTCAAGCCTGCACTGTACAGCTCTGTAAATGCTAGGGATCATATTGGGGGACATGAGGATTAAAAGTAACCCACTCTCAAGCTTGCACATCAGCCCAAACCCGAGTTCAAATTAACTGTTTATTTTCCGGCTGCGGCGTGGGCGGGTCTGAGGTGCTCCAAGCACTCTGGACTTTTTACATGTATATTTTACGTATATTAAAAAAATATTATTTTACGGATTTGAGTAAAGGGTAATTATGTGCTATTTTTGCTAACACCGAATATCACTTTATAGACTCCGCAAAGTGCAGGATGGCTTTATTTGGGCTATTTTATGTGCTTAATTGGTGCTAGCGGGACCTCTTTCCTGCAAGTAAGCTGCGTCTCGCTTTTAGCCTTGCAGAGAGGGTTCCCGGAGCAATTGAATTGCAAATAGGAATTTCTTACGGCCGATTTCCTTGCGGCCGTTTTAGATCAAAGGATTTCCTCCGGCGCGAGCGGCCGCAAGAGATAGCAAGGCACCGACCTCAAGCCTGCCGGAGTCCCCGGCCGGAGGGGAATAGAATAGCCGGAAAGCTTGCGGCCGGTCCTTGCGGCCCCGCAGCGGCTGCGGCCGATAATAGAATGAGGCCCGGGGACTCCAGATTAACTGGAAACTACACGTATCCGGCAATAGGGAGTCCCCGTAGGTACCGGATAACGGGGAGTTTACTGTATATATATTAATTATTTAACCTTCAACATGTATTACATTGGTCTTCTTTCACTATCCTAACATGTTTGGGCCATTACATTTCTTCTCTTCTAATCTATACATTATACTGCCTTTCTCCTTCATGCACTCTTCATCTTCTTTCCCCAGTTTCGGTTGATTTCTTATTTGTTTTATAGTTTCCAGCTTTAGTTTAATGGTAACTTCCTGTTGCTGCTTCTGTTCTGTCCTGGCTTTGCATTGAAATACTTTCATGCTCAGAATTCAGGAATATTTACGTTATCACTTTTACATGCATTACTCAGTACTCCAATAATAACCACATTTCACTATCCTTACATTTTTTTCAGAGCACTGTGGAATGCATGCACCATATGCAACAGATTCACATTAGTCCATGACCTTTTCATATCCTAATCTGAGCTCCTGCAGAGATCTGGTTTAACATATCAGAGATACGGGCTCCCGAGTACAATCCTTTTCCCAAAGTACTTTGAGGTCATCACTTCATAGTAAGATAAAATGTATCCACTTCATAAAAACAATATTAATACAGCAGCAACTCCTTAGTGAATTGCAGCCCTATTAAATTGCGATTCTGCCAATTGAATCGGGCTCTATATAATCTCATGGCATATTTTTTTTACAGAAGTGTTTAGTTAGTGAAAACCATGCTTTTGGATAGAAGGCCACTAAATAAAAACTACTGTAAAAAAATATGCTATGTGCTTAAATAGAGCCCTTTTAAATTTGCCAAATCGCAATTTAATAAGGCTGAAAATATGGAGCGAGGACGTTTTTAGTTCTGTAGATATCTACATCACTGATTGAATCATGGATTTAACAGTAGCAATTACAGCATTATTACACATCTTTAAGACATCTTGAGAAATTCCTGGAACCTTGGAATAATTCAGGATCAGCCATAGACAGACAAGGATGTCCCCCTGGTAGGACAATGCTAATATTACTTTAGCTGATAGAGAAGTGTAATGGCGCCAGACACTGATGGCTTAAAGGACCACATAAAAAGTATATAAATTAGTATTTAATAGGGGAAGGGTTGGTGTCTATGTTTTAGGTTATCTCTAAACATATACAGCCTTATTAAATTGCAATTCGGCAAATCTAAAGGGCTCTCTATAAGCACAGAGCATATGTTTTACAGAAGTTGGTAGTTAGTGAACTTCTATCCAAAAGCAAGGTCTTCACTAACTAAAAAATTCTGTAACAAAAATATGCTGTGTACTTATATAGAGCCCTATAGATGTGCCGAATTGCAATTTAATAAGGCTGATAGTAACTTAGAGGGATCTCTTTACAGATCTGTGTTCTCACTGTATTCTAAAACTTTTGGTCTGGCACTCAGAATTTTACTTAATCTGATGATGTAACCTTTGTATGTGACTCATGTTTTCTTACAATACCCCTGTGTAAAAAACATATCAAGAAAGCAACTGGGAGTTTTGGTTACAGTGACCTAATTTCATAAATCAAATATTGGTATACTGTTACCTTTTAATTGTGGTTTATTTATATACTGTACTTTTTGTGTTTGACTTAATCAAACAAAGGTCGTCTCTGCAAAATACAACATTTTGTTGTGTTCATTTGTATAGTTTTCACATGGAATCAATGGAAAGCATTTTTTTTTTTCAAAGATTGTATTTGTTAATGTGTCATAGTATGTTTCCTTTTTTCATTTGAAAGTCCAAGAAAAAAATATACTGCTTAAAATGTTTAACTATCCTGGGCTTTCACTTGTCAGCCAATATGCAGTAATATCAATGAAAGAGTCACACTTGTGTTCCAATGTCAGTCTCGCGAGTTCTCTGTGTATGGAGACACATTTCCCATCTGTTTCAATGAATAGGTTTTACTTAGTATTTGTCCTTGCAGAAAACATTTGTAATGTTTAAAATGTTAAAGGCATGAAAAAATAGGTTTTGTGTCCCTTGAATCCAAACAATATTTTATAGCTGACATTTTTTTAAGCTTTGTAGGTGGTTTTCCATTATATTCCTGTGTAAATACATGGTAAACATACATTATCTCACAAAAGTGAGTTCACCCCTTACATTTTTGTAAATATTTTATTATATCTTTTCATGTGACAACACTGAAGAAATGACACTACAATGTGAAGTAGTAAGTGTACCTCCTGTATAACAGTGTAAATGTGCTGTCCCCTCAAAATAACTATACACACAGCCATTAATGTCTAAACCATTGGCAACAAAAGTGAGGGTTTAGGTCTGGAGACATGCTTGGCCAGTCCATCACCTTTACCTTTGGCTTCTTTAGCAAGGCAGTGGTCGTCTTGAAGGTGTGTTTGGGGTCGATATCATGTTGGAGTACCGCCCTGAGGCCCAGTCTCCAAAGGGATGGGATCATGCTCTGCTTCAGTATGTCACGTGTTGGCATTAATGGTTTCCTCAATGAACTGTAGCTCCCCAGTGCTAGCAGCACTCATGCAGGCCCTTGCTAAAGAAGCTGAAGGTGATGGACTGGCCAAGCATGTCACCAGACCTAAACCCTATTGAGCATCTGTGGAACATCCTCAAACAGAAGGTGGGGGAGTGCAAGGTCTCTAACATCCACCAGCTCCGTGATGTCATCATGGAGGAGTGGAAGAGGACTCCAGTGGCAACCTGTGAAGCTCTGGTGAACTCCATACAAAATATTGACACTTTGGGCCCAATTTGGACTTTTCCACTTAGGGGTGTACTCACTTTTGTTGCCAACGGTTTAGACATTAATGGCTGTGTGTTGAGTTATTTTGGGAGGACAGCAAATTTCGAAGCATGTGTGGGAGAAGAAGTGTCATAAACTAATAGCTGCAGTTATATAGTATTTCTCCTTTGCCTCCTCACTCATCAGATTCCAAGCTAGCAGGAAGTGCTAAAGCCAGACAAAAATTATGATTTTAAAACATTTTATGCTCATGGCTTACATAGCTGGCAATATTGTAAATGTGTTAGATACTTCACAAATGTGAAGTTTTTACTGATCTGCTCTGGTCGGCTTGTAGGTGGAATAACTGTATGCACATGTAACTCATTCCCCTTGTGCATATATGGGTGGGGTGCTGCCTTATTGAGGTCACTGTGTATGGCCTGGCTTTTACATTTTATATAACCAACAGCTGCATATATTTTCTCACTGAAAGGGAAGACCTCACTGTATTGAAGATGTCCCAAGGTGTCAAGATTTGCTAACATATTGAAACCTTCTCTTAAAAGGGACATGTAGGGTTCCCTGTGTTTAAATTTTTAAAAAAATATGTACGTTTTTATTTGCAACATTATCCACTCTGTTTTTACTTACTAAGACCTTCAAATTCAGCAATTCAGCAGCACCCTTCTGTGATTGGCTAGTACATCTAGTACTAGAGAAACTCATTAACTACATGGGGCATACCTATGTGATGTTTTAATATTAAAAATAGTGAAACTTCCATGTCCCTTTAACATAAGCTGTCTTATGTCACTGTTTACTCTACTGCTCTTTTTCCTATATTACAGTGTGATCCAGTGTTTAGGTTGAATCGTCCTATGTTGATACCGATTAGAATTAAATTAGAAGATAAATCCTGTATTTTTTGTTTCCTTTATATTCCTATGTGACAGTGTTATTATAGATTTTTTAGAAGTTCTGTGATATCAAAACCAATAATCTGTTCTTATTGTAAAATGTAACTATTTCACACTACTTGCAAACCTTATGTATGATGTCTTGTTCTAGCAGTCTTTATCTTCAATATTCTTCACTCCTGCTCTTTATCACATATATAGTTGTGAGCAAGCGGGCCATTGCTAACGCTGTGGGCTCGTGTAGCGAGCCTGCGGGTCCGCAAAGCGAGCCCGCAGCAACTGCGGCCCTCGCAAAATTTACGGACTTGCGAATCAAAAACACGAGACGTGTCACGACCCATTGCGGCCTCAGAAAAAACGCCCGAAACCTGCGCACATGAAAACATGAAAAACACAATAAATACACACAACAAATACAAAAAAAGCACAGCTACAGCAAGGGGGGGCACCCAGGACCTCGAAAACTGAAGTTACACCTTAATTTACCTCCAAATAAAAGAGTTTAGACACCCGAAAATCCCCTAAGCGAGAGAAAAAATGGGCGCCGAAAAAAATGAAAACGAGGCTACAGCACTCTAAAAACGCGAAACACCACCAAACACCTACGGATTTTCCGAAAAAGATGTACAAGATCCGAAAACAAGGACGCAACCCGCCGACCGGAAAAACATTAGAAACAAAATAAATACACACAACAAACACATAAAAAGGTTATCCACAGCAAGGCGGGCACCGGGGACCTCTGCAAGTGAAGGTACACCTCCATTTAAGTCCAAATTTTGGAGTTTAGACACCCGAAAATCACCTAAGCGAGAGAAAAAATGGCCGCCGAACAAAACGAAAACGAGGCTAAAGGACCCTGAACACGCAAAACACCACCAAACACCTACAGATTTTCCAAAAAAGTCAGACGACTTCCAAAAACAAGGACACAAAATCAGCCACAGCCTCATACCACACATTAGGCGCCATTTTAGAACACTAACTTATACAATCCGGAAGTACACAGCTACGCTAACGGTTTGGTCTCGCGCACGCACACTATTACACTACACACATTCATGACGCTTACACAGCAGCTCCACAGCACTGATGCAGCAACATGAAAACAGATTGCCAGCTCTTCAACACAATGCTTCCCGCATATATTACTTCACAATAGGTAAAGTATATTAATTTCTTATTTTATTAATTATTCATTGCCATACCCCAAAAAAACACCAACAATGCTCATAGGACACAAACAACCAAGAGCCTCGCAATGAGCGCCGAAGGATCTTAAAACACCAACAAAATTAATTTCGCACACAAACAACATTATCTGCCTTACAATCTTATTGCCGTCATTTTTTGACGGGCAAGTCGATAGTGTTTTATAATGTAATACATTCAGATGTGCATAATCATAGACATGTAAATAAAGATTTTTGCAATTGGTTGTTATTAAATATTTTGAGCAGAAGTTTTAGACAAATGAGTTTGAAAATCTAAAGTGTATATTATTTGTGCAGAGCCTCTCTCTCTCTACTTTGCCTTATCCAGGGCAATTAATTAAAGGTATATCTAAAGGTTTCCCTGTATTTACCTTTTGCTGATCTATCACATGCTGCTTATAACAGAAACACACATTACATGAGTCATTATATACACATTTCTATTTAAAAATAACACTTGTTTTCCACATCCGAGAGCTGCTTACATAGGCACAGTGTACCTCTCAATAGAAACACTACCTTTGTGTATGGATTTAAACCGTTTACTAACCTTCAAGCCAAGACCAGCACAATGCAGAGAGATCTACAGAGCAATGTCTGACTCCTCCTTGCTTCCTTGTGCAGGGGACCATACAAGCCATGATGCCTTCCTGTACAAACTGCTATCGCTGATTGATACAATGTATTAGCTGCCTGTAATTGGTCAAAACAAATTCTGTATTTTATGCTAATTTTAGAAGGGATTTCTAGGGGTGAAAATCAACTGCTTGTAAACTCAAGATATTTAGCAAACTTTAAGGTAAGTAGAATATTGTTTTTTTTTGGTATCTGTTCATACTCTGCTGATTCTCCTCTATCAGATGCATTTATAATCCAGGAAAATTAAATATGCCTTGAATCCTCAAAGTGGGGCTTTGTAAGGAAGAGTATACCAAGTTGAAATATATAATGAACAGACTGTAACAGTAAAAAATATTTGTGACTTCTACCATTTATCCAACGAGGAATGCTCTTCTTCTTTATGCCCCCACTGTGAGAGTTAAAAGTCCAGTGTACGCACTTTTCATGTTAAAACAATTTTAAAATCAAATTAAATTACAAATTTATGATAAAGGAGCTAAAATATTTTTAAATGATATTGTCTGGCTAAATCTGATTTTTTTTTTTATGTTAATTAATGGTGACTTAAAATAGGTTTAACATAAGCTTATACAGCGCTACGGAATATGTTGGCGCGTTACAAATCAAGATAATAATAATACGCTCTGTACACTATCCCTTTAACTAATGGTTCTTTATATGTAGATTTAGATAGAGGTCCTTAATAGATAATTTATGCTAAAAATATTACATTTTCAAGCTGAATTATTTAATACCTCCACTTATTTTTTTTAAACAACAACCTGTTATTTTATATATTTTTATAGTTTTAGTATCTGCACTATATGGTGGCATTGCTGTGTCCCTTTAAATTTAAAGGCATATCCTGCTTGAGAGTTCTAGAACAAGCTTTCTTTGAAACAGCAGTCAGAATAAACAAGAAGAATTGGAATTCCCTCATTACAATAATTACTGGTGTATGAAACAGGTTCCCAGTGGACATATTTATATTTCAGTATAACAATTAAGAGAAAATGTAGTCTGTGAACTGGTGGTACTGTAGCAAAAAAATCTACTTAAGTCTCAACCTGAGATATACTTTCTGAAAGTGTTGAACACTGAATCATTATTCTTCCAGGCAGCAGAAAATGGAGTCTGAAAGCAAACAGACCAGAGTCGCAATAAATTTAAACCTCTGCTATACAAATCCAATTCTTTTTTTAATGGTGTTTTTGGGGGGAAAATCAGCAGTAAATGTGGAGGGGGTAATGTTTATGATGGGATTTTGATACAAACCAGATGGCAAGGAGTTAGGTGAAAGACTTTCTAGGGGGAGATTAAAAAAATAATACTTAACGCTAATGTCATATTACCAATCATCTCAGTGTTTGAGGACTTGTGTTTTTTTTTTTTTTGCACTGCTTAAAGATTTATAATCCAGTTCCCAGACATTTCACATGTTTAATGGAATAGGAAATGTCAGCATTTCTTCTGTTTGTTTTATTTCAGATATGCAGATAGATCAGGCTTGTTAAAAAGATCCCATATCAAATTCTCTACACTGCTGAAAGAAAAATGGGACGTTGTGGTAACATATTCATGATGATATTCATAGTTTTCGTTTATTGATATTGAATAAGTTAAGGTGAAATTAAAGGGCAGCTGAAGTCAACATATGTGCTCTGTACCATTAGGAAAGCATAGGAGAAAAGTGTTTTCCTTTTTAAAATTGATGCTGAATTTATGGAGTTATGGCAAATAGAATTCAGGGTAGTTGAGAGTCTTGCCTCTGCCTGAATGAGTAATGAGCTTTGAACCACGTGGTTGTAATGAATATGAATTAGAATCAGGCATAGAACCTTTGAATCAGACAGTGGCTATGTCATATGTAACTACTTGATAATATTCTAGCAGCTAATGAAACATCAGATAATAATCTGAGCTAAAAGTGTGTGTGTGATGCTTTTAAAATAGTTATTTGAATAATTATGTGAACTAATTATTGCAATTATATATATATATATATATATATATATATATATATATATATACTGTATATATATATATATATATATATATATATATATATATATATATTTATTTAAACAAAAATTAGGCTTTATGGGCAGTGTCAGCAACATACTGCAACATGTGGCTGAGACATAGTCACTGATTGGCTTGTAAGCGATACCACACAGTTTGTACCACAAAGTATGTGCCTTCACAAGCTGCAGATTCAGTAAAAACAGAGCTTATAAGCACTTCTTAATAAAATAAAGTACATAAAAGTAAATAAATACATAGGTATATATTATATACATAGTACAACCCAGAAAACGTCCATAAAGAACCATTTTATCCATGTATTTACAATATGCTACTTGATATTGGACAACACATCTGTACAAAATAAATAAAATAAATGTATAATCATTCAGCTGGAAACAGCCATTGCTTTTGTTGAGCTGTTTATTTAATCTGCCTTCTTAGCAGAGAATGGCCTTGTATACTAATATGATTTCCATACAAAAACCTGGCCATAAGGATTGCCACATATTAACTGTAGCAGCGGAAAATTTCTGTGCCTTCAATGTCTTCCCCATTAGTAGAAGAAGAAACTAAAAAGTTGACTACCCAATGATAAAACCAGATAATAAACATATCCCTGAGCCCCCAAATGGTACTTTTTGGAGGTGTGGAAGGAAGATAGGTAAAGAATGGAGATTTTTAAAAACTTTTTTTCTTTTTTTTTAAATATATATAATGAGGAACTGGATAACCAAGAAAGCTCTATCAGTCTTATAATTAAAACAAGATTTGCTCAAACATATGAGTGTGTAGAACAAATTGACAGTCTTGAAAATGTTTAAAAGTGGGAAAAAAATTATTCAAAGGATAGTTAAAATCGATTTTCGCTTGGTGAAAAGTTTTTTTATTGTTTCCTTTTAGTGGAGAGAATATGTATTATTATTATTATTATTTTTATTAACTTTTATTTGTAACGCGCCAACATATTCTATAACGCAATACAGGGGATAAAAAACTAGGAAAAATACAGCATTAACAATCTTCCAAAAATGGAGGACCCTGTTTTTGGAAAATTGAAGCAAAATGTACTTTTTAAAATGTGTTAACCATTTGATGGATGTATGTATTTCTTATTTTCATATAATTGAAAGTATGCTCCATTTTATTGTGCCAATCTTATGCGATATTTATGGTATTATGAATTCTATTTTAAAATTGTATTTGTTTGTGATAACTAATGATATTTTTTTCTGATGTAAAAACCTCGGATGAGATGTATTTAAAAAAAAAAAACTTGATTCCCTCTCTAGGTTTAAGAACCACAAAAATCCCCTATATGTGCTCTGCACCATTAGATAGAGGGTGTATAAGCAGAGAGAAAAAGTAATTTTGAAAATTGATGCTGAATTTGTCGAGTTATGATCAGTTGAAGTTTGGCTGATTCAGTGACTTAACTGTGTCTGAGTAATAAGCTCTGTACCGCGCAGAGCAATGATTAATTAATTAGATTTGGGTGCAGAAGCTTTCAGTGATTGAATCAGGCAGTGATTGACTCATTGTAACTACTTATCGTTATAGTTATATATTCTAGCAGCAGAGGCAATAGTTGCTGAAATAGCTCACACAAAGACTAATATATCTTTACTGTTTTAAAAATCAGATATATATTTTTAGGTTATATAATAAAGCATATGTCAGCATGAGAGCATGAGACACTGATGTCTGTTTGTTTTTTTGTTTATGTGAATAATAATTATATAAACATTTCATAGTACGTCTGTGTTCACATTTGAATGTCTAAAACAAGTTAAAAAACCTGCTTCCAGCTCAGAATTCTGGGAAAAAACATTTATTACATTGCATTCTGGGAAGCTGAGCAGAGAGTGCAAATGTATATATATATATATATATATATATATATATATATATATATATATATATATATATATATATACATAAATAAATGATTTTTTTTTTTTTAAAGTGGAAAGCAGGGGATTCAAACCCATGGCTTAGCAATGAAAAAATATTTAAAAAAGGATGCTTACCACTGCGCCACCGTACTCTTCCAATAAATATATCCCTAATGTAATGTGTTACAGTTACAAACTCAAGCCTTATTATTTATGCAGGTTCTTGTGGGACGGTTTCAAGGGCTAAACCAAAATGACAATATCTATTATTGATCAATTTTAAAAATGTAAACACATTTTCCACATGATTTTCCACCCTCTAACGGACGCTGCAGAGCACATATGGCGGATTTTGTGGTCCTTTGATTTCAAATTATAATTATTTTCTAAAAACCATTGCGTATTATCAAATGGTGTTCTTCAAAAGAGCATATTGTAAGTATGGGACTACATTAGTGCTGTAATTTCTCCTGTGCCATTTATTTTAAAAGTGGTAAGCAAAGGTCATTTAGAGGAGAGGAAAGCTGATACCCTGGGACTCATGGGACTAACTACTACTGAAATATCATCAATTTTAAATCTATTTCCCATTTGCCATGAGTTAACACTATCAAGACCTAATAAAATAACAGCCCGTCAGATGTTGGAAGGTGTTGGTAGAGAACTGTAAAACTGAAATGGAAAAGAGGCAGGAAGAAATGCTAACCTGGAGCTAAAAGAAAGAAAGAGGAAAAATCCAGCTGAGTGCAGAGACTGAATGCAGCTGTAAAAGCTCCAGATGTTTCTTTTTAACTGATCAGACAGACAGAATTCTCTGACTCCAATGGGCCTAGACTGAAATTGCAGGAAAACTGGATAAAGAGATTACGCATCAGCAGATGAGCATAGAAATAACACGTTGCACTTTCTGTATAAGAACAGCCATAACTCACTTAATTATATACAGTATCTCGCAAAAGTGAGTACACCCCTCACATTTTTGTAAATATGTTATTATATCTTTTCATGTGACAACACTGAAGAACACTCCGCTACAATGTAAAGTAGTAAGTATACAGCCTGTATAACAGTGTAAATTTCCTGTCCCCTCAAAATAACTCAACACACAGCCATTAATGTCTAAACCGTTGGCAACAAAAGTGAGTACACCCTAAGTGGAAATGTCCAAATTGGGCCCAAAGTGTCAATATTTTGTGTGGCCACCATTATTTTCCAGCACTGCCTTAACCCTCCTGGGCATGGAGTTCACCAGAGCTTCACAGGTTGCCACTGGAGTCCTCTTCCACACCTCCATGATGACATCACAGGGCTGGTGGATGTTAGAGATCTTGCACTCCCCCACCTTCTGTTTGAGGATGCCCCACAGATGCTCAATAGTGTTTAGGTCTGGAGACATGCTTGGCCAGTCCATCACCTTCAGCTTCAGCTTCTTTAGCAAGGCAGTGGTCGTCTTGGAGGTGTGTTTGACTGTAGGCAAGACACACTTGTCTTTGTACTCCTCACCTGGTTGCCGCCACACACGCTTGATACCATCTGAACCAAATAAGTGTGTCTCTTCCAGTAATCCATGTCCCTAGTCTGCTTGTCCTCAGCAAACTGTTTGCAGCTTTCTTGTGCATCATCTTTAGAAGAGGCTTCATTCTGGGACGGCAGCAATGCAGACCAATTTGATGCAGTGTGCCGTGTATGGTCTGAGCACTGACAGACTGCCCCCCACCCCTTCAACCTCTGCAGCAATGCTGGCAGCACTGATACATCTATTTACCAAAGACAACCTCTGGATATGACACTGAGCACGTGCACTCAACTTCTTTGGTCGATCATGGTGAGGCCTGTTCTGAGTAGGACCTATCCTGTGAAACCGATGTATGGTCTTGCCCACCGTGGTGCAGCTCAGTTTCAGGGTCTTGGCAATCTTCGTATAGCCTAGGCCATCTTTATGTAGAGCAACAATTCTTTTTTTTAGATCCTCAAAGATTTATTTGTCATGAGGTGCCATGTTGAACTTCCAGTGACCAGTATGAGAGAGTGTGAGAGAGATAAACCAAATTTAACACACCTGCTCCCCATTCACACCTGAGACCTTGTAACACTAAAGAGTCACATGACACCAGGGAGGGAAAATGTCTAATTGGGCCCAATTTGGACATTTCCACTTGGGGGTGTACTCACTTTTGTTGCCAACAGTTTAGACATTAATGGCCGTGTGTTGAGTTATTTTGAGGGGACAGGCAGTACACTTACTGCTTTACATTGTAGCAGAGTGTTATTTCTTCAGTGTTGTCGCATGAAAAGATATAATAAAATATTTACAAAAATGTGAGGGGTGTACTCATTTTTGTAAGAAACTAATAATGTACAACAAAAATGTATTGTGCGAATAAGTACCATTTGAGTTGTTTAGCAGATATGTATTTATTGTAATGTAGTGCATAAGGGAATGAAGTTCCTTACATAAAATATATTTTTTACAAATATTAAAGAAATAGTGACATAATGTTTGTATATCTGTATCAGAAAACAAATCAGTTTTGTCTAATTTTACCTAGTATCTTTAATTAAAATTATCATAATGATATGTGATATAAATCCTGAAAAGGACAGTAACAGCAAGCTTCAGACACAGAGAGTTAATGTTTTACAGTGTAGGTAAATGCTACAGTTAAACAATATTTATGGAAAATCACTGATGCTCAATAGAAGCAGTTAAAAAATAAAAAAAAGTGTATTGGTTCAAAAATAAATCGCAGCACTGATACAAAACTTACCTCAGATGGCAAGCTGGTAACAATATAAAGGAATAACTAATATGTTTCATGCTGGAGTTACAACAGTGGCGGCTCGTCCATAGGGGCGTCAGGGCAAGCGCCCCCCCAAATATTTTTTACTGCAGGTCACTGCTGTGTGCAATGCTAAACTAGTATCTATTCTATTGTTGTAGCTTTTCCCTGCACGCGCCACGCTGTGTGATCAGATTACACTACTGCACTTACACTAACCTTTAGACTCTATGAATGAGTCATGACCGTTAATGAATTCCACCCACCAACCAGGGAAAAGCTATGCATGGGCAGTGATAAATGTATCCATTTCAATGACTGACAGTCTTCCATCATTGACCAATCAATGATGGAAGGCTGTACAGTTGTCAGGAGAACCACCTAAGCCCATCCAGACCGTTAGCCCAGGGCGCCCACCAGCTAATAGAGCCTCGAGTTTAATTTTGATTGACAGCTCCCTGTTAATAAAACCACCATAAGCCAGGCCCAGCCCTCTCTTCGTTTCCTGCTCCCGCTGAGACTGAGACCTCCCTGGCTGAAACTACTCACTCAGACTGACCCAACCTACAACAGTAAGTCCTAACTGCCCTGGCCAAACCCCTAGTCCCCCTAATAAACTTAGGGCTACACTAGTACCCCACTATGCCTGCCTGCCACACAATTACACATGTGGCCTCGTGCCAAGCCCGGTGATGACCCTGTCACCACGGTCACCCCCCCCCCCCCCCCCATAGGCCCATCTGCCACCTCAGTCGCCGACAGGACCATGTGGTCACCCACCCAGCATAAGCCCGATGGACCCGGTAACTCCTACCCCCCCAGACCCGGTCATCACCCCCCCTAAGGACAGGAGGCCCATGGGGCCCCGTGCCAACCCTGGTGTGACCCCACAAACCACCCTGACCTAAGTCTGACCCAGCTACTACCAACTGAGGTCACTTGGTCTTGGGGGTAGGTAGGTGGCTTGGTAGTACCCAGCCACCTACCTACAACCCTGACCCAGTGACCCCAACCCACCATGGCCCAACTATATCAACCCACCTATCAGCCTGACCTAATGACCCCCACCCTGACCTAACTACCAACTTGGTAGTTGGGCCAGGGTGGGGTGTGGTCACTTGGTCAGGGTGATAGGTAGGTGGAGTGGTAGTACCAGGCCAAGCCACCGACCTACAACCCTGACCCAGTGACCCACACCCCACCCTGGCCCAACTAGCAATTCACCTAATAGCCTATCTGACCTAATGACCCCCACCCTGACCTAACTACCAACTTGGTAGTTGGGCCAGGGTGGGGTGTGGTCACTGGGTCAGGGTGATAGGTAGGTGGAGTGGTAGTACCAAGCCAAGCCACCGACCTACAACCCTGACCCAGTGACCCACACCCCACCCAGGCCCAACTAGCAATCCACCTAACAGCCTGCCTGACCTAATGACCCCCACCCTGACCTAACTACCAACTTGGTAGTTGTGCCAGGGTAGGGTGTGGTCACTGGGTCAGGGTGATAGGTAGGTGGAGTGGTAGTACCAGGCCAAGCCACCGACCTACAACCCTGACCCAGTGACCCACACCAGCTCCCTGTTAATAAAACCACCATAAGCCAGGCCCAGCCCTCTCTTCGTTTCCTGCTCCCGCTGAGACTGAGACCTCCCTGGCTGAAACTAATCACTCAGACTGACCCAACCTACAACAGTAAGTCCTAACTGCCCTGGCCAAACCCCTAGTCCCCCTAATAAACTTAGGGCTACACTAGTACCCCACTATGCCTGCCTGCCACACAATTACCCATGTGGCCTCGTGCCAAGCCCGGTGATGACCCTGTCACCACGGTCACCCCCCCCCCCCCCCCCCCCCGTAGGCCCATCTGGCCACCTCAGTCGCCGACAGGACCATGTGGTCACCCACCCAGCATAAGCCCGATGGACCCGGTAACTCCTACCCCCCCAGACCCGGTCATCACCCCCCCTAAGGACAGGAGGCCCATGGGGCCCCGTGCCAACCCTGGTGTGACCCCACAAACCACCCTGACCTAAGTCTGACCCAGCAACTACCAACTGAGGTCACTTGGTCTTGGGGGTAGGTAGGTGGCTTGGTAGTACCCAGCCACCTACCTACAACCCTGACCCAGTGACCCCAACCCACCATGGCCCAACTATATCAACCCACCTATCAGCCTGACCAAATGACCCCCACCCTGACCTAACTACCAACTTGGTAGTTGGGCCAGGGTGGGGTGTGGTCACTTGGTCAGGGTGATAGGTAGGTGGAGTGGTAGTACCAGGCCAAGCCACCGACCTACAACCCTGACCCAGTGACCCACACCCCACCCTGGCCCAACTAGCAATTCACCTAATAGCCTATCTGACCTAATGACCCCCACCCTGACCTAACTACCAACTTGGTAGTTGGGCCAGGGTGGGGTGTGGTCACTGGGTCAGGGTGATAGGTAGGTGGAGTGGTAGTACCAAGCCAAGCCACCGACCTACAACCCTGACCCAGTGACCCACACCCCACCCAGGCCCAACTAGCAATCCACCTAACAGCCTGCCTGACCTAATGACCCCCACCCTGACCTAACTACCAACTTGGTAGTTGTGCCAGGGTAGGGTGTGGTCACTGGGTCAGGGTGATAGGTAGGTGGAGTGGTAGTACCAGGCCAAGCCACCGACCTACAACCCTGACCCAGTGACCCACACCTCACCCTGGCCCAACTAGCAATCCACCTAACAGCCTGCCTGACCTAATGACCCCCACCCTGACCTAACTACTAACTTGTTGGTTGGGCCAGGGTGGGGTGTGGTCACTGGGTCAGGGTGATAGGTAGGTGGAGTGGTAGTACAAGGCCAAATCACCGACCTACAACCCTGACCCAGTGACCCACACCCCACCCTGGCCCAACTAGCAATCCACCTACCTTAAAGTAAAAAAAAAAAAACTCAACAAAAAAACACAACAACAATACATTCCCCCCCCCCCCCCCATATTTTTATTCCATTTTTAGAAGTTACAGGCAATGTATCTTTAACATTGCAGTTAAAATAAAAATAATAAATTGCCTGTCACTTTTAAAGATAAAATTAAAATAAGGGAAGGGGAAAAAAAAACAATAATAAAGTAAACAACAGCACATACTTACCTGTCAAATTGACCCCTCCAGCGGTGGCCTTCTGCCCTGGATAGTCGGGCATTCCAATCAATTTTGTTTGAAGCCCATGTCCTTCAATCTTGATAGTAGCCCTTGTCCTCATCTTGATTGAAGCCATTGTCCATCCATTCTGGCCCATTGCAAGAGGCCTTCACCTAAAAAACCCGACGCTCAAAAAAAAAAAAAAAAACAATCTAATGGAGCTCCTCCTACAAGGAGCTCCCCCTGGAGACTAATTGATTTTTTCCCACGCTCTGCCTTTTATACTATTTTTGAAGGACTCTGATTGGCTGACATTTTTTGATTGACATTGATTTCAACCAATCAGAGTCTTTAAAAAATTAGCAAAGCAGGTATGGAAGCCTGTAAGGGCAAAAAACGTTAGTGTGAACTTGTTTGTATTATACATATTACAGGGCTATTTATGTGATATACATGTTACAGGATAATATTCTGTAACATGTATAGCAAATAAATAGCACTGTAATATGTATAATAAATAATGTCTAATACAAATACATGAGCAATAATCAAATAATTAATAAAGTACATCAATTAATCAATTAATAAATATCAATTAATATATTTTTTTGTTTTATGTATATTGCTTTATGTGTGTGTGTATATATATATATATATATATATATATATATATTGATTGATTGATTTATATATTGATTGATTTATATATTGATTGATAGTTATATTGATTGATAGATATATTGATTTATATATATATATATATATATATATATTGATATATATATATATATATATATATATATATTGATTGATAGATATATTGATTTATATATATATATATATATATTGATTGATATATATATATATATTGATATATATATATATATTGATATATATATATATATATATTGATTGATATATATATATTGTGATATCTATATGTATATATATTGATATATATATATTGATATATATATATATTGATATATATATATATTGATATATATATATATATATATTGATATATATATATATATATATTGATATATATATATATATATATATATATATAATTATATCTATATAATTATATCTATATAATTATATATCTCAATATATATATATTTATATATATATATATATATATATATATATATATATATATATATATATATAATCAATATATATATACTAGCGAATTGCCCGTCAAAAAATGACGGCAATGAAATTGTAAGGTAGCTAATGCTGTTTGAAATATATAATACATTAATAAATGAATATACTTTACCTATTTTAAAGCATTGTGTGGAAGAGCTGTGAATGTGTTTTGATGTTGCTGCAGCATTAGTGGTGTGGATCTGCTGTGTAAGCGTGCTGAATGTGTGCAGTGTAACACTGTGCGTGCGCGAGGCCAAACCGTTAGCGTAGTCGTGTACTTCCGCATTGGCGTAAAATGGCGAGTAATGTGTGGTATACGTCTGTATCGGAATATCCGTAGGTGTTTTGTGGTGTTTTGCGAGTTTCTTGTGGTGTTTTGCGAGTTTAGAGTGCTGTAGCCTCGTTTTCGTTTTGTTCGGCGGCCATTTTTTCTCTCGCTTCGATTTTTTTTTAGTCTCTAAACTGTTTTATTTCGAGTAAAATCGAGGTGTAAGTTGTATTTTTGAGGTGCTGGGTGCTCCCTCTTGGTGTAGGTAAGTTTTTTGTGTATGTGCTGTGTGTATGTATTGTGTTTTACATTTTGTAATGTTTGCGAGTTGCGTCCGAGTGTTGCGAGCCCGCAGCGTTAGCAACAACTCGTACGCTCACAACTATATATGTGATATATCTCAAGATATATATATATATATATTTTTAGTATTTTTATTTCATTTTTTTTAATGTACAGTTTGGGCCTATATAATTTTGATTGGTTATTTAAGGTTTTTAAGGTGCGGTTGGGGCCTATATGGTCACACTTGGTTATTTAAGGTTTATAAGGTGCGAGTGGGGCCGATATGGTCACACTTGATCTTTTAAGGTTTTTAAGGTGCGGTTGGGGCCCATATAGTCACACTTGGTCTTTTAAGGTTTATAAGGTGCGGTTGGGGCCTATATGGTCACACTTGGTCTTTTAAGGTT
Source organism: Discoglossus pictus (assembly GCA_027410445.1). Lineage (NCBI taxonomy): Eukaryota > Metazoa > Chordata > Amphibia > Anura > Alytidae > Discoglossus > Discoglossus pictus. The sequence goes on along the minus strand of CM050163.1, from coordinate 320,860,880 downwards.
TTTAAGGTGCGGTTGGGGCCTATATGGTCACACTTGGTAATTTAAGGTTTTTAAGGTGCGGTTGGGGCCTATATGGTCACACTTGGTCTTTTAAGGTTTTTAAGGTGCGGTTGGGGCCTATATGGTCACACTTGGTCTTTTAAGGTTTTTAAGGTGTGGTTGGGGCCTATATGGTCACACTTGGTTATTTAAGGTTTTTAAGGTGCGGTTGGGGCCTATATGGTCACACTTGGTCTTTTAAGGTTTTTAAGGTGCGGTTTTGGCCTATATGGTCACACTTGGTTATTTAAGGTTTTTAAGGTGCGGTTGGGGCCTATATGGTCACACTTGGTCTTTTAAGGTTTTTAAGGTGCGGTTGGGGCCTATATGGTCACACTTGGTTATTTAAGGTTTTTAAGGTGCAGTTGGGGCCTATATGGTCACACTTGGTCTTTTAAGGTTTTTAAGGTGCGGTTGGGGCCTATATGGTCACACTTGGTCTTTTAAGGTTTTTAAGGTGCGGTTGGGGCCTATATGGTCACACTTGGTCTTTTAAGGTTTTTAAGGTGCGGATGGGGCCTAAATGGTCACACTTGGTCTTTTAAGGTTTTTAAGGTGCGGTTGGGGCCTATATGGTCACACTTGGTCTTTTAAGGTTTTTAAGGTGCGGTTGGGGCCTATATGGTCACACTTGGTCTTTTAAGGTTTTTAAGGTGCGGTTGGGGCCTATATGGTCACACTTGGTTATTTAAGGTTTTTAAGGTGCGGTTGGGGCCTAGATGGTCACACTTGGTCTTTTAAGGTTTTTAAGGTGCGGTTGGGGCCTATATGGTCACTCTTGGTTATTTAAGGTTTTTAAGGTGCGGTTGGGGCCTATATGGTCACACTTGGTCTTTTAAGGTTTTTAAGGTGCGGTTTTGGCCTATATGGTCACACTTGGTTATTTAAGGTTTTTAAGGTGCGGTTGGGGCCTATATGGTCACACTTGGTCATTTAAGGTTTTTAAGGTGCGGTTGGGGCCTATATGGTCACACTTGGTCTTTTAAGGTTTTTAAGGTGCGGATGGGGCCTAAATGGTCACACTTGGTCTTTTAAGGTTTTTAAGGTGCGGTTGGGGCCTATATGGTCACACTTGGTCTTTTAAGGTTTTTAAGGTGCGGTTGGGGCCTATATGGTCACACTTGGTCTTTTAATGTTTTTAAGGTGCGGTTGGGGCCTATATGGTCACACTTGGTCTTTTAAGGTTTTAAAAGTTACGGTTTGGGTCTTGAACGTTCTAATTTTTTTTTTTGTCTCTATCTGCCCCAGGTGCAAACTCTCTGTGGAAGCAGATTTGTTTGGACTAGTTGGTTGACTTACTGAACGTGAATACCCCAAGAAGGAGAGTCAACTGTTGGTGAGTATCATTGCTTTGAATTTTCTGTCCATGCGTATAGGTGCAAATTTGATGTTAATGTAGTCTTGTCACATGAGGGTTTGCAATCTGTAATGTATACCAATGAATTCAACACACTGTTAATTTAAAGTAATTTTATGACATAATATAAATTAATATACCGTGATCTATTTCTTCTATTGGTATCAGAAATAAATACTTTTGAGTAGGAGAAGGTGGAAGTAAAACGGTTAGGACCTGACCAACCAGAGATAAATCTGCAGCAAATCGCAAGAGATAGAGGGAAGCAATATATCCGTACTTTCAATATAGAATGGTAAAGAAAGAACAACTGGCTTTGTGGAAGCGTTTCTAGGAAGTCCTTATATTGTTTTCCATGCATCCTATTTGGTGGTGACGCTGCTTGGACCAAAACTGGAGTGACTGACGTCAAACATCTAGCAGATAAAATGGCGAAACACAAAACTTCTAAATCTCACTTGGATAACAGGATCAAGTTTGAGATTCTTGGACAGGCGAACATTGCAGTTCAACTGGACCAAGGATACCAAGTCAGTATTCAAAAACACAATGAAGAAGTGGCTAAGAACCGGTACATCCTTTAGAAGATAATTGATTGTGTTCGCTTTTGTGACGCTTTTGAACTGGCATTAAGTGGACACGACGAAAGTGAAACATCGCTAAATCCAGGAGTGTTTCGAGGCCTGGTGGATTTGGTTGGCAGTATCGATAGTGCAATGGAACAGCATTTGAAGACTGCAACTGTGTTTAAGGGCACGTCCAAAACCGTGCAGAATGAGCAACTGGACTGCATGCTTGAAGTTATTAAGGAAGTGATTCACCAGCAGCTTAAGGAAGCCCAGTTTGTGGCAATCCAAGCGGATGAAAGAACCGATATTTCCTCTAGGACACAGTGCGTTGTAGTCTATCGCTACATTGACAAGAAGCATCAAGTGGTGGAAAGATTTGATGGCTTCACGGAACTGAAAGCAGACTCGATTGCCGCTGTTGTGCTGCAAAGTCTAAATACTGTTCTCCCAGAGCCAGAAGACAAGATGAAACTCATAGCTCAAAGCTACGATGGTGCCAGTGTGATGCGTGGAGATCAAGGAGGAGTTCAAAGAAAAATAATAGACGTGTACCCGAACGCACACTACGTCCATTGCTATGCTCAACAACTGAACCTAATAAAGGAGCAAGCAGTTTCAAGGATTGAAAGAGTTTGAGGTTTTTTTTCCAACATTGGCAGCATACCATCTTTTTTTTCACGCTCTCTAAAAAGGACTGCAGTTCTGGATGAGGTAGTTGGTAGAAGACTTCCAAGAGGTGCACCGACACGATGGACCTTTAACGTTAGGACCGTGAACGTCATCTACGAGAACAGAGATGCGCTACTTGAGTGTTTCCAGACAATTGAAGCATGCCTAAACTTTGATCAAACATCTATACGTGAAACCGCAGGTTTCGTTGGATTGCTGGAAGACAGGGAGTTCCTTTACTTCTTTAAATTATTTCATTTAATAATGCCACATGTTGACATCCTCTATAGTCAGCTTCAGAAGCGAGACATGGATACTGTTTATATCCACAAAGTCAGAGAAGACGTTGTCAGCAGCATCCAGAAAATCCGTATTTCTGTTGAGATAGAAGCAAGTTTGCCTAGCGATGTAACATTACTCAGACTGAGTACGGAGATCTCAACCTTGAGACAACTTTCAAGAGAGGTATGTGACATAGTGGTGGTTCATGCCAAAGAACGTTTTTCATTTTCAAATCACCTAGTCAGTGCCAAACGTGTTCAAAGTGACTTGTATAAAACCCATGACACTTGCTTTCCAACCCAAGCTCTGGAAGACACCGTGCAAGCATATCCAATACTGAAGAAGGAACAATTACGCACTGAGCTGTCACTTCTGTATGGGAAGACAGATTTTCATGCTTGTACAAGTGCTGTTGCTCTGTACAAACTTTTACATCAATTGAATCTGCAGAATGATTTCACAGAGAAATTATTAAGAATCCTGATTACAACACCGATGACCACTGCAGAATCAGAAAGATGCTTCTCCACATTGAAGAGGATAAAAACCTTTTTAAGAAGCACCATGTCCCTGGAGCGGTTGAATGCATTGGCGATGCTCTCAATGGAAAAGCAACTGATTTCCGAGATCCCAGACTTCAATGAAAAAACCATTGAGAAGTTTTGTTCTTTGAAAGATCGCTGTGCAAAATTTAAATACAAGTGATTGAAGCAAAGAAGAATGCATACCCCCAGGGTGTGCAAAGATAAACTGTGTTAAGCAGCACCACCTCACACTACCAAACATAACTAGTGGTAAGTAAAGTATGAACGGTGTGTGGGTGTGCATATGGAAGGAGCTATGAAAGGTGTGTGAATGGTCAGTACCAATTGTTGAAGCCTTGGTGTGGCGTTACTGCTCATATGGTTCTCCATATGCTAATTCAACATGTTTGTTTGACATTGAGTATTGTGTTGTCTAAACAGAAGTGAAATGTTGTTGTTTTTCTTGAATCACAAGATCCACTGGTTTGGGCCTATACAGTCCTGATTGGTCTTTTAAGGTATGTTTGGGGCCTATATGGTCACACTTGGTCTTCTAAGGTATGTTTGGGGCCTATATGGTCACACTTGGTCTTCTAAGGTATGTTTGGGGCCTATATGGTTCCACTTGGTCTTTTAAAGTTTTTAAGGTATGGTTTTGTTCTTGAATGGTCTGATTGATTTGCTTGTTTTCTTTCAACCCCAGGTGCAAACCCTATGTGGCAGCAGATTTGTTTGTACTTGTTGGTCAACTTACTGAACGTGAATACCCTGAGAAGAAGAGCCGACTAATGGTAAGTGTCACTGCTTTAATTTTTCTGTTAATCCGTATAGGTGCAATTATGATATTGCTGTAGTCTTGTCACATGAGTTTTTTCAATCTATATTGTATACCAATGAATTTAACACATTGTTACTTTACTTCTTGACATTGCTGCATTGCTGATCATGTATTTCAATGGGCTTTACAAGTATAAGGTCATTGGCGCGGGGCTCATAAAGGTCATTATGATGTCAAGGGGAGGAGTTATAAAATGGGTGTGGTTTAAAAAGGGGGAGTGGCTACATTTCGCCCTGGCGCCCCTCCAATTTGAAAGTTCACCAGCCGCCACTGAGTTACAATATTTATCACTGCCATGGTCAAAGCCCCTACAGACTGTAAAGATCAATGTATCTAGGCCTGGACTAAATAAGTTGATGTTGGATTGGGCCTGACATCTTGGTGTTGAAGTCCGGGAGCACTGTTATTGTAAAGATATATATGTACTCTTTATACTGTATTATATATGTGGTTTTCCAGAAGGGGACGAAATTACCTGTAAAACTGTCTGTTGCAGAGCAGATGGTGCTGTGCACCTGGGATGTTCTGTTGGACATGTGGGCACGTGTTCCCAAGGCAACTGAGAATGTACCTTGGCCTGATTGGTGGTTACTAAATGTTTCATCTCACACATAGGCATGTCTTGATTGGCTAATCAAGAATGCGCATTGTTGGCATTGGCTGCTCATAACTAGGGACAAGGTATAAATATGTGGGATTTGAATTAATAAACATCAGTTATAGTTTTCACATAAAAAATGTGTGGAGCTATTTACTGTGTGCCTCTATCCTGAGTGGGGAGTAATATTTTCCTGAAATTACTTGTATCCTGCCTGCATCAGCCTCTATACATATTCTTGGGCGTTGTCTCTAATATGAAGCCATCTTTTGTGCCAGAGGTAACATGAACTATACGGTCCTGCTGGGGTAGGTTTGAACCGGGTTCTTATCAAGCCCCATTGAAGAAGCAGGTTGTGACAATCACAAACTATTAATTATTGATAAACCACTAATTATTATAATAATTTATAAATAATAAATAGCATACTATTCACCAGTTCAGGGAAAGGGGAATTTAAACTCTATTTATTCTACTGCAATTGTCTATTTTAAGAAGTGCTTTATGACAACAAATTGATATTATATTATGGGTGTTTTCCTCTGCATACATGTATTTGTTGGAAGAAGAGCCTGTGTATTCACTCATCTTGTCCTCTTCAAAGATGACGCCAATATATTCTATGAAGGAAACTTAATTACTATTTACTGTCATTCAGACAGGATGGTATTACTCTTCCTCTCAAATACATATTTTAATCATTTGAGACCCCATTATTAACTGTTACAGAGGAAAGTATGGATGCAATTGAAAAGATTAGGTCATCTCTCCATGCTCCAGCCAATCTCAAAAACACTAATATATCCCAAGCCTGAGTTGGCCCAACTACTCCAGTAACTGAAAAACGGGATATGGATTTCACTTTATAAATGTCCTTGTATTCCTGTCAAATTAAGGAGTTACGCATGCTACTTTTTGTTCTGTGTGAATAAGGAATGTTAGGTAGTGTATTTCCATTTGTTAGTGAACTTGTGGACTTCATTCTCATGTAATATTTACTATTTATATACTATCTAACAGCTCTAGCTCAATGAGAGATAAAAGTTATGTTTATAACTATTTTGTTCATACATATACCATGTATAATAAATGTATTTTTTATTAAATTATACCTCTTTGCTCTTATTAACATCACATTACTGTATAGATCTTTTATAGTGTACATGGGGTTAAGCTTTCCTTTCGAACCAAATTGGACTTTTCTATGGCTCTCATTCTAAGGCTCCAATAAATGATTATAGTCTACACTGCCTTGGTGATGGCAGCTTTATATTATTGATTTTGGGGGTATAGATGAACCAATAAGAGGAATTTTTAAAGTAACTGCTAGCTTTGTTTGGTTAGGTAATCTGTTTAGTGGTTAACTGTTACACCCAGAGACCCATGTTAGACAGATATCTGTAGGGTCTACATAAATAGTTAAGAACTCTGAAAGTCAGTATAGATTACTGGTTTATAATTTTGTTGCAATAGCTCTTTTGATATATTTGATCATTGCTTCTATTTCTTATGTGCAACTGAGATCCTGCAAGGTGATCACCTATATTCTGATGTCCGTTATGAAGTTAGGTCATCAGAGTTGTATCAAATGAAGTGACTATTTAAAAAATGCTCTTGGCGTACCTTTTACCTTCCTTCAAGGAAAGTAGTATTTAGAAGTACTGCCGTATTGGATTCTAGATGTGCCCACAGTAATACGGTCAAGTAATAATCTCATAGATTTCTAGGCAAAAAATGATCAGATGACCCAAGTCACACACATATGAATTTTAAAATTAACGTTTCTATAAGTTGGTTTACTAAAGGGTACTTGATGTGTGCAATCTATGAATGTAGTATGTAGCATAAATGCTGTTACCATCACAGGTAGTTTGAAAGATTATCTAGATTATTAAATCACAGCTTTATACCTTTTATGATTCCACAGTTTTATTAAAAGTGTTAATGAATAAAAGAAGGCAGTAGAATATGCAATATGTCATTATTTTAGAGGGCTAAAAACTACTATGTTGTTTACATTGGTATGGAGTTAAGGGGCATTCAATATCTTGTAAATAACATAAACAAACCTCTACAAGCAGTCTAAGGGCTCTCCAGCTTGCCTCTATCTTTGGAGTATTGCTTCCCCTGCACAATGTTACCATAAACTCACCCTCACATGTAAATTGAAAATTTCACAGGGTCATACTTTGCCACATGGAGAAATTGACATGTACAAATATGTGACCCTCCCCAGATGACTGCCCATAGAGTATTTTTATGGCTTCCTATGGAATTCCTATATGTTACAGAAGTTTTTAGGGATATTTTGAGATATTTTTAGTGTTTACACTTCTTGTCCTCTGCAAAAAGGCTCAATTAGGCAGCAACCTATACTGTCGATTGGCCTTGGTATCATTATAAAAGATACAAATATAGAGGCTGTGTTTATTTTTTGTTGTTGTTTCTAAAACATGTTTACAAGTTTAGCTATTCAAATAAACATATAGATAGAGTAGGCCCTTAAATATAGCAATTTACTGAGAAAACATTTGAACTATGAAGTATAGCATTTATCAGTACTAGTTGCCCTTATGCTCTGTAATGTTTGGCTTTGTTACTATGTTTATACATGATTTTTCATTTCTGATATCAATAGGAATCTGCATTCCAGTCACATTTTGTTCTGCCATAATCCCTGTTCCGTAACCAAAAGATTTATTGCACATCATATCTCCAACACTGGAGCTTAATATATATATTTTTATTTAAATGTGTTACTTTTCCATAAATATCACTACTGAGTAAAAGAGGTATAACCTATTGCGCAGCAATAATAATGTCCAATCTCAATAAATAATCAAATATACAATACAGTTATTCCAGTTTATAAACTAATATAGTTTCAGAGGTGCATGACTAGTAAGTATACTCACATGTAGCTTATATAAGTATTTCATTTGTATATAAGCAATGCAAGAGAGTGTTCTACTTGAAAGTACACAAGTTATGGTGAATGAAAACATTAAAAAGCACTGTAAGAAAGAATATATCTCATCCTAAAAAAAACTCTTTATCATCATGAATCTATAATGACCCTCATTAACATCATCTATTATCACATAGCCCCTCATCACATGAAATATATAGATACAGTTAATGTGGTTTATATAGATTTTAGTTCAGAGGTCAATTTTGGAAAAAAATATATGAGGGGCCTTTAGAGCCCCTACTGTAACTTCAGGAGCCAAAGGGTTCCCTCCCTTCCTGCCACTCAATGGTGCTCTGGGTTGGTGCACAAGCTGATTTTATTGTAGTCCATGAGTCCTCCTTCTCAACACTCCCAGGCTTGGTGGATAGGAGGGATGAATATACATATGTTAAATACAAATATTTTACCTACCTAACTAGACCACTAATCTCCCTTCAAACTAAACGCTACATATCCACTCTATCCTCTACAATGACCATTCAGCAAGAGAGAAAGCCTATGAAGGGGGCATAAGGAAGTCCAACCCTCACCCCTGGTCCAGAGAGGTTAGGGCTACCAATCTAATGGCAGCTTACATAGACAATGATTGGCTAAAAAGTGTTGTCAACCAAGGGAGCCATATATTCCAAGAATGACTGGAATATGTATAAATATGTATTAAGATTTATACAGTTAAAATATGTCTAAATTCATAGGAATAAACACATTTTTTTAATAGCATAGCTTATACTTTGTAAGAATGAATGGTAGTACCAAAATCTAGATATTGCACTTATGGATGATATGGAGAGTTGTTCTGTATGTGTAAAAGTTAAGTCTGTATTTTTGAACAGGCAGAGTGACAGAGAACACTGAAGAAATTTAGCAAAATGACACAGAGATTTGAACTTACATGTTGATGGCACATGAATAATTGGTGACAAATATAATTGTTGTCCAGTCTGGGGAAAACTGTTTCTTGTTAAATCTTCATGAGTCATGCACTGTTACTACCTAATCATGACCCTATATTGATTAGAAATGAGCCATGTGTTAATCTGTAATGAGACATATATTACTCGAGAACCATAGGTTGCAGGACTCTGTATTAACCTGCTCAAGGTGCAAAAAATGAGATATAGAGATTGTTGTTGAAACTCTTCTTCATGCTGCTGATTGCTGATTTTTGTGATTCTTAAAATAGTTTTATATACATTACAGAAAGCGCAGGTTGTATTTACTTTATGACTTAGTGCTTCTGCATGCTTTCAGATTCTTGCAAATCCCTAATCTGCTTTGTCTAAACAAGTTTCCTTTTAATAATATTCTTTAATTCTATACGACAGTAATGTATTTATCAACTGGAATAAATTACATATTGCCTTGCTGACACGGCACGGATGTTTACAGCTTCTGCCAGACACATCTCATCTCAATACATCAAAGGTTTTATAAATAGCAGTTTTAATGTTGTCTATATCTTGTAAATATATCAATACCACATGCAGGAGTAAGGCTCACAAGCAAACGCTTGCTGTCTGTTTGCAAAAACACTTCAATGAATGTGCTCATTCATTCCAGGACACTTGATCCTACACAACTAGTTAAATGCTGAATTGATGTTTCCTGCCTCTTGAAGCAGACTTTCTAAAAGTAATGCACACTTGATCTTGCCCATTCAAAATATATGGTTGCTTTCCATATACAAAAATACACTTAGACACATTTAAATTAAATCCTGGACAAATTAGATTAAAACAACAGCGAGGTCCAATATTTTCCATTTACAGGAACCTATTTTAGACGTTTTATTTTATTTTTTGCAATAAAAAAGACTGAAGTTTAGGAGACTTGGATTAAAACAGAGATAAAAAGCAGCCCCTTCTCTTATTTTGGCCTAATGATGCATTGTGTGAGGAAGCCCTCGGATCTATAAGTATAATCAAAAATACTTTGTTACCATATTCATTCTTTTTTGGCTTATTTACTAAAATGGGTAAGCAAACACAGTCAATAGATATACGCACACCAGTAATTTCTCCAACCTTGTTATCATGAAAATGGGCTGGCCTGACATCTAGGAGTACTTTATTAATGTGATCCATAACATGGGAAGATGAAAGTAGCTGTTTCTCACTCATCCTTTCATATAAGGCTTGGAAACAAGCAAGCATATCCTTATGAAGCTTTCCAAGAAACTTAATTAAGACTTTCTAGATGTCAAGGCTACCTATTTTTATGGAATTTTAAGATGTATGATAGGAAATGATTTTGACAATGATAACGTTAATGTTAGTGTGTGTAGGTTTGTGTGTGTATATATATATATATATATATATATATATCTCAAGTAAATAAATAGTACATTTGTGTGTGTTGTACTGTAGAGTGTGGGTGGGAATGTTATTCAGCTGTGGAGTGTGCAGTTGTAATTATAAAGGCTGAAGGTGATATTATTTTTTAAATAGGTGTGTTTAAAGTAATTTTTTTAAGGTTTTGTGGCAGGAAGATAATTTAATGGAGCGAGGCAAGGAGTTCCAAATAGTAGGGGCAGCACGAGAAAAGTCTTGAAGACGGGAGTGAGAGGAGGTGATGTGAGAGGAGGAAAGAAGAAAGTCGTTAGCAGAACGAAGGGGGCGGTTGGGAGAGTATTTTGAAACAAGAGCAGAGATATAAGGGGGTGCATTGTTGTTGAGGGCTTTATGTGTTAGGGTCAAGATTTTAAATGTGATTCGGGAAGCTATGGGAAGCCAGTGGAGTGATTGACAGAGAGGAGCTGCAGACACTGATCGTTTGGTATTGAAGATGAGTCTAGCAGAGGCGTTCATTATGGATTGGAGGGGAGACAGATGAGAGATGGGTAGGCCAGCAAGGAGTGAATTGCAGTAGTCGAGTCGAGATATGATGAGAGAGTGTATTCGAATTTTAGCTGTGTCTTGTGTAAGATAATGACGAATTTTGAAGATGTTTTTTAGGTGAAACTGGCAAGATTTTGTTATCGATTGGATGTGAGGAATAAAAGAGAGGGCAGGATCCAGTAGAACCCCAAGACAACGGGCCTGGGAGGTGTGAGTGATGATGGTGTTGTCAACAGTGAGAGATATTTGAGGAGTGAAAGCTGTAGTAGAGGGTGGAAAGATTAGGAGTTCAGTCTTAGACATGTTGAGTTTGAGTTGACGAGTAGACATCCAGGAGGATACGCTAGAGAGGCAGTTGGAAACATGAGCTAGAAGAGAGGGGGATAGATCATGTGCAGAGAGGTAGATTTGAGTATCATCTGCATAGAGATGATACTGAAATCCAAAGGATTTTATGAGGGTGCCAAGGGAGGAGGTGTAGATGGAGAAGAGGAGGGGGCCTAGGACAGAACCTTGGGGAACGCCAACAGACAGAGGGAGAGGTGAAGAAGAGGTGCCAGAGAAGGAGACACTAAATGTACGATCTTTTAGATAGGATGTGAACCACGAAAGAGCTGTGCCCTGGATGCCAAATGAGCAGAGAGTTTGGAATAGAAGAGGTTGGTCAACTGTGTCGAAGGCAGCAGAGAGATCCAGGAGAATTAGAATGGAGAAGTGACCATTTGATTTGGCAGTTAGCAAGTCATTGGTGACTTTTGTGAGGGCTGTTTCTGTTGAGTGTTGGGCACGGAAACCAGATTGGAAGGGGTCAAGAAGGGAATTGGAAGAAATACATTGAGTGAGGCAATTTTAAACAAGCCGCTCAAGTAGTTTAGAAGCCTGGGGAAGTAGTAAGATAGGGCGGTAGTTGGAGGCAGAAGCTGGGTCAGATGAGGGCTTCTTGAGAATGGGTGTAATTATGGCGTGTTTTAAGGAGGATGGAAACCTGCCAGTGTTTAGGGATCGGTTGAATAGATGTGTGAGAGCTGGGATAAGTGCGGTGGATAGGGGAGGGATTAGCTGTGAAGGAATAAGATCATGTGAACATGTTGTAAGGTGAGAGGTTAATAATAACGTAGATACTTCATCCTCGGTTACAGGGTCAAAGGAATCCATAGTGGAGGAGGGATTGGGGAAGGGTAAGGGTTGGGTGTTGTCGGCTTGTGGAAAGGATAGTGGGATAGGGCCAAGCTGGGAGGAGAGCTCATTTTGGATAGCTTCTCATACTGTGAGCTTAAATGCATGTGATGGTGTGCCATATTATTTATATTTTTAGATGGGAGGGTAGCAAGCATTTGTTACATAAACACAAATCATGTATCCCAAATAAAAACTGAGTAATTATGAGAGTTAAAGGGGCCACTGCACAATGAAAACAGAAATTGTTTGTAAGAAATTGAGTCAAACTAAGAGCATAATTAAATCACTAGTTTTTTATTAGAAAAAATAAATGTTGATGAAATGTTGATGCCAAAGGGCTCTAACATTTTTATTATTCTACCAATATCTAAGTTCTGGTCAAAAGTTTGCATACCCTGGCAGAAATTGTGAAATGTTGGTATTTATTCAGAAAATATGACTGATCATGTTATTGAAGGATAGTGATCACATGAAGCCATTTATTATCACATAGTTGTTTGGCTATTTTTTAAATCATAGTGATAACAGAAATCACCCAAATGGCCCTGATCAAAAGTTTACTGTATGTGTGTTTGTGTATGTGTATATATAGTGTATATGTATAAATTAATGTCAGATTCATATTCATATATACTATAAATAACCACACACATTAAGGATATATGTACATGCTAATAACCACATTTATTGCTAATGTACTTGTACCTGCACTTCACAGAAACATTGAATCAGTTTGATGTTTTAAACTGAAAACACAAATAAAAAAAAGCATGTACATTTATATAGATAGATAGATAGATACAGAATTATACACTGACCCAGACTACTGATGACGGACTACAGAAACTTATTTATATAACCAGTGACATTGTCCGTCAAAAATGATGGCAATAAAATTTGAAGCCTGGCAATGCTGTTTGTCACACAATGCAATGTTCTCCCCCTCTAACTTGCTTTGATGCTCATTGCAGGCCTCTGCCAACCCTCAACTTTCGTGCCATGTGATGAGCGACTTCAGCGCTCTTTGCGAGCCTCTCCCCCCCCTCTACTTTACACAGGCGAGTTGGCCAGCCCGCAACCCCTGTCCTCTCTCCCTCCCGTGTCTCTTTGCCCCCTCTCCCTCCTCTGGGTTTTTTTTACCCCCTTATCTCCCTCCTTCCTCTAACTCTTTATTTTTTAATTAATTGGCGTCTTTTGTCGATCTTTCGACGGCTTCCGAGTTACGGGCTTGAAAAAAATGGTGGCCGTTAAATTCGTAATTTTTTTGAAGCCTGTAACTCGTTAGCTGTTTTGAGCCTCTCCCCCCTCAAGCCAATCAAGTATGGGCCTCGCAATGAGCGCTTTTGGCAACTCATCGCAAGCCTTGCAATGATGGCCTATGGCCTTCGGAGCTCATTGCAGACCCGTCAAGCCAGTCACGTACCAGCCTTGCGATGAGCGCCTTCCAGCATGAGCAACCTGAAACTTTTAACATTGCGTGACGACAACTCGCAATTACGACAACTATTATAGTTGATAATCTAGACACCATAGAGGGTGCTTATTGTGCTTATATGACCTCTTTGCTGGGCTTCTGGGTAAGACAGCTCTGTCGGGAGTCCCCAGCTCTGCGTGAGTCAAGAAGTGAATTTGGAGCAGCAGCAGAGTGTATTTTTTGAAATAATCAGACACCCCCCTCAGGGAGGTGACCCTAGGCGGCTGCCTACCCTGCCAAATGGAAGATCCGGCCATCAACAATATGATGCCAAAATGGTATTAGTATGACAGTAATTGCCTTGGAAATGCATCAAGTATACTAAATTGGTGCTGCATCACTTAACCACTCAGATCTATAGAACATGTCCCAAAGCCTTGGTTAGTGCAGTTACATATAATATGCAGGAGAATCAGGGGAGGATTTAAAACTCTGCAAGCTATAACTACTAGTCAATTCAGCAGCAGTGTCTCCAGGGATGAAAATAGAGCTTGAGTTAAAAAGCCTCATTCAATTGCAAGCCCACAGATTGTGTTGTATAGGCCGTTTGTCTCCGGGCTTGAGATTTGCTACAATTACAGAGCGATTCAATTGAAGAAGTCTGCAACATACGTCCGAAAGACGAAACCTTAAACCATGCAGTCCTATGTAGCATTTCAGAGCGTTGTCCAAATCAATTAAGCAAGACCGTAACTCCCAATGTGGAGTCAGCCAATAGAAAATTAGACCGTCATCATTACATTAGCAAAACATGGAGGTTACATGTCAATCAGTTAGAGTTTTGATGTCCGATATACGATCAAACTCGCAATCCATAACAAAATAATAAAAATGAATGCCAATCCTGTTCTAGTCCATGTGGGTGGCCTGATTTGTATTAACTCACACAGAAATGGAATAGAAAATAAAAAACTTTCTAATGCAGATTTGCGAGCTTGAGGCTGTTGTGCAATTAATTATAATGTCTTTCATCGCTTTCACCGTCTTTTAAAGTGCAGTATTGATTTTTTTATTTGCATTTACAGTGCTACGAACAGGGGTTTAACCCCCTTGCGAGTCCTATCTGGTACCTGTAGGATTTTCTTCTACATTTGCCATTTACAGTGTGAAAACATTTGAGGGCTTGGGGAATTGTAGCAATTGAATAGTGATTTGCAATTGTAACTCTTGCAGGCTTAAAAGATCAAAAGCTTTAATAGGGTGTAAGTTACGGTTGTAACAACCGCAGGGATTTTCAGCCTGTATCCCAATTGAATAGCAAAATATTTTACGGGCTACATTACGGGCTCCCGTAAATTACAATAGCTCAATTGAATCGAGGCCTAAGTATGTAATGTAAGGCCATATATTTATGTTGATTTTTCATTTATTTGCAGTGCCTTTTTTTAAAGGAAATTAGTTTTTAATTTTTCAGTTAACTATTATCCAATATAATATATTTAATTTATTAGCCCATAATTACAGGTTTCATTATTAAGGAATCACCTTTAATTTATTTTGGAAGGTTTTGTGTATGCAAAAACTGGGTAAAAACTTTAACCAGGCATGATTCTTTACTTAAAAACATAGAGATGTTTACTAAACTGACACGGGTAAAAGGGGAGATTTACTAAAGGATGGTGGTGGCAGGGATATGCTGTGATGGCAATTTCCCTCATAGAATATAGAGTATATTAAATACAGGGATACACATCACAGTCAACAGGATGCTTTTAGCAAATCACCCCTCTCAGTCCAGCTTCTGACTCCTTACAAAAATATCCCTCACAATCAATTGAACGGAGGTAAAGCTGAAACGAGCCTGAATCATGAGAGCATAGTATTCCAAAGAACAATATACTTCAATGTTGCCTCTTGCCAAGTGTGATCTCTTGCTTTTTCTGGTTGCATGCAAATAATTATTGAGGTCTGTCCAGATATGGATTCCTTGTTTATTGCACCTAAGAAGAAAGCGAGGGGCCGCATTTGCAGGGGTGGAGGCTCAAAGGCGCCTCACACGCGGTTACAAACACCCACACAAGCGGCACCATTACGACCACACAAAAATACGACCTTAACGGCCGAACCGCGCGCACCTAAAAACAGTCAAAACACAATAAATACCCACTAAAAATACATTAAAAGCTTACCCACGGCAAGGGGGCACCCAGGACCTCTGCAAGTAAAGTTACACCTCCATTTAAGTCCAAATTCCCGAGTTCAGACACACGAAAATCCCCTAAGCAAGAGAAAAAATGGCCACCGAAAAAAACTAAAACGAGGCTCCACGACCCAGGACCGCCCAGCCACTTACAACTTACCCAAGAAGGGATCCGAGATAAGCTCGGAAACCTGCATTAACCCCACGGGATCCGAGATAAGCTCGGAGACCAGCATTAACCCCACATTAACCATCGCAGTGGGGGTCCCGATCGCACGCGATCAAGGACCCCCACTGCAATGAAAATTCAAAATTCCAGCATTACGGGTCCTTAAAGGACCATAAAGGTCCTTAAAGGACCCGTTATAAAAATACACTATCAAGCATCAACCATTAATTAACCCTGTCACTCATGGGGGTCAATATAGATCCCCATAAGCCCTTCATTAACCCTATCACTCATGGGGGTCAATACAGACCCCCATAAGCCCTTCATTAACCCTGTCACTCATGGGGGTCAATACAGTAATCCATAAGAACTTCATTAACCCCCTCACTCATGGGGGTCAATATAGACCCCCATAAGCCCTTCATTAACCCTGTCACTCATGGGGGTCAATACAGACCCCCATAAGCACGTAATTAACCCCCTCACACATGGGGGTCAATACAGACCCACATGACCCCTTATTAACTCTGTCACTCATGGTGGTCAATACAGACCCCCATAAGCCCTTCATTAACCCTGTCACTCATGGGGGTCAATACAGACCCCCATAAGCACTTAATTAACCCCCTCAAAACCCCCATAAGCCCTTCATTAACCCTGTCACTTATGGGGGTTAATACAGACCCTCATAAGCCTCTAATTAACCCCATCAATCCCATAAGGGTATATTAAGACCATTATGCGCCTGTTACAACCCAACATTAACCACATAAGTGCCATGATGGTCCTCAAGGACCATCATGACACTAAGTATAAACACTACACTTCACTATACCCACTAAAGTCATCAAAAATAAAAAATCTACATTACATAAAATAAAAAACCTAAATCACAAAAAATAGAAAATGTACATTACAGAAAATAAAAAAACCTTTCACAAAAATAAAAAAAGGAACATTATAGAAAATAAAAAAATAAATTACAACCCCCCCACTACAGAAAACAAAAAAAAAATTACACACCTGAAAAGGAAAAACATATAATACATACAGTGTTATTACATGCTTTCATTAGTGTGTTATAGGGGTCTATATAGTTGAGGCACCAAGTACACTCACATTGTGTGACAAACAGCATTTCAACACTTTCTTTTATTGACCCTCATTTTTTGATGGGCAAGTCGCTAGTTATTATTATAATAGCGACTTGCCCGTCAAAAAATGTCGTCAATAAAATTGTAAGGCAGGTAATGCTGTTTGCCACACACTGTAAGGCTTTTGGCACTCTGAGCACCTTTGTCGCTCATTGCGATGCCCTTCTTTGATGTAGTTTTAGTCTTGTGACCTCCTTTGGCACTCATTGCAAGGCTCTTCCCTGGTTTACTATGTGAGCTGATGAGGTCAATAGTTCAAGAGTCAGCTCAAGAACCAGTCAGACTGCGGATGTGACCATAATATTCTTTTTCTGTGTTCCTCAGCAGCTAACATACAGAGAGGTCTGATTGCAATAAAAGGCAAGTGCTAAGATACATTGCAGGCTTGTTGAATTGTTGTAATTGAATATGGTTTTTGCTTCTTTAGCCTGGTAACATTTACGGGCTTGAAACATCAAAGGAGTAGATAGGACGGATTTACTTTTTTGACAACTGCAGGGATTTTGAGCCTGTAACTCCCAATTGGAATGTAAGTAGCTAAAAGTAGCCAATTGAATATCAGTAACATTTACGGGCTCCATTATGGGCTCATGTAATGGCGAGTAAGGATATTTGAGAAAAAGCACTTTCTGCATAAGATTCTAAGCTCAACAACTGGGCCCTTCATTCAAGTTGTTAATATTGTATTTTATCTTGTTCTTAAACCCTGTACAGCGCTACTGAATACGTTGGAGCATTATAAATAAAAGTTCTGAATAATTATAATAATATATAAACTTGTATAAATGCAAGATTTCATATAACAGCAACTTGTTTTTAGGTGAAACTTGCCCTTTAAGTTTGTTGGCTTGAGTAAAAAGAAACTTGTCTCATTGTGTAGGTGAAATGCCAGCCAATGTAAAGCATAAGCCCACTCAAATCTTTTTCTTATTAATCTCCTGTACAATGCCTCTTTTTACGTTGGCTTTCCCCATATGGCTCTCATTAGCGAGCGATTATGTATTCACTTTAGAAATGTATATCTTTTTTTATTCCTTTACAAATGTATATCCTGGCTCCTTCAGCAGCCCCCACCTACTATTTTTTTTTTTTTTTGCAATAGGGGCTTTATTTCAATTTGTACTATTCCCACACTTTAGCATGACTTTTTTTTTTCTCATTCCTTGCTTTGATTCTGTGTTTTTCAGACAAATAGTTGTACATGGTGTTCTGATCTCTCTGAGGCACAGGAAAAGAAAACGCCAAGCCCACAGTCAAAAAGCCCTTGATATCCAGTAACCTTCACCCCAAATTATCTATTTGTTTAAGGTTATAGTTTAGTGGATTGATTTAATGCAAGCAAATGGCCACCAAAGCAATTCTTTGTTTAAACTTTTAAGATAATGACCATATATATTCAAAAACAATTCATGTTAAACCTATGCTCTTAATAAAGTGAGCAACAGGCCAATGGGCAAGAGAAATTAGAGCCCCTAATGTTCTGAAGGGGTTATCGCATGGGTGCCATGGTATTAATGAAATTAGAAAGGAGACAGGGTAAAGGTGGAGGAAACAAGAGAAAACACCAATGTAAGTGTTTTAAACAATATATTATTTTTCATGTAAACATGAAACATAATCTCAAATTCATAATAGGAATGTAAAAAAATATTTTGTAATGACAAATAATCTTAAATTCATGATAGAAATGTTTGACTTCAATGTCCCTTTAAAAAATAAATATATATATATAATATATGAACAGTCTTGATTCAACGTGTAACTGTATCCAATATATTCTTGGTAATGCATGATTACTTCCCCATACAAGAATTGACAATTATAGACTGTGTTTCAGTGGAAATGTACAGGGAAATAAATACAGATAGATTGCAGGGGGATATAGTCGCAAGAACATTACACCGCATTCTGGAAGCACCAGCTGCATTCTATTCAGTAAACGTACCAAACGGTAACAAGAAAGAGAAGTGCTAGAACAAGAGGACATGCCTTTAAGTGAAAGGCGTATTGTTAATAATATTATAATTATCTTTTATTTATAGAGCACCAATAAACTGAATCTGATTAAGAACATAATTAGGTAGGGAAAATTCAAAGTAGTTTTTAGTTAGATGATAAACAATTGTGATACCTCTACTGATTTCTAGAGGCATCCATACTATTTTAGTGAAGCCTGTATGTGTGAGTGGGCAATTTACATATCTGCATGAGCAGAGTTTGGAGTTTACCATGCTACTGCCTGAGCATGGTCTATGGAAGAGGGTCGGTGTCAAATGCGAGACAGACAACCCCATCCATTCATATAACAAATTCCTTACCCCTCACTCTACTTCCCCACCCTTCATACCACTGCTCAGTTGGTAAAAAAATTGCCCTCAGACCCCAACTTATCAGGAAGTTCTGAAAATTATTTCAGCTAAACTTTGATCCCAGTTGTTCTAACAGCGATCCAAGTGGACTTAAAAAAATATATAATCACTAACTTTGATTCCCTTGAAATGGACAATAAAAATATAAACTTGCCCAAAAACCCTGACCCACAATGGTCGTATATATGGCTAGCCCACTGAAGCCCAACTCCCTGTTTCCCCCTTTGAAAGGTTTTTCAATATGGGTATGGTGTATTTTGGGTTGTGTTTAATACAAAGGCAACATAATAAAAAATAGGGGTACTATCATTTTAAGACCAGTAGCCACTTCCAGAAGCCAACTGTGATACCCAGTTTGCTCCCAGTACAGAGATCTGGCTAGGTCTTTGGGCAGGAGCAAACTCACGGTTTGGGCTCCAGAGACTTAAATGGAAATGCTTACAGGGCTGAGTGAGACATCCGGCAGAGTTAAGTAGGTTGTCAAACAACAATTGAAACACTTTGTTTCAATAGACAAAGGCCAAGAAAAGTCAAGCACTTTGTAAGTGATACCCCTTTGATCCATTGTCTTGCGGTTAACCACTGCTTTGTATCTACAGTACTTGAATCTGTCAATCAGTCCAGGCCTCCCCATACATTGTATGTGAAGCCATTTTGGTAGATAGTTTCATGGAAGCCCTGGTTGGCTAAATGTATGGCATACTCCACTGGGCACTATACTTCACTTAGCCAAACGTACTTAATAAGGACTTATCAGCCCTAGGTAGGTGGTAGAAGAACAGTTCATTTTCCAACCAATGTAACCTTTCATCCACCAGACACACCAGGAACCACCAATCAAGTCAGGTTGCTCTACGGGTCAGTCAACCCCATCATCCTCCTCCCCAATATGACCATATAACCCGCTACTTCCGGGGGAACCAAGCTGCTCAGATTTCTATCTTAATCAGCCAACTCTATCCACAGTACTCCTGGGAGAGGGGGTTTTGAAAACTCAGAAGATGCCTATGTTATGTTTGCCTATGTAAATTTGCAGAAGTGTAGGAGCCAGAATAATTTGGGGGGTCCAGATACAGTTCATTGTATACACATGCCGTAAAATAGCTTATATATAAATAAATACAAATGTTGAAAATCTGGGGTGGGGGGGTTGTCCCCCCATTCGCCCCCAGTTCCTACACCAATGTAAATTTGCCATTATTTAATTGTATGTAGAAAATGTATAAGAAGTGGAATCTGTGAATAAAGATTATGCTCTTTCTGGGACACATAGTGAAGGTATGTTTCATTTAGAGGGAATGCTTTTATCATTTGTTATTTACTGGAATTCCTGCAACTTGTCCTGAAAGAAGGGAATTGGAAGAACTGTGTCTATCTGCGGGTAGAATTGGGTAGCATTAGCCTTTTTCAAGCTCCCTAAAGAAGCAAATCTTGACAATTGTCAAACTTCAAATACATTTGAACATTTTCTTAATGTGGTCCTTTTAAGCAAGTGCTCTTACAACAAATCCAAGTTTGCAGTTAGCATAATGATCCATGTACACTAAGATGATATTTATTGGATAACTGGGCTGTATATGTTAACAAGCTTCTCATCAGTATATCTAGTGGGAGAAAATGCTATTTTCTAGAAAGTGAGGTGAATACAGGAGACGTCATAGCAGTTAAGGGAATGTAAACATTGCATATACATTGGGCTATTCTGAGCATATATTATAGGAAAATGGGCACATGAGAAATTGAAGATGTCAAATGTTATACTGGAGGAAAAATAATACAAATGCTTTGTCTGAACTGCAAGATACTGTTATGGCAAGGAGCCCACTAAACCTACTGTTCAAAATCAGATGGATGCTTGTCAATTACAGGGGAAGATACTTTTATTTTTAAACTAATCAATGATTTGCTCAGTTATAGGCATTTTTGTCCTATTACTTGAAGACCTTACACAGACACACATCTGGATAAAGAGAATTTAGTCTTGGCCACTCGATGTGTTGATTCATACTGCCACTCAATCAAAACAATGGTGCTGTGTTGGCATCCACTATGACCTGTAGAATTCTGATATCACAGCTCTCACTGTGTGCCGTACTCCTCTTATCAACTACAAAAGAGTGAATCTTAGACACTTACACTTTGGCATAATTTATCCTGTATCAACACTGCGGGAGAGAAGTGATGCTCTGCAATGCCATCCAAGTGATGGACAAAGTGATCTTTTGAAGCTGTGCTGCAGCTGAATGAGTGAGTCCAGAGATTGCTTTATACCCACTCCTTAACATGGCAGATAATTAATTGCTCTACCAGTGAGTTATATGTCTAAATGACTCAAACTGAGTGCAAAAGTTATTGTATCAATGCACAGCAAGTTGCAGTACCTCAAATTACGAAGCCTGTTTATATACACACAGATTCAGGGAAGGATTCAAACACTGAACTAATCCAGCCACAGAGATGTGAAATATTTATAGTCCTACCATTATTCAAATTTGTATTGACTTGGCATGCTCTTCTTCTGTATCGCCCCTGTCACAAGTACAATGTGAAAAGGATCAAAAAAAATCTACATTTGGTTAGTTGCTAAATATGAATAAAGTATAGAACTCTCTGTGTTGTTGTTCTTGTTTTATTTGAATAATAATTAGGTGTACTAAAAATATCATTGTATATACATTTATAGTTATTTTGTTCATATATACTGTGTATGCTGGTGGCAGCATTATCTTATTTTTGATGCGTATGTGACTGATAAGGGTATTTTTACACTGTAAGTGACTGATAGCTTCGATAAGTTGATTTTTGGTTAACCCTTTCACCCACACGCCCTTGTTAGATGATCACCTGTAGGGTTTCTGTCACAATCTCTTACTGTCGGAGTGAATTAGTGGAGCAGTTAAGAAGGCCCTGTATATATAATTTGTGCTTAAAATAGCCAACTTTAAAGCTCAGGTATATAACACTTCCACTCAAATGCAACTATATTTATCTGTGTACTATTCAATTCTGCAGCAACTAGGAACTTTGCCATTTTAATTACTGGCTTTAACCTAGTAAGCAAATGTCTACTATATGTTTATTTTTAATTCTTTTTCTTTTCTTTTGTATGTCTGTTCACACAATTAATTAAACATTTCCATTTCATTGACCCTTCAACAAGTGGGTTTATTAATTTACAAGAATATAAACCATTCTCTTTACTTAATGAGAAATAATCCCACTTCATAATTTATGGTAATCTTTTTAAACCTGTTTCCCTTGCTTCTTGTGAACTAAATTTCACAGAACTGCCTGAGAAAAATAAGCTTAGACCAACACAAGACTGCAAAAGAAACCCACAATAGGACTGGACTTCCTGTAATCATAGCACACAACTAATGCTAGTTGACTAAATGCCATTTACAATAATACCGTCAGGTTTTTTAATCAATAATGTCTTTGCTTCCGGCAATAAAAAACCTGACATCTTTGGCCTTCACTTATCCAAAAAAAATCACTATTAAATCAAGTCCGATATAGGACACCAAAATCTCATGGGAGATCAAAGCATGCTAAAACTTAAATTTTTTATAAAATATTTCAAAAATAAAAATATTAACAAGTAAAAGCATAGGTTAAGTAAAATAATGCAGATATATACAAACAAATAAAGTAACTCTTAGTGCAGTAACTAGGAAAGTTTACAAAGGAATCCCACCCTCCCCATATATTTTAGATTACCCTATGTATAATTCACACATAGATTCACTCTACATAAATAATAATTGCTCTACTGGCAACTCATCAGGACTGCACCAAATATAAGGTTAGCCTGAAACTATATCATAGATCTCTGCAGAGTTAGCCATAATGTTCCTCCCCTCGAGAAAGCAGTCTCATGCGAAACGCGTGAGTGAGAGAACACTACGCTGTAGGTCTTTTTGGGTATTCTCAGACATTTATATGTATGCTATATAGGGCTTTATACATAGGATTCAGTAATTCGTTTAGAGCAATTTTGCTCATATAAAACTAGTTTCCCTAGCTAAATGTTCTTAGGATTTTTTTATTAGGGATATTGTTTTGCCTGTTGCTTACCCTCAGTGCCTTTTGCAGTAGGATCCAGATTCCCATATTTTGTTAGGGGTGGCCATATAAATTTTCTTTTCCTTGTACTACTATACTATATCTATCTAGAGCCTCTGTTCCCTGGCATTTTATTTTGAATGGTTTACTATTGGTATATAGTGCAGTGAATTATAGGGGGTATCTAGTAATCTAAAATTCACTTCAGCTAAAATTATTTAGCAAACTGAGTGTCTGCCAAGTTACTTCAGTATTAGTTTGTCCAGCTATATAAATAAAAACATGTATTCATAAACTAAGGTAGTTTAATGGTAAGGGAATGGACAGTTATAGCAGGGATGAATGATAACATCACAAGATTACATTTCTTTATGTATGTGAATTGAATGTATGTTATTTAATATACAAAATTAAGGATGGAGAAAGGTTATAAAGGAAGACAAAATTGTAATAATAAAATGATAACATTATGTCAAGCATGATTGGACATTACTTGGAAATAAAAATAATTTGGACAAAATATTAACACATTTAATAAAAGATACATTTTAAAAAATCCTGATAATTTACATATTTATGTGATTTACCTATAATTTATTATTTTATTTAATATCGTTTGTTATAGTTTTTGCAAACATAAAACAAGATTTTATACAAGCATAGATGCTGGTTCCGAATGAGAAATATTAGATACTTTACTAAATGTTCATTGTTGGTTATTATTTAAAGACTAGCGACTTGCCCATCAAAAAATGACGGCAATAAAATTTGAAGTCATGGCAATGTTGTTTGCCACAGAATGTAAGGCTTTTGCTCTTCTGAGCACTTTTGGAGCTCATTGCGAGTCTCTCCCCTGGTCTACGTCGCTCATCTCCACCAACGCAGTGAGCGCCAAGTCGTGCAGGGTTGTAGGGAAAAAACGCCTATGGTGCTCACCTCCACCAGCGCAATGAGAGCCTTCGGCGCACATTGCCTGCAACTGCTGCAAGCGTTAGCAACAACTCGGAATGCTCACAACTATATAAATGTGATGATTGTTTACTTGAAAACACCACAATGGAAAAAGTAATAAATCAAAGCAATCTTAGGCACAGTACAAATTCAGAACTTATCCTAATACATTAGGTACTGCTGATCTAGTATAGAAGTGAATTAATATACTAAATAATAAGAAGCAAGAACTTCTCCCAATAACCAACTCATAGCATAATAATTACTAAGTGTACATTTAACGAAGGGCAAAGATTTAAAACCCAAATCTTAACCTTTATTTATGTACAACAAAACTAATGTTAAAATTACATAGCATAAAATATGGTTAAAAGCACTGAAGCAGTCCCAGAATTGTTTCAATAACTACGACAGAAGCTCCTATATAATCATCTTGAATAAAGTTCATAATTTAGAAATGTGTCAAAACAGAATATTTAAGTTTCACCTATCAATCCAAGGGGATACCATTAAGGGAAATATTGTAGTTGACCGTATCTTAGTATCTTTAAATTTCAAAACTTTGATAGTGATGTATTGCACTCATATGTCCACATAGATATGACTCATATAAGTATATCAGACCATTTGGTTAATTTTGTCTCAGTGTCTTTATTTCACAAATCGTTCACACTAATATAACTTTCAATACTATTATGTCCTTGTAGAAGATAAGGGAATGGGCAATAGGTTACTGTGTATCATCAATTTAATAACATTTATAGAAATGCCTTTCACAATTTGATTGAGCTCTTAATTTCAAGAGATCTGTTTTCTATAAATTAACAGTAGGGGATACAAAAATGATAACCTTTTGGTTACGGTTTCATTATTTTTGTTCAGAGTTGTGTAAACAAGCACAATATTATATTGAGATGCGATAAATCAGCTTTTAAAAGTATTAGATAGAAAAGGACACTTGTGGTAATTAAAGAATAGACTTGTATCACTTGACTTAGAAAATTCTATCTATGTTTTTTAGGTATTAAATCTTTGCATTTTTTTTTGGTCGGTCAATAACATTTGTAAAATGTAAACTTAGTAATTATTATGGTATGAGCTAGTTATTGAGAGTAGTTCTTGTTTCTTGTCATTTAATGAAGACAGATTGCATTTAGTATTCAATCCCTGCAATGTAAACTGTGTGTGTTTGTGTTGTTCAGTCATGTCCGACTCTATGTGACCTCATAGACGGCAACACACCATGGTGATCTACTTGGTATTCATGGCAGAAATACTGGAGTGGGTTGCCAATTCCTTCTCCAGTGGGTCATAGCATACAGCTCCCGTCCATGTACTGACTAGGCACAAACCTGCATGGCTTCTGGGTGGTGTGACCTCTTGGCTCCCTGACTGGAATCAAGTCACAGCAGTGAAAGCACCACATCCTAACCATTGGACCAGCAGTAAACTATTACTGCTTATATATAGCAATGATTTTTAATACAATATACAAAATATAAAGAAAACGATAACAACTAACAATAAACTTGGGAAACAATTCTGCATTTTCAATATTTTAAGTGTTGCATTTTACATGAAACACATACATATAGTAGCTTAGATACATGGATGTAAAACATTTACAGTAGCTATTGTGCTCCTTATTAGTCAGTGAAGCATCTATTCTAGTATCATAAAAGTGGGTTGCTATTGTTTTCCAAAAGTGTAGAGGAAAGTAGTTTGTCATCTAACGAGAAGGTAAGTATTATTTTTGTGTGCAATAAATGTAAAGTTAATCAGTTAGTCTAATCTGGGTTTTAAATCTTTTAAATTCATTATTTTATAGTGGACCAGTAACATTTCAGGAATTTCAAGGGTTATAATTAAGACATGTTGAGTGTATTATAAAACTTTTGTCCAAAAAGATAACCATAGCCAAAAAGTGTGCATGAAATCTACATTGAGTTTATTCCATTTTTTGAGACTTTGTGAAAACAGCTTGATTTTGTTTCTATATCTGTATGTGGAAAATCCATTAACCAGGTCTGGCAAATTTATCTGTGAGTATGAAAATGTTATATTCAAAATAAAGTGTATAGATATGCAGCTTTTGATTTTGTATGTAAACAAGATGCTCACACATTAGAATTATCGTCAACCATCTTGGCTTTGTTTTTGAACTTGTGAGGCTTCTGGGAGACCTCTGGTTTATTTTTATTGTAGTCTCTAAAAAGTACCGAAAAATCTAGATTTTAAAAGCACTACCAACAATATATAATTATATACAAATATATATATATTTGTTGCCATAGTCGTAGATAAAAACTATATCAGAGTACTGTCCATCCAGATGGTATATGGAAAAACACTTTTTTCATTAGAAGCAAGTGCAGTAGTGGGCCAATTGATATTGGGATCTCTGTTTTAACTAGAATTCACCCTTAGCCACAAGTTATTGGCCACAAGTACAGCTACAATCCTATTTATACCATAGACATTTTGGACCAAACGTTTATAAATAGTATTTATTTTTTAATCATCATAAACAATGAAAAAACAGAAGCAGAAAAATATTAAAAAAAACAATAAGCTCAACAAAAAAGTATTTTTGCCCCTCTATAGTGCAGCTCTGTTATGGAAAGAACAAAGACCTTTGAAATCAAAAGTAACCAAGATAGTAGGCCCTCCAAAGCCTTATATTCAGTAGGTGGATAAGGTCAATTATTTAAATAGGTACACACCTCCACATACATGAATACTGCAGCCTACACGAGACTGGGACAATTACAATGCATGCTCTTGTTCATATTCACATTTCCAAATCAGTAATAAACCTTGAGAGCCCTGAAGGCTGTCTCCAAACTGGCTGGCCTTGCTTGAAGCCAGATAGTAGCTGTATCCATATTAAATACATATTAGACTGCATTCACATGTAATTGTAATATTCAGATACTAAACATCATTCACACCTCACACACAAATTAACTTGAAGCTATTCTTTCACATAATTGTGATTTCAATACATTAATTCACACTTGACTGACTTTCTTTCCCCCATAGAAATATGAGAATTATTAATAGACATTGACAGAAAGCTTAAGTTCAAGAGGATTTATTTTCTGTTTCTGTCTAGGCCAGAGTTTGGAAATTATGTTTGAGTCTCCAATACTTTTGCCTTTCAAATATAGTGATTCCTCCCTGTAAGTTATTTCCTTTTAAACATCATACAAGTACACTGAGGGAGTAACCGGGCCTCTGTTTCCATTTATAGTGAACACCCTCATATTTGTTTCAGATGAAGTTCAAAGCAGTGCACACAGCTCTGCTCAGAAATGAACAAAGTTTCCATAACATTGCCTGGGTGTCCTACACACAATGGAGAGGATGCTATGTGATATACACAGAAAACAAATAGAGCTTTTGAGCTGTCCTATTATCAAACCAAAAGCTCTAGATTTTTGTTTGACCCCCACCCCCCTCACTTCTGCTAACCACAAACTCACACCCTCATGATCCATCTCTCAGGAAGTGATGTAACAAAATGGACTTCTGCACTAATAAACCTCCATTAAATTAAAAATGCAACAGTTACAGAGTGATTCAATTGAACAAGCCCACAGCTACCTGGCCGAAAGCCAAAACCGTAAACTATGCACCCGCCCATAAGTAGCATTTCGGAGGATGATTATGATCAATTAAGCAAGGCTGAAACTACCGTTTTAGAAACAGCCAATAGTAAATGAGACCATAATCAAGTCAAAAAAACATGCAGCCTCATTAAATTGCAAGCCCATAATTGCAACGTGAGACACGCAATGACTGCGAGCTTGAAATTCTGCCTACTTACATTGCTATTAAATTGGAACCTGCTGCGAGCTACGGGACGGAGAGGCAAAATCGTAAATCATCTGTCGGACATTGGATTTGCGGCCATGCGGACGATCAATTAGTGTATACAGTAGTTACAGGTTTAGAAGGAGCCAATGGAAAAAGAGATTGTTAGCGTTATGTCACTGAAAAAAGGGAGGTTAGTTTTCAAAGTCCTACAAAGTCCTACAAAGGGCTACAATTACAGTTTGCAATCGGTTTGCGATCGGACCCACATTCAAGATGTAACGCAATATTGATAGAGCCGTAAATATGATATTCTATTACAGGCAAATATATGTATTAACAGATTGATTGCAGGGATTGATAATATAAACATGAAATAAAGTATTTTTCGGGGCCGATTTGCGAGCTTGAGAATGTTGTGCTATTAATTCTCAGACCTAACATCACTTTCCCTTTTAATAAATGTACAGTAGTGTGTTTTTATTTGCATTACAAGTGCTGCGTATTGGAATTTACCCCCCTTGAGGGTCCTCTCGAGCACTCGTAGTGCTTTGGGCTCCATTTGCATTTTATGGGCTTGCTCGCGGGTGACTTTGTTGCAATTTAATAGCTGAATTGAACAAGTAGCGGTTACGGGCTTGACAGATCAAAGGATTTGCGGATTTCCACGTTTACATCCCGTAGGCATTTTTCGGCCATCCTGCGGCTTACCCCGTAAGTCATCTGCGGGGGAGGTTTAAGCGGCCAATTTATTAGCTCAAAGTCATGCAAGCTATGCTACGATTTTCAAAAACGTGCAATTTAATGAGGCTGATGGAGGTTAAACGTCAATCAATTAGCGTTTAGAAGTCCGATATACAATCGGACTCGCTATCTGGCAATGTACAAAATAATAAAAATGAATGACAATACTGTTCTAGTCCATGTGGGTGGCCTGATATGTATTAACTCCTTGATTACCGAGACTGATATAACATGTAAATAAAACATTTAAAACAATTTGATTGCAGATTTGAGAGCTTGAAACTAGTGTGCAATTAAGCTTGAGGAATTGTAGCAATTGCCATAGTAACATTTACAGGGCTTGAAAGATCAAAGGCTTAGCTGGGTTGGAATTACGATTTTGACAACCGCAGGGATTTTCAGCCTGTAACCCGCAAATTGTTTGCGGGTAGCTAAAAGACACCAATTGAATAGCAAATTATTTTATTCGCTCTATTACAGGCTCTTGTAACTACAATTTGCTCAACTGAATAGAGGCCAGAGTCTCTAAAAAAGCATATTTTCACAGAAAATATTGTATATCGTACACTGCTGCTAATAATTGGTAGTTTGGTACATGTTTGACAAACAAGTACCTTGGACTGCAATGATCCTTTAATAAAAACATATAAAAATAATCAAATAGGATGGATATGAATTTTCCAAAACTGGAAATTACTCATACTTAGGGCACACCATTGCTGAAGGACATTTCATTGTAACACTGAAAGATTAGATCTTAATCTGTAGCCCTACATTTAAAAATATGTACTTTTTTGATTTGTGACATTTGATAAAACTGCAATTTGTTTTTAGAAAGTAAACAAAAATAATAATGTACAGTAGTACCATTTCTATGAATTTATGATGCAGTGGAATCTATCAGATTGGTTTCTGCTGTATTCTTCCACATATGTGAAGAGGATTTGCAAAGAACCTCACTGCATGAAAAAATGGGGTATAGATCAATTTTGCTGCCACAGAAACATATTTGCAATGGTGTATGACTTACCGTATATACTCAAGTATAAGCCGAGTTTTTCAGCCCTTTTTTTTAAGGCAGAAAAGGCCCCCCTTGGCTTATACTCGAGTCACCACCTCGTGTCTCTCTTTCCCCTGTGTCTCTCCCCCCCCCTTGTCTCTCTTCCCCCCCTGTGTCTCTCTTTCCCCCCCGTGTCTCTCTTTCCCCCTGTGTCTCTATTTCCCCCCCGTGTCTCTCTTTCCCTCCCCCTCCCTTATTATCCTCATCCCCCCATCCTCATCCTCAACCTCCCCATCCTCATCCTAAGAGACACAGGGAAGAGAAAGGGGTAACACAATAAAGGGGCACAGAGGGCACACAAGAGGGGGACACAGAGGGCACAAGAGGGACACAGGGGGCAGCACATTTCCTACCCTCGGCTTATACTCGAGTCACTAAGTTTTCCCAGTATTTTGTGTTAAAATAGGTGCCTTGGCTTATACTCGGGTCGGCTTATACTCGAGTATATACGGTACCTAGCTATGAGATATTCATCCCCTACTGAAATGAGTATGACAAAACGTAACTATGTTTAAATTGGTCACAGCCTTTATGTAAAAACTAAAAACTCACTTTAATGAGTGTATAACAGAGCATACTCACAAAATCTAACTAGGGAGTCCCATCAAGCTGCTAGACCACACCACTGATCTTAAGATAATCTTGTAAAAAAATCCAACTATGTAACAAGCCTACCACACGCAAACCTCTACTGTAGATGAGCATAACTTATGAGAAATCTAGACTTTCAATGGCCCACCCATTTTGTAGAAGCCACTACCATACCTAGAGCCCTATTCAATTCCCTTATATCGCAAATTACACAGTGTTTAAGTGCAAAGTAAATCTCCCTAACTGTTCTATTCACCCATAGCAGAATCATTGCAAGAAAACTTCCCATTGGTTTTCCCCCCATCGGGTATTTTATGAGTTGTTTGAGCTCCAAAAAGCTATTCAATTCCAAATAACCTTAAATTCCTTGGCTCTCGCAACTCCTAAAGATCCCTGATTTATTTATTTACTTTCAATTTAGCAAGTACTCCAGAGTACTTGCAAAGGTATCAAAATTACTTTGCTACTGCTTTCCCCCTCCCCGCTCACTGCCGATCACCCCCTACCCTACTCAAAAAATCAATCCCATCTACATAACCATGGGGGTCCATTGAGACCCCCATGCCAACAAAAATGGTAACCCCGTCCTGATCGGACCCCAGTGGCACCTACTATTAACCCTTTGCTGTGAGGGTCCATATCACATTGCTCTTAAATTATTTTAATTGATTTTATATCATTGTGGCCTGTTAAATCAATAAAAGGTATTTTGTTTAAATACGTTTGGCCCTATTTTGTGTATACTACCCAC
The DNA here is from genome assembly GCA_027410445.1 of Discoglossus pictus. Taxonomy (NCBI): domain Eukaryota; kingdom Metazoa; phylum Chordata; class Amphibia; order Anura; family Alytidae; genus Discoglossus; species Discoglossus pictus. The sequence goes on along the minus strand of CM050163.1, from coordinate 320,829,733 downwards.
TATGTGACAAAAAATCACAACAAAAATTATCAGTTCCCCATTCTGAGACTTAGTGACCCTCCAAAAAGACAGAATGAAAATCTCCTTGCCAACTGAGGAGGTGGCCTGCTGCCCTCTCTTAGTAAGCCCACCTCAAACCTCAACACAATCCCAGACTCAGGAACCCGGCCCCAGACCTACTCAATACCCATGCTCCAACCAGGTAAATCTCATGAGATGACACTATATTTCAACAAGATTTGAGACCAAGAGCTTCCCCCACAGGAATCTCACAAGATCAAACTCTAATTCTTTCCCCACCAAGATTTTGAGAGATACAGGGGAGATCTTATGAGAAATAGCCATTAGAGGAGAACCACTCTTTCCTACCATGGTGGTCCGTAGAACAATGAGGGTAAGATAAAACTAAAATATCCCCTTCATATCTTTTTAAATAGGTATTTACAGTTGTGCTAAAAAGTTTGCATACACTGGCAGAAATTGTGAAATGTTGGCATTTATTTTGAAAGTATGACTGATCATGCAAAAGTAATGTCTTTTATTGAAGGACTAGAATATTGCCTGCCAAAAAATGACGGGAATCAAATTGTAAGTGAGCTAATGCTGTTTGGTGTATGGTAATGAACTAAATAATACATTAATAAAGGAATATACTTTATCTATTTTGAAGTAATAAATGCAGGAAGCATTATGCTGAAGAGCTGACAATCTGTTTTGATGTTGCTGCAGCATATAATGTGTGTTTTGAGTGCTGTGGAGCTGCTGTGTAAGTGTGAGCAATGTGTGCAGTGTAAATAGTGTGCGTGCGCGAGCCCAATCCGTTAGGGTAGCTGTGTACTTCCGCATTCTGTAAGTTACTGTTGTAAAATGGCGCCTAATGTGTGGTACACGGCTGTTGGTGATTTAGCGTCCTTGTTCTTGGACCTCGCCCTGCTTTTTCGGAAAATCTGTATGTGTTTGGTGGTGTTTTGCGTGTTTAGGGTCCTGTAGCCTCGTTTTCCTTTTTTTCGTTGGCCATTTTTATTCTCGCTTAGGTGATTTTCGGGTGTTTAAACTCTTTAATTTGGACTTAAATCGAGGTGTAACTTCACTGGCAGAGGTCCTGGGTGCCCCCTCTTGCTGTGGGTAAGCTTTTTATATGTTTGTTTAGTGTATTTATTGTGTTTGGAATGTTTTGAGGTTTTTGCAGGTCGGCCATTAAAGTCGTAATTTTGAGCGTCTCGTATTTCTGTATCGTAAGTCTGTAAATGTTGCGAGTTCCGCAGTTGTTGGCATGGAGCGCGAGCGAGGGCCGCATCGTTAGCAATAACTTTTGACAACCTGCAGTTATGACAACTATATATGTGATAGTGAACATATGAAGCCATTTATTATCACGTCATTTTTTGGCTCATTTTTAAATCATAATGATAACAGAAATCACCGAAATGACCCTGATCAAAGGTTTGCATACCCTTAGTTCTTAATACTGTGTATTGCCCCCTTTAGCATAAATGACAATGTGCAGTCTTTTGTATTGGTTGTCTATGAGGCCCCTAATTCTTGCAGGTGGTATAGCTGCCCATTTGTCTTGGCAAAATGCCTCCAGGTCATACAAAGTCTTTGGTCGTCTTGCATGAACCACACGTTTAATATCTCCCCAGAGTGGCTTGATGATATTAAGGTCAGGAGACTGTGATTGCCACTCTACAACCTTCACCTTTTTCTGCTGTAACCACTGGAGGATCAACTTCGCCTTGTGCTTAGGATGATTGTCATCCTGGAAAGTCCAAGAGCGTCCCAAGCGCAGCCTTCGTACAGAAGAATACAAATTGTCTGCCAGTATTTTCTAAAAGCATGCTGCATTCATCTTGCCATCAATTTTCAAAAGATTCCCCCTTGCCTTCAGAGCTCACAACCCCCCAAAACATCAGTGAGCCACCACAATGCTTCACAGTGGGGATAGTATTATTTTCACTATAGACCTTGTTGACCCTTCTCCAAACATAGCGCTTATGGTTGTGATCATAAAGCTCTATTTGCATTCAGAACAATTCTTCTGGCAGTTGTGGCTGAAATCTTTCTTGAACTACCTGACCTTGGCTTGGTGATTGAATAGTACTGACTGGCATTTTCAAGGCTTTGGATATCTTTTTATATCCTTTTTCATCTTTATGAAGTTACATTACCTTGTTATGCAGGACTTTTGACAGTTCTTTTCTGCTTCCCATTGCTCAGTATCTAGCCTGCTCAGTGCATCCAAGTGAGAGCTAACAAACTCATTGACTATTTATACACAGACACTAATTGCAGTTTAAAAACCCACAGGTGTGGGAAATTCACCTTTAATTGCCATTTGTACCAGTGTGTATCACCTTGTATTTCTGTAACAAGGCCAAACATTCAAGAGTATGTAAACTTTTGATCAGGGTCATATGGGTGATTTAAAAAGGAGCCAAACAACTATGTGATAAAAAAATGGCTTCATATGACCACTATCCTTCAATAAAAAACTTGTTTTGCATTATCAGTCATATTTTCAAAATAAATGCCAAAATTTCACAATGTTTACCAGGGTATGCAAACTTTTGAGAACAAATGGACATACACATACATGCACACACAAACATCTGTATACATATAATTTTGCGCAGATTCTAAACTTAAAGACAGATATTCCTACAAAAAAATAATTGCATTCACATAATTAAACTGCAGGAAGTTATACAGTATATTCATTATTATATAGATTGTACCACTATAATAATGCCATTCGTGGTCACTGGGTAGTAATTTTGTCCCTGGCTATCCTCAGAAACTATGAAAATAAATGTCAAAACAAACATGTATACTAGTGATGTTACAGTAGGGTGTGGGTATATACCCTTTAGTAAATTGGTTCCTCTCCAATTTATATGTTATTCTCTTTAGTATTGTTTTCAAGCTGTACAGATCATCACATTTTAATGAAGAGGCCCCGTAGAGTAAAAGGGGAAATGTAGAGGTCTCACCTCACTAGTGTATATATCCTATACTGCTTAAGATGAGAGCTATGCAGGTAATGGTTATTCACATATGCATATGTTAGTCTATGGACCGTATCCACTAAAGTTTGAAGAGATCTCTCCATCTTGTATAGGAAGCATCACATACAGTGACTTGCAAAAGTATTCATCCACCTTGGCATTTTTCGTGTTTTGTTGCCTCACAACCTGAAATTAACATGGATTGTTTGATGATTTGCATCATTTAATTTACAGAAAATGCCCGCAACTTTGAAGATGTTTTTTTTTTATTGTGTAGGACAAAATAACAGAAAAAGTTAATGTGCATAACTATTCACCCCCCTAAAGCCAATACTTTGTAGAGCCACCTTTTGCGGCAATCACAGGTCTAAATCGCATTGGATAAGTCTGTATGAGCTTGTCACATCTTACCACTGGAATTTTTGCCCATTCCTCCTTGCAAAACTGCTCCAGCTCCTTCAAGTTGGATGGTTTGCACTTGTGAACAGCAATCTTTAAGTCTGATAACAGATTTTCTATTGGCTTTGACTAGGCTTTGACTAGGCCATTCCAACACATTTACATGTTTCCCCTTAAAACACTCAAGTGTTGCTTTAGCAGTGTGTTTGGTGTCATTGTCCTGCTGGAAGGTGAATCTCTGTCCCAGCCTCAATTCACGCACAGGTTATGGTCAAGAATATCCCAGTATTTACTATCTTTCCCTCAACTTTGACCAGTTTGCCAGTCCTGGCTGCTGAAAAAGCATGATGCTGCCACCACCATGTTTCACTGTGGGGATGGTGTTCTTTGGGTGATGTGATGTGTTCGGTGTGCGCCAGACATAGGGTTTTCTTTGATGGCCGAAAAGTTAAATTTTAGTCTCATCAGACCAGAGCACCTTCCTCAATACACTTTGTGAGTCTCCCACATGCCTTTTGCAAACTCAAAACATGACATTTTGTTTTTTTATGAAAGTAATGGCTTTCTTCTGGCCACTCTGCCATAAAGCCCAACTCTATGGAGCGTACAGCTTATTGTCGTCCTATGTACAGATACTCCAGTCTCTGCTGTGGAACACTGCAGCTCTTCCAGGGTTACCTTAGGTCTCTGTGCTGCCTCTCTTATTAATGCCCACCTTGCCCGGTCCGTGAGTTTTGGTGGACAGCTGTCTCTTGGCAGGTTTGCTGTTGTGCCATGTTCTTTCTATTTGGTTATGATAGATTTGATGGTGCTCCTGGGGAACATCAAAGATTTGTATATTTTTTTATAACCTAACCCTTACTTCTCAAAAACATTGTCCCTTACTTGTTTGGAGAGTTCCTTGGTCTTCATGGCAGTGTTTGGTTAGTGGTGCCTCTTGCTTAGGTGTTGCAGCCTTTGGGGCCTTTCACAAAAGGTGTGTATATGTAATGACAGATCATGTGACAATTAGATTGCACACAGGTGGACATCATTTCACTAATTATGTTACTTCTGAAGGTAATTGGTTGCACCAGAGCTTTTTATGGGCTTCATAACAAAGGGGTGAATACATGCCAATTTTCTGTATTCTATTTCTAAAAAAAATGTTTTATGTATATATTTTTCTCATTTCACTTCACCAACGTAGACTATTGTGTTCTGATCCATCACATAAAATTCAGATTAACAAAACATTTAACTTAAGGCTGTAATGTAACAAAATATTTAAAAAGTCAAAGGGGGTGAATACTTTTGCAAGGCACTGTATATAGTTGTGGACCAAGGCTGTATGTCCCGCTTGTGGTGTTGGTCATGCAATGTTAAATATTGCAGGCCTCGCAAAGCGAGGCCCGCAGTTGTCGGGCTGCAATGAACAGGGCTACAATGCGGCGCTCATGGCGAGGCCTGCACGACTTAGGCTGCAATTGCAGGCACTCATCCCAGGCACACTCATTGAGATCCACGCCTTAAAATGTTATTCCCATAATTTTTGACAGGCAAGTAGCTAGTCACAGAATAACATTGAATGCAGTAATGAGGGAGGGAATGCAGTCTGTGATAACCTTTCCTTTGCTGAGCATTATTATACTGATACTTCAATTCAAGCTGATTTTGAATTGCATAGTGGGCCATTTTATAATGCTCCCCAACACTGAGATTGCCCTAACTGTAATTTGAAATTAAAATCAGACTGAGATCAGATCTCTCAAAGTCTTTGAGTATGTGATATGTCATCCTAAATTCTAATCAGTCTCAATTATTATTTGTTTGTTGCTCAGAAATGTGGTCTCTCTGTTCCCATGGTATAACCCAGTGGCTGGCGACTTTCCAACTTGGAAACAGAGACCTGGCCCCTCCCCTTACATTGACTCCACCCAATAGTATAAACCCCTCACCTTCAGAACATGTTACCACAACATGTATAGACCATGCCTAGTGACACAGTCTCCACCCACAAAGTGATCCCATAGAGAAAGACAGGGATAGAGATAGAGAGGCGGGGATAGTGAGAAAGGTGGATAGAGAGTTAAAGAGAGGGATATAAAGAGAGAGAGAGAGAGAGAGAGAGAGAGGGGAAGGGATAGAGAGAGGGAGGAAAGAATAGAGAGAGAGGGTGATAGAAAGTTAGAGAGATAGATTATATGCCTCATCTTCTATCCCTCTCTCTCCCTCTCTAGCCATTTCTCCTTCTAGCACCCCCCCCCCCCATCCCCAAATCACTTTATCTATCCCTCTGAGCCTAGGTCAGGTGTTTTATGACTGAGCCAATAATGATACAAGCAGATACTATGATAGCAGCAACTAATACTGAGAGAGTTAAACAGCATAAATAAATAATTTGTTAAATGAGCAAATAGATTAATTAAACAAATAGAGACTAAACAACATGTGGGAGGAACATATTCCAGATACAGAAGGACAGGGTGTTAATTCACCAACAACAGACCAGAACAAAAAGTTGTACCCCAAGTTGGTTCTTCATGACTCGGTACTGATTTGTTTCTCCCTCCATTTTTAACTTTATCTTTAAAAAATACATTTGAATAAATCTATGTGTTTGTAAAAAATATTTTTAAAAAATATTGATTCAGTTTATAGGCTGCCTTTACATAATTAATATTATGTATATCTTACACATACAATAAGTATACCCTCTCCGTATAAATACATATTGACATAGATACTAAGACACAGGACTCCTTCTGGATCTCTACCTTGTCATGGTGAAGGGGCTTGTTACCTCAATGAGGTCACCCAAGATGGGCAGGTCATTTTAGAGAGGTCAGACAAAATGCAGTCCACTGGAGTAGGAAATGACTACCCACTCCAGTATCTTTGCCATGAAAACCATATGGATAAGCACAACCAGAAATACAGACAGATGTGCCTGGTGTGCTGCATCCATGTGGTCACTGAGAGTCAGACACGACTGAAGGAAAGAACAACAACAACAAGACACAGAGGGGGATATGGACTTACCTGAGCTCTGCAGCTGCTTCTGTCTGATATAGGCCGGGGTAGTGACAGACAGGTCACAAGCTTGGTGTATGGAACAGGGTAGTCAGAAACAATAAGACCATCAGAGTATTGATAAAACTAAAGCTTCTCCCTCTATCTGCATGCACTGTGACCTGGGAGTTGTTGTTTTTTTTTCCAATAAACTTTATTGAGAATGCACCAATGTGTTCACGTACTGTGAGAGGTGCAGTTCCTGTATGATATGGGACTTTCCCTCCCGGCCATTCTGATTGGGTGATGCTGCGTTTGACAAACAGGCTCAGCTCTATCTTTTATAGCACAGTTTGGGCATAGACAGCATTGTGACTTTTTTTTAATTTTTTTATTCTCGCATGTACCCTGATTTGTATTACTAGACAAGTCACCAGCAGGGGGCTAGATGTGATAAGTCACTGTGTTTAACTGCGGCACAGATGGTTTTGAAATGTAAAGTGACAGCAGCAGCTATTAAAAAACAGAATACTGAACATGATAAAAAAAAAAAAAAAAATATTATAGAAATTATACAATTAAGTGTCATCCCCATAGTTTAAAGTCTACTGGTATGTTTATGTTGTCTTTTACACTGTTGAGAATTTGCCTGTAAACTCTTTGTGGGTGCTACTTGGATGCCGTAATATTTTTGCCTCCATTTGCGGGTTACGAGTTTGAACTCCAGGGCGTCTTTTGGAACTTGTTGCAATTTAATAGTGATATTGGAACGTAATAGTTACGGGCTTTACAGATCAAAGGATTTGCGGTATTTTTTGATATCCCGTAGGGTTTTTACGCCTGTAACCTTTGTGGGTAGCTTTAAGAGGCCAATTTAATAGCCATAAGTCTTGCGGGCTATGTTACAGACTACGGTTTTACACTTTGGGAGAATTTAATGGTGCTGCAAATGTGTTTAATTTTGGGACAGTCCCACAACATGTGCTTTAGAGTTCCTCTTGTATACATCCTCTGTAGCAGTTTCCATCCACTGAGTGATTTGCAAGTTTAAGTCTAGCTGGTGTAAGGTACCATCTCATGACGGTTTTATATGCATTTTCCTTCAATGTAATATTTCAGGAGGTTTTTGCTGCATTTTTAAAATGTGTCCCCATTGCATATCATCTAGGTCCATATTAAGTTCAGCTTCCCGAGATGATCTGTAGGACATTGTGTGGCCTTATCATTTAAGTAGTTGTAAAGCGTTGTGATGTTTTTATTACCCTTTAGATTATGCAAGCAACATTGCTCAAAGGGAGTTTTACTAGCTAACGTATTGTCTTTTGTAATTTGACCTATTCTGGTGTTGATCAACATCAAGTTAAGCCATTCTTTGTGTGGCAGTTGGTAACGTGTCCTAAGTTCCATTGGGGACCAATGCTGGCAATCCAACAGTACATCTGCTACAATTGTAATCCAGTTCCTAACCCATCAAGATAACAGGGAATTTTTTTGATTGATGGGTCTTTATAGGGTAACGATAGTGGTGATAGCCAGGAACCATCTTCTAATAATCTGGTTCTTTTATTAATTTGCTTCCAATGTGATGGGGTGATTTCTACACAATAGTAATGATTTCAAGCTTATCGCATTATGTACACTGAGCCATAGTATCTGAATAATTATTATATTTTGTTCCTGATGCACTTGACTAATCTCACTGCTTTATAATAGTTCAGCAAATCAGGTGTAGTTAATCCTCCTCTCTTTTTTGATGCTGTCATGTTTGCTTTATTTATCCTAGGTTTCTTATTGCCCCAAATAAAACTTGAAATTGCCTTTTGTAAGGCAGCTATGTCCTTTAATTTAATTGTCGTCGGTATAGTCCAAAAAAGATACAACAATTTAGGAAGTGTAATCATTTTAATGTTATGATTTTTACCAAACCACAACATTTTGAGTGAGCACCAGATATGGAGTTCTTTGTAAATCTCTTTAAAGAAATTGGTATAATTGACATCAAAGATTAATTTAGAAGTTCCGCGGATTTGAATTCCCAAATATTTGATATGGTTCGTGGAACCATTTGAAAGAAAAAAAAATGGTGACAACAGACTTTCAAGCTGTTTGGGTAAGGAAATATTATGTGCCTCACTTTTATTTGTATTTACTTTGAAACACAATATTTGGCCAAATTTATTCAGTATTTGAAACAAACTACAATATTTTGAGTGAGGACCAGATATTGAGCTCTTCGTAAATTTCTTTAAAGATATTGGTATAATTGACATCATAGATTCATTTAGAAGTTCTGAGGATTTGAATCCCCAAATATTTGATATGGTTCGTGGGACCATTTAAAAGAACATTTTTGTGACAACAGACTTTCAAGCTGTTTGGGTAAGGAAATATTAAGTGCCTCACTTTTATTTGTATTTACTTTGAAACCCGCTATTTGGCCAAATGTATTCAGTATTTGAAACAAACTAGGCAAGCCAATTAACGGATCTGTAATGGTAAATAAGATATCATCCGCAAAGAGGCTAAGTTTATATTCTTTACCCCCCAGTTTGATTCTGTTAACATCTGGGGATTCTCTTAGTGCTATCGCCAAAGGTTAAAGACACAGTGCGAAAAGTAAGGAAGAAAGTGGACATTCCTGTCTTGTACCTCTAGCTATATTAAATAGTTGTGATCTGAATCCCTGGTAGGAGATATATGCTCTTGGGGTTGAATACAATGTCATGATACTATTTAGAAAACTTTCGCTTAAGCCCAATAGGAGTAAAACCTCTTTCATATATGTCCAATCGATTCTGTTGAATGCATTCTCGACATCAAAAGATAATATCATTAGTGGTATCTTTTTATTAGAGGCTATGTTTATAAGGTTCAATATTCACCTTGTATTATCAGGTGCTTCTCTACCTGGTATAAATCCTACCAGGTCCAAATGTATTACAGACTTCAGTAAAAAAGTCAGTCTATTTGCTAGAATCTTAGAGTACAGTTTAATATTATTGTTGATTAAATATATACTGTAGACCTGTAACTACTACACTGCATGGGATCTTTGTTTTCTTTATGCAACACAATGATTTTTGCTTTCAGAAATTCCCTTTTCATGAGAGCCATAAGCGCATTGCGAGCCGCAACTTTCCTGCTTTGCAATGATCACCTTAGGTGCTCATCGTGAGTCCCACGATGAGCGTCCAATTGCAAGTCTCTCCCCCTGTGTACTTTATAGGCCTTGCGAATAAGCACCTTTGAGTAATGAGTGTTACTGCACTGGGTTAAGTGTTACTGGCTTGGATTAAGTGTTACTGGCTTGCATTAAGTCTTACTGCTTAGGGCTTGTTTTTCTCGCCATTTTTGATCGTGAAAAAAATGGCAAATATGCCTCAAATTAACTTGCAACCTCACTCACAGGTTCCCTGGTTCTCCCCCTTTGCTGTGTGTGAGTGTGTAAGTTAATTTGAGGCATATTAGTTTTTTTGTTGTTGTTTTTTTTTAGTTCTGCGGTTCGGCCGTTAATAGTTTTTATTAGGATGCAAAGGGAGGATGTATAAATGGAGAAGAGGAAGAATCCTAGGACTGAACCCTGGGGCAAGGTGAAAAAGCAGTGCTAGGGAAGGAGACACTAAATGTTCAATCTTCAATGTATGATGTGAACCAGGAGAAATCAGTGTGACAGATGCCAAGAGCAGAGAATTTGGATAAGAATAGGGTGGTCAACTGTGTTGACGAGGGGCAGTGTGTAGGTGGTGTGGTGAGGTTGCAGGTTAGGAGGTGGTGGTGAGAAAGAGGGAGTGGGGTGATGACCAGGTTGGAGGAGTGTACCTCATGGTGTGTTGGGGATTCTGTACATTGTGAGAGGCCAAAGGAAGAGATGAGTGAAAGAAATTGCGCAGCTGTTGGAGAGTTGGGTTGAAATTGCCAAGAATCAAAGCCAAAACAAATATGTTACATTTCATTTTTCCTTTCCTATAATAGTTTGTTTCCTCCTAGATTCCTTAACCCAGGCATTCGAGCACTCCTACCAGCAATTATACTTTTGCTAAGACCTTTTCGACTCTTGAACATGCATAGCTGACTTAATATTGCCAAACATCAGTGAGCCCCAAGGTCCTTTCTTTGGCCAGGGCTTAGGGCATTGGGAAGTATATTTTGCCTATTTCTGACTATGATTTGTAAGTTTCTGCTCTTTTCCAGGGTATTGTATTATCATCTGCCTTAATGGACTTTCAGTAGCCTTTTTCACACACACATTATACAAGAGGGAAAGGGGAGACAGTGGTCCCTTTTTTAGATGATGGGCCACACCTCAACTGTGTGAGGGAACTTCCTTTGCAGCCAATCCACCTCTCAAAATGGGCACCACACATCATTTTTTATCCAGCTAATGTGACAGTAGGGGCTTTTACAGAAAGGGGCAGTACAAAGTTTTAAAAGAAATTTATGTCTGTCCTGGGTTACACTTGAATCCTCATTTGGGTCTCTCTATGACCCTTATGTAATTAAAGACCTAAACCAATCCTAATTATTTATGTCACAATCACACTTCTATGTCCGTGCTACTATGTACTTGACAACTTGCATTTGGCAATCCCTGATCACTATCCGGTGGGATTCACAGGGTAACCAAGCGCTTTGATCAAGGTACTTATTCCACGGCTCATTGATTGTTATTACTTCACAGTAACTTCCGTCATATCACACACTCAAACTTACACAATGGACAGATAAACGTGAGGCTATTGGGATAGCAGTGTGAGCTAGTGTACGGGGTATTGGGATAGCAGCATTGATGAATGAGATCTCAAGCAATAATAATACTTCTACACCACAGAGTAAATTCATTCACATATAGTACACTAAGATCAATAAAAATCAAAGCCAAAACAAATATGTTACAGTTAATTTCTACTTTCCAATACTAGATTCCTTAGCCTAGGCATTTGAGGACTCCTTCAAGCAATTATACTTTTGCAAAGACCTTTTCGACTCTTGCACATGCATAGCTGCCTTATTATTGCCAAATATCAGTGAACCCCAAGATCCTTCCTTTGGCCAGGGCTTAGGGCATTCAGAAGTATATTTTACCCACTTCTGACTATGATTTGGCAGTTTCTGCCAAATTTCCTGGGTATTGTTTTATTATATGCCTTAATGGACTTTCAGAAGCCTTTTTCACACACACAGTATACAAGAGGGAAAGGGGAGACAGTGGTCCCTTTGTTAGATGATGGGCCACACTTCAACCGTGTGAGGGAACCTTCCTTTGCAGCCAATCCAACTCTCAAAATGGGCCTTATTCAGACACCACATATACATTTTTATCTAGCTAATGTGACAGTAGGGGCTTTTACAGAAAGGGGCAGTGAAAAGTTTTAAAGGAAATATATGTCTGTCCTGGGTTACATAGTTACATAGTTACATAGTTACATAGTAATTAAGGTTGAAAAAAGACTTTCAGTCCATCAAGTTCAACCTGTTAAGATCTCCTCTGATCTGCAATATGCGGATTAGTTATTAATTAAATTATTGATTAAATAATTATTAATAGTATAGTATTAGAGAATGAATAAAGAGTTAGTCCATCAAGTTCAACCTTTTTAGATCTCTATTGATCTTTTTAATTTGGACTATTTATTATTATTGTTAATTGTTAATTATTGTTAATTGATCCAGAGGAAGGCAAACATAAAAAAAAACCCATTGAAACTTTGCCAATTGTCTCATAAGGGGAAAAAAAAGCAAAATTCCTTCCTGACCCCAGAAACTGGCGATCAAATTTCTCCCTGGATCAATATTCCTTGGCTTGTTATCTAGGATAGCCTTGAATGCCCTCTTTGGGTCTCTCTAGGACCCTTACCTAATGAAAGACCTCAACCAGTCCTAATTATTTATGTTACAATAACACTTCTATGTCTGTGCTACTACGTACTTGATCACTTGCATTTGGCAATCCCTGATCACTATCCGGTGGGATTCACAAGGTAGCCAAGTGCTTTGATCAAGGTACCTATTCCACAGCTCATTGATTGTTATTACTTCACAGTAACTTCAGTCATATCACACACTCAAACTTACACAATGGACAGATACACTTGAGGCTACTGGGATAGCAGTGTGAGCTAGTGTATTGTGATAGAAGTGTTGTTGAATGAGATCTCAAGTAATAATAAGACTTCTACACCACAGAGTCAATTCATTCACAATAAGCCCCAAAAAAATGTCAGCAAATCATCAACCAAAACAAAATTTAAACAAGACATTACACTAAGAACTTCTACCCTGCTTTTCCCCTCTTTTGTCTCTACCCCACTTCAATCTTTCTGTTTCTCTCCAACCTCCCCATGTTTCACACTTGGTTCTATCTGCTCTATGTATTCCTAGCTTTTACCTTCTTTCTCCCCATATGTTTCTCCTGTGTCTCTTCTGGTTTACTTTCATCGCTGTTACGCTAGTTGCTTCTTCCTCTCCTTTCTCCCCATGTGTTTCTCCTGTGTCTCTTCTGGTTTTCTTTCATCGATGTTACGCTAGTTACTTCTTACTCTCCTTTCTCCCCATGTGTTTCTCCTGTGTCTCTTCTGGTTTTCTTTCATCAATGTTACGCTAGTTGCTTCTTCATCTTTTTTCTCCCCATGTGTTTCTCCTGTGTCTCTTCTGGTTTTCTTTCATCGATGTTACGCTAGTTGCTATTGCTCTCCTTTCTCCCCATATGTTTCTCTGGTGTCTCTCCTGATTTTGTTTAATTGCTGTTATGCTAGTTGCTTCCTCCTCTCCTTTTAATCTGCTTCAAAAGCTGTGGCTTATATACTACCAGCTATTATATATCATAAAGTAACCCCACCTCAGAGGAGCATTATTATGTTAAGGACATACCCAGACCAAATGTCACACCCAAAGCCTCACCCAGGTTTTAACTATCCCAGATATTTCCTATCCCAGCTCCACCTATGCACGATATATGGACATAGAGGAAACATGTTTTCTATATGTATTTAAACTCTTATCTAAATGTGTAGAACAAAACTGGTGACTTCTGTGGTCACTTATTTACTCAAGAGACACAATTAATGTTAACTAGTTATAGAAATCAGATAAGTTTGTGTCACTTTAGAAATATTACTTAAAGAGTCAATTTAATAGTCCAGATTTCATGATTATAATTAGTATCGATCAGTATAAACAACTTCTTTTTTTTTTTTTTTACAAATCAAAACAATACATACAAGATACATACATCCTTACAGTCCCCAATTATATCTTGGTTTCCAGAGAGGGAAAAAAAGAAGAAAAAAAATTACCACAATTCAAAATGGGAAGAAAGCAGAAAGCATCTCCACCATTCCCCCCCCTTTCCCAAAAAATAGGGTAGCCTCAGTGAACTTTTAATTAGTGTTTCTTTTGTTATGCTTTACCATATTTCTTAACATAATCGTCCCCGGCAACCCATTTTTTTTATGAGGGATTTATTTCTAACATTTACCTCATTCCCATTACGTTTCTGTAAACAACTTTTCAATCCATGGTTTTCCATGATCTTTTTCAAAGTGTAGCAGAGCATGTAGCTCATATCCGCACTAAAGCAGCAGCGGCAGCTACTTTTGCTTCTGTATCAACACTTGACAGATGTTTGGAAAATATAGTGGAAGCTCTAACATAGTGATAGTGGGAAAAACAACAATTTTTTCATTTTTCTCACAAAAGTCGGCTTTTTTTCTTTCTTTTTTTTCTCAATAAGTTTTATTAGATACATTATTATAGCAATACAATATATTTTGCAAACTTTTGAGCAGATCATTATGTACAATTAGAATGTGTTATCTCTTTAAAAATACATTCAACAAAATATAACCTATTATGAGGACTTATTCTTAGCAGAACTACATAGTTACCATAGATAACTAGTACCACATCCGATCTTGACATATGGTCTAAGGAAGTTTTTCCCATGAATTTTATGTGGATTGCCTAATAGCTTTATGTCTCATTCATAAAGGGAGAAAAAGAGTAAAAAAAGAAAAAAACACAAAAATAAAAATAAAATAAAATATTTAAAAAATAAATAAAAAGGGGGGGTGTATTGCATGCCTCAAAACGACCATGAGTAATTTCTGACCCCCATGCATCCTTACCAATCAAGTCTCTGACCGTGAGGGTCCGTTAATCTTGAGCATCCTTGATCCTACCTCCTCACCTGAAGCTCCAGCCTGTTAGGTCCTGTTATATGTCATGCCTTTTAAACTGAGGGGCCAAAGTAGCCAAAGGCTCCTTACGTCCATGAACTTGGGCATGCAGTCTATCAGGATATGTGTAAGTCTTTCATTAATTGCGATATAGTTAACCTTGTTAAGTACTGCATGGGTGCTAAGTTGCTGAGGGGAAGAGAGGGAGCCTTCAGGAGCGCCCAATAACGCTTCTTCTGCATCAGGTTTAATTTGGAAGCGTACTAGCGAGGAAGCTAATGAAAATACGTTGTCCTTGAGTTTCTGTACTAGGGGGCATGTCCACCAAATGTGATAGAATATACCCACCTCCAGGCAACCCTGTAAGCATGCTGGGTTTGCGCTATTATTCCATCTATGGATTCTTTCAGGTGTTATGTATGTCCTCTGCAAAACCTTTAAAGACGTCTCCTGGAAGCTGTAATTGTACGACCCATTGGATAAGAGTCTCCAACTAGAGGACCAGCAGTCCTTCTCTCTAGTCTTTCCCAGATCCTTCTCGCATTTTATCATGTATTTTGGCTTTCTATCTTGGGTGTCCAAGTTAAAAGTATTATATAGCAGACTCACCATATTTTTTGTAAGAGGGAACAACTCACATATTTTAACAAGCCAACTCACCCTTGGAGCTCTGTACTTGCTCCCTAGCAAACTCCCATGATGGTATAGTTTGAGGAAATGTAAGTGTTCCTTGGGAGGGAGCAGGAGTCTGTCCATTAGTTCAGTAGTACTCATTAGATTACCATTATTGTACCAGGACCCCAGTTTCAGGAAGCCTTGTGATTTCCACCAGAAAATGGAGGTTAAAGATAGGGTAAAAGGTAACTCTGGGTGGGGAGCCACCATCGTCAAATTGGCCGATACTGCCGATAAATCATGTCTAGAATCTGCCCAGTTCCAAATCTTTAGTGTTAATTTAAGACAAGGGTGATCACTCTTTCCCATAAACAGATGAGGTTTAGGTAACCACACCACGCTCTCCCATGTGTAGGGGTGCATCTCATTATTTTCTAGGAACTCCCACAATGGCTGGTGATGGGTTTAGTGCGCCATAGGGATCCATGCTAGGTGAGCCGCCTTGAAGTAAATCTTCAAATTTGGCCAAGAGAAACCCCCTCTGAGTCAGTGTTTACATCAACTCGCGTCTAGCAATTCTGGGGCGTTTATTAGCCCAAATAAACTCAAGAATCTGTTTCTGGCATGATTCCAGTTGCTGTGGCAAAACCGATATGGGGAGCGTGTGAAACAAATAAAGTAAGCTGGGCAACATAATAATTTTAACAGCATTTATGTGGCCCAGTCATGAAATCCTACCTTTTGTCCTGGACTGCATATCTTTGTAAATATCTTGGAATAGAGGGGGATAGTTTGCTTTATTAATACTCGGTATTGAGTTTGTGATATTCACTCCTAGATAGCTAACGTGTGATTCCGGCCATTTAAATTGATCGTTTTGTCGGAGATGCTCTAAATCCTGTTCTGCTAAGGCAACGCTTAGGGCCTCTGACTTATCCAGATTCAGCCGCAGGCTTGAGACTGAACTAAAGCTTTCCAGTGCATGGAGCAGAGCTGGGACCGATAACGTTGGGTCCGTCAGTACACAGCAGGTCATCTGCATAAAATCAGCCCTTCTAGTGATGTGCCCCACCACCACACCCTTTATGTCACAATCGTCCCTGTGCATCTGCCCCAGCGGCTCGATTGCAAGCGTGAACAATTATGTGGAGGTGCTTGGTCCTGTTTTTTGATACTGATGGATGGGAGCGTTGCTCCTGGAAGCCTTATCCAGGCTTTGGGGACCTTATCATATGAATGCATAAGATTTAGAAACTGTTCTGGAAAGCCGAATTTTCTAAGCACCACCCATAGATATGTCCAGTCCACTGAGTCGAACGCTTTCACTATATCAAGAGATAGGAGCATAAGGGGGTATTGTTACGCTTAGCGATATGTAATATATTTAAGACCCCCCTAACATTGTCACTGTCTTGCCTGTTCGGGATGAACCTCACCTGTTCTTTATGAATTAGTCTCAACAGGAATGTATTGACTCTGTCATCATTTTCGGTAGAATTTTAATGTCCCCTTTAAGAAGCAAAACTGGCCTGTAGGTCCACACGTTTAAGGGATCCTTCCCTTCCTTAGGAAAGAAAAGCAGATTTGCTTGATTAATTTTGGGAGGAACTTCAAGGCCCTTGAGCATGTTATTAAATAGACCGGCGCTAATAACTCTGTATAGTTTTTGTAGTATAGATTTGAGAATCCATCCGGCCCTGGGGCCTTTCCCTTTTTCAAGGCCCCGATAATCTCCAACACCTTGAAGTTAGTGATGGGAGCCTTCATTAGATCTATTTCTTGAGGTGTAAGGGTAGGCAGGTCGGAGGTGCCCAAAAAGGATGCCAGTTGACTATTATGAACCTTGTGAGGAGATGAATATAGTTGTTGAAATAAATCTGCAAAGACTTTTTTGATATGGGATGGGCTAGTAGTAGCAGCACTGCCAGAGGGCTGTCTTTACTGAAAGATGTTTGATTGATTTAACTTACTTTTTAGCATCCTTGCCAGCAGCGCATCCTGCTTATTGGCTTTCGAGTAGTAGAGAGGATTGGTCCACCTCAAAGCCTTTTCCGTCTGATAAGAGAGAATTAGATCAAGCTCTAGCCTAGTCAATTCTATCCTTTTTCGCAGTTCATCTGTGTGGGATTTTTGATTCTCTAACTCTAGGGCCCTAAGTTCCTTTTGCAAAAGGGATTCTTTAGCTTTTTGAGCTTTTTTGTGTGCTGAGGCCAATTTAATATATGTGCCCCGAACAAATGCCTTATGCAACCGGACTGGGTTTGAGTAGCCCATATTTGGCAAGAAATATAGTTCTATCTATTTGGCAATTTGGTCTTTAAACTGGGGAGTTTATAAAAGCATATCATTTAACCGCCAAGAGTACGGTGTTCTAAAAGCTGTGCTTAAGTCTAGGGTGCAGCTAACAAAGTAGTGGTCCAACCATAAGCACAGATGGATCCTCGTTTCAACTATATTATCCGATAATGCAGAGTCAATAATAAAAGTGTCAATTTTAGAGTAAGTTTTATGTACTGCCAAATAAAATGTATATTCCCGTTCTGTACCGTGAGAACCTCTCCATGCGTCAACCAGGTGGAGCTCATCCAACAGAGATAAAATTTGCTCTTGCTTTTTTGTGGGTCTGTAGCCCTGTCCAAGGCTAGAACTGTCTAATTGTGACAGAACAAAGTTCAGGTCCCCTCACAGAATTAGCCTCCTTAGCTCATGGGATTTTATATAGCTCAACAGATTGAGCAAAATTTGATGTGGTATGTGCGTTGGTGGGTAAATCGAGATGAGACCTGTCAGAATCACATAGTGGCCTTCAGGGTCTATTTTCTTTTGTTCTAGTATAAAAGAAAGATCTTTGTGAAGCAAGACAGCAAACCCCATTCTCTTAGTAGTGTGGCTGGTGGCGAAAAAGCTGGGATAGAATTTGGAGAGGTATTTAGGGAGTTTATTTTGCACAAAGTGTGTTTCCGGAATTGTTAGTCGAACCCTCTGACATTGTGAGTTATTAGTGTGATAACCGTGTCAGTCATGTGTGTCAGTTGTGACAGTTTGAGATAAGACCAATAACACAGACCTTCTGTTTTGGGGAGGCAGGATCAAGAGCAAGGACATCCTCTGCCGGACACCCAATAGGAAGGCATCTGATCGAAAGTTCTGTGAGGGCGGGCCGCCTCTATGGCTGTGGGGAAAGAAATCGGGGAAAAAGAAAAAATACCTAAATAACCCAAACATTTTATAGAATATCTCGGTCCCGATCCCTCCCAATGCAGGTTTAGGCACTTTGAAACCTGGGGATGGCTCCAACCCCAGTGTGGGGGACAAAAAAGGACACACTTAAATAAAAATAACATAAAAACGTAGCATACTGTTGCTACTAACAAGGAATTCACTCTTGGATTTACCATTTATGCCATATTGTCAAGAATACACATTGTTAGCTAGTCTTACTTCACTTCACTCAGCTTTTTGGGCTAATTGACAAAAATATTAGTTGTTCGTACCTGCCTATGGGCTTGTCTAGCATTGCGCCTCTGAGGTTCGATGATGCTTTATACCTCATAGTCTGTTATTGGTATGGAGTACTAGGGTTACTAACAACTAAAGGGGGATGGTATCCTTATACAGCATTATCAGAGCTATTGATTAGCCTTATTATACTGACCATAATTAATCTAAACCGTAATTATTAACTTTCAACCAACAAAGAGAACTAAACCAAAACCCCTGCCTAGAAAAAAACTAATTAGCAGGCATGACCTAACAAATAAAGCAGTTGCAAAGCCTAGACTCTGGTAGGCATTGCATAACACTTTATAACTATATATAACACCCATAAGCCAATGGTTCCTAACTGCATTTAGTCCCAAGGACCCTCGGTGTAGGTCCTATCTGGAGCATGCTTTGAGGTCGTCTCAAGCTGCAGAAGAGTTGGAAGCGGTTACTGGAGGGCAGGCCTCCTGGACCGATCGTTGATGTCTCTGCCTTTTAGAGAATGGGACCTCCGACCATTCCCGTTGCGGTCTTGGGGGAGGTACTGTATGTCTGATTGTTGGGCTTGCAACTGCCTCTCCTGCAGGAGACCAATGCATAGGAGGATCCTGCAGCATTTCTCCAGAGAATGAACAGTGTGAATTGCAGACTCATGTTGGAAAGAAAGGCTAAAGGGGAGGCCCCATCTATATTTTATTTGATGATTGGATAGAATCAGAAATGCCTGGTTTCATCTGTCTACGTTTTAATAGCGTTGTTGAAGCCAAGTCAGAGCAGACCGTCAGGGCCACAGATGATCAGTAATTTTCTCGCCGCTTGCAATTTGAGGTCTCTCGTCTTTTGGTGAAGGAATCTAGGGATTAAATCCTTTGGTTGATTAGATGATGGGGGCCCCCCTATGGCTCTGTGCACCCTCTTGATTTCACCGGAAGCAGCTGAGAGAGTAGGCAACAGCGAGGTAACCACTGCCTTTAGATAAGGAGAAAGGTCTTGGACTGCAGTCGGAACTCCTCTTAATCTTATGTTATGCCTCCTCAAACCATTCTCGAGGTCTTCGAGTTTCGCCTCTAGACTAAGGATTGAGTGGTATTAGCTGAGATTTGGACAATCATTGGATTGTGTTTCTATAATCCTGTCAGTGGTCGATTCCAGGATATGTGTCCACTGTCCTAGGTCATTAATTTTTTGTTTCCGCTCTTTGACCACTAGAGATAGGCGAATTTGAAGCAACTGATCAAATTTTGCTAAGGAAGAATCCAACCTATTCACGTTGGGATATGAGTTTTCTGAGTCTCTTTCCCCATCAGAATCTGACGATGAGTCTTGCAATGGCTCTTGCCTTGGCGTATCATTGGGCGTTTGCCTGGGGAAGTGGTCCGCTATGCTCTTTGAAGCGGGGTTCTTTTTAGGCTTCCCCATATTTCTGCCTAGGAGGAGGCTATATTTTAGTGGAATGAAAGCTGTTGCACTACCGTTGCTTCCAACTAGACGGTGCAGAGACTTGTAACCATAAAAAAGCAGCATGTGGAACAGATTATATGGAAAGTATAGAATATCATTAATATTAAAATACAATAAAATTGCCAACGGCTGAACTATACCCATATTCTACATAGACAGATAGATAGCAAATCTAAAGACTGTGAAAATATGTTTTCATATGAGTGATAGATTAATGAAATAACAGCAGGTTATTCATAAAAACATATTTCATATACATATCTTCTCTCCTCTCGCTTGACCAAAGATGTTTTATTTTCCCTTCATCTTTCTGTTGACTGAACATGCCCAGAGAAGATCTCTGTCAACAGCCACTTGGATCTTCAGATCTGGAACTGCTCACAAACCCTCTTCAGCCATATTGAATCGCCTGCTTCAGGAGTCCTCATATTTTGTCTGCATGTCTTTGCTGAAACACAGTAAAAAGGTAGGAACTTTCTCACCCTGTCTTAATATATCCTGTCCCATCCTCATGCTCTTCATATCACTGTAGAAGAGAATCCATGGCTGGTCATCATGTGGTCCTCCCTTTAACAGACATCTTAATTCTAAAATTATTTAGATTAGAACAAACATCTAGCACAATGTATATCTTGTTTTGAGTTGTCAGCATCCCTCTGGAAATGAATATATAAAGATGGATATATAGAATTAATTTTAACTACAGTTCTGTGAAGGACTCTTTAACATAGGCAACGACAAAAATAGAGGTGCTCAAACAGAACAAACTAACATTAATAGGTTAATTCTATGGACATGATAACCCACTCTGATAACCCTGTTTTAGCTCAATTGTGTTCTTTACAGGTAGAAATATCCTGTAGTATACCTGTCTGGTCTCACTCAGATGAGTGATACAGCCCTGAAATACCAGGCAATTCTACCCTGAACAGGGGGAATAGTAAAACCCAGACATATGTTTTTGGCCTTAGTTGGGCCTTGTCAGTGGGGTATAGCTGAACTCATTAAGGCACCTTGAATAGGGAGTCCGTGTCTGGAGCCCCCATCACCCTTATGAAGCTAATCCCTAAGGGTCAATTGCATATTTTTGTTGTTGTTGCTTAGTTGTTCAATCATGTACAATTCTCTATGACCCTATGAACCACAGCACACCAAGAACTGTCACTGCTCCTCTGAGCTTCATCAAGTTCCCCATCTTTTGTCTGCACACTTTTGCAGTAACACAGTAAAAATTTAGGAACTTCTTCACCCCGTCTTAAAGTATCCTGTCACATCCCTAAGCCCTTTATATCATTATGGAAGAGGCCCCATGGCTGATCGGTCATCATCTGGTACTCCCTTTGATAATCCTGGACGTCTTAATTTTAGAACAATTTAGATTAGAATAAACATCTAGCACAATGTATATGTTGTTATACAATGTATATGATGCTTCTGTCATCTTCTTCTTTGTGTGCCTTCACTCTTTCCCAGCATCAAAATCTTCTCTAGGGAATCAAGTCTTCTCATGATATGGCCAAAATACTTTAGCTTCCGACTCATGATCATACCTTTCAGTAAACACTATGGCCATGTTCAATTGCACTGTCGGGCAAGTAAATTTGCTATTCTATTGGCGTCTTTTTGCGAGCTCCAATCGGCTTCGGAGTTACAGCCTTAAAAATATTGCCATGGTTAAACCCGTAACTTACAGCCTCCTGAGGTCTTTGATCTTTCAAGGCCGCAATACTTCCGATCAAAAAAATTGCAAATCGATATTCAATTGCTCAATTTCCGCAAGCCCGGAAATGTTTTCACACCTGTAAATGGCAAAAGAAGGATAAAATCTCACGAGTGCTAGAGAGGACTCGCACAGGGGTTGAACACCTATTCGTAGTACTGTAAAAGCAAATATAAAATCAATACTGCACTGTAAACAACGGGGAAAGTGATGAAAGACATTAGAATTAATTGCACAACAGTCTGAAGCCCGCAAATCGGCAGTATATAACATTTGTTTTTAGGTTTCATTTTGGGGTTAAATCGATCTTGGGTATCAATGAGTTAATACATAACAGGCCACCTATATGGACTACAACAGTATTGGCATTCATTTTCATAATTCTTTATTTTGTGGGTTTGCGAGTCTGATAACCTAATTGATTGACATGTTTTACTCCATGTTTTACCTCCCGAATAATGACAGTTTCATTTTCTATTGGCTGATTCGTAATTGGAGTTTACAGGCTTGATTAATTGATCATGTTCCTGCCCTGAACTGCTACGAACTAGTGCATGATTTACGGTTTTGGCTTTAGGACGGTAACTTGCGGGCTTGAGCAATTAAATAGCATCGCAATCAGAGATGAACGGGAGCCCAGTCGGCTGCACTTGAGTTGCGGGCTTCAAATTAAATGTGGCTCTTTGTCTGGATCTCCTGAATCCATTCTACGGCGCTCAGACTTTTTATGGACCAGCTTTCACATCCATAGGTTACTACTGGGAATAAAGCAAAAAATATAACTTTAGGGAAATGGTCCCATTAGTGCTTAACACTATAGATTTGGATATAAGGCAAAAGTGGGTTATTTATATATATATATATATATATATATATATATATATATATATATAACTTTAATGAAAACAGTGTAGATTAAAAAAACATAAAAAAAGGGAAGAGTTTAAAAACAAAGTCACTGACTCCTTAGTTGGTTGCTGCAAATTGTGTTCTTTACAGGTAGAAATATCCTGTAGTATACCTGTCTGGTCTCACTCAGATGAGTGATACAGCCCTGAAATACCAAGCAATTCTACCCTGAACAGGGGGAATAGTAAAACCCAGACATATGTTTTTGGCCTTAGTTGGGCCTTGTCAGTGGGGTATAGCTGAACTCATTAAGGCACCTTGAATAGGCACCTTGAAATTATAGAGTGTGAATTTGTCAGCTGAAAATAGCTTAAGGAGGATTATAAGGGCGTTTCTTTAACCACAATAAACTTGAGATTTCAGTATATACCCAGTTTGCATATAGTTTATATCAGAATATCCTATGTATGCAATATACACAATACACCCTATAGCTGGTGCAATAGGTGGAATGAGATCTATCGTGGTCTCTTCAATAGTCCTATAGACTGGTAGCCTGTATTTCACAATCAATATACCAGAGAGATGTATGGGTTATCTTAATGGAGTGTTTATATTGCCGCATAGTAAGTATATGCACATCACCCCCAAGTTATTTATCTATATTCTCCACCCTCTCTCATGAGTCCCCACATTTGTTACACCATCGTCTAATAAGTGGTATACGCTTTGCAGTGGTTAGAGCCCTATCTCTCCTCTGAATTGCAATGCTCAGTGTCTCAGCGTCTCCATTAGCTGTGGAGATTTGCGCTTCCTGGTAACGGCGTGCGTCTCAAACGTGATGACGTCATAAACGCCTGCCTGCCTAACATTTTTCTACGTCTAAACGTCTTTCTCAAAGGATTAAGGGCGTATGCTAATGCTGTTGTCCTTTTATAGGTTCTGGTAGTCATGGTTACCTGATCTACCATGGGTGCTACATATTTAGTTAACCCTTGTAGTTATATGTGAACAATTTAAAAAGAAATTGCACAGTAAATCTTTATAGTAATTAATGCATCTAAAAAGATATAATATATAGATGCATATGGTAATTCTTATGTCCCTTTATTGCACTATGCAAGTAGCAAGATCTAATACAGAAAGAAATGATTGACCATTGAGGAGGGTCAAACTAGGAAAAAATAGAACAGATAATAGGATATATACAGAATATAGAATATTAATGTGTCTACATATAGAAGGTTATATATCATAAAGTAACAGTGATATGAACTTCTATCTATAAAAAAATCTAAGTAAAGTTTTAAGGGATATTATAATATAGACATTCCAGATTGTACAAGTGTTAGACAATATTTTTTGTGATATTTGTCAATATCCCACCTTGAGGTGATTTACTGTACTGACATGCTTGATAAACATGTACCTAAAGGATAATACATTTTAAAGTGTCAATAAAAATAAAATTAAAAATCCTCATAGTGCATCAAAATGTGCTGTGTAATAAATAAAAATTGTAAATTACTATTGACTATTGAATATCCAATTATTAATTCCATATGGGAGACCTTTGGCTTGGTCCAACCACCCAAAGGGTCCATGTTCAATGTGCGTAGTGTGATTGTTATAAGAAATCTTACCGTTGTAAGATTAGAGTGATTTGAAAATAGGATGTGTGAACAGAGTGTACAGGTATTCCCTATATTTTAAAAAGCTAAAATAAAATTATCTTTTTCTCAAAGGTCAGAGATCAAAGTCTAGCTTCAAATTGTTCAGTCCTATATAAGATAGTAATGAAATATCAGCTTTGTCTCAGTTAGATGAAGGCTGTATATGAAAAGCCTTCTACTGGGAATACCATAGATATAACTATGCAGAGTAAGCTTGCCATAGCTTTCCTCCCCAGAAGTAAATGTATTTTTATTTCATGTCTGCACTTAACATCTGAAGAGATCTTGGATCCCGGGAAAATAAAAGCTGTCACTGCCTCCACTTCTTCCCCATCTATTTGACATGATCTTCTTCTTTTTAACATTGAGCAGTAGGCCAGCTTTTGCAACCTCTTCTTTTACCCTCATCAATAAGTCCTTTTGTTCCTCTTCACTTTCAGCTATCAAGGTAATATCATCAGCATATCTGAGTTTGTTGATATTTATTCCAGCAACATTGATTCCAGCTTTGGAATTCATCCTTACGCTTGATGTACTCTGTGTATCAGTTTTATTTACAGCTGAAAAGCCTCTAGTTTTGAATTACAATTAACTCACAAACTAAGACTAAGAGGTAGTGATGTCCCGAACAGTTCGCCCGCGGACTATTCGCAGCGATTTTGGCATGTTCGCGTCCACGGCGAACATATGCGCTTTTCGGTTCGCCCCCTATTCTTTATCATTAAGGACACTTTGACCCTGCACCTCACAGTCAGCAGACAGATTCCTGCCAATCAGCAGCATACACTCCCTTCCAGAGCCTTCCATCTGAAGGACAGCAACCCAAAAAGCCCTTTTTAGGGCTAGAACATCATTTATTTTATTTTATAATTTGTTTCTGTGTAATCTAATTGCATATGCCTGCCTGTGTGTGTGTGATAGGCTAACACCTAACAGCTTATATTGTGCTCAGTGAAATAAAACAACACTTTTTTGACTGTAATAGATTGAATATCAGTTGCCTGCCTACAGGCGTGTGTGTGAAGCCTATTGCATCTACTCTGCCAACTTTTGCCAGTGCACAGTGATACGTCATATCTGGTGCAACCGTAGTGTACAGTGACATAAAACAACACTTTTTTGACTGTAATCGATTGAATATCAGTTGCCTGCCTACAGGCGTGTGTGTGAAGCCTATTGCATCTACTCTGCCAACTTTTGCCAGTGCACAGTGACACTCATATCTGGTGGCACCTTAGATTGCACGTGCAGTGCCCCAAATTTGAAGTGGGAGGACCGACCAAGCTTCTTTTTCCATCTTCCACTTCCGAAAATCCATGCCATATACATGTCCCCTAATAGTGGACGTAACAGGGATTAAACCGATAGGAATAGTACTACTTAACAGTACACACCTTATAATAACGCAGACAGAGGCAACGCGTATAATCTTCCATGCTGGGCAGTGGAAGCCCCCAGACTCTGACCTGTGTATAATATTCCATGCTGGGCAGTGGAAGCCCCCAGACTCTGACCTGTGTATAATCTTCCATGCTGGGCAGTGGAAGCCCCCAGACTCTGACCTGTGTATAATCTTCCATGCTGGGCAGTGGAAGCCCCCAGACTCTGACCTGTGTATAATCTTCCATGCTGGGCAGTGGAAGCCCCCAGACTCTGACCTGTGTATAATCTTCCATGCTGGGCAGTGGAAGCCCCCAGACTCTGACCTGTGTATAACCTTCCATGCTGGGCAGTGGAAGCCCCCAGACTCTGACCTGTGTATAATCTTCCATGCTGGGCAGTGGAAGCCCCCAGACTCTGACCTGTGTATAATCTTCCATGCTGGGCAGTGGAAGCCCCCAGACTCTGACCTGTGTATAATCTTCCATGCTGGGCAGTGGAAGCCCCCAGACTCTGACCTGTGTATAATCTTCCATGCTGGGCAGTGGAAGCCCCCAGACTCTGGGAGTCTGAAGAAGAGGAGTCAGAGGAGGAAGGTGTCTTTGAGGAGGTGGAAGAACAAACACAGCAGGCATCCCAGGGGGCTTGTTGTCACCTTTCGGGGACCCTTGGTGGCTGGGTGGAGGAAGAGACCTTCAATGACATCAGTGAGGACAAGGAACGGGACATGGCTAGCTTGGTATCCAACCCTGTGCAAATGGGGAGTTTGCGGTTGTGCAAAGGGACTGTTTGCGGTTGTTTGCGGTGCATTAAATAGGGAGATTGGTCTGTTACTGTGAAGTGGGTGTAACCCTTACACTACCTAATTGATACAACATCATACCTGATGTTTTAAAGCATGTTATTCCAAACAATTTAGGAATGTTAGGTGATTTATGCCCTTTATGGCTTTAAACCAGACTCTGCATCAACTATGTAATTTTCCGTGGGAGTTTTGCCATGGATCCCCCTCCGGCATGCCACAGTCCAGGTGTTAGTCCCCTTGAAACAACTTTCCCATCACTATTGTGGCCAGAAAGAGTCCCTGTGGGTTTTGAAATTCGCCTGCCCATTGAAGTCTATGGCGGTTCGCCGATGTTCGCCCGTTCACGAACATTTGATGAAGTTCGCGTTTGCTGTCGCGAACCCAAAATTTGAAGTTCGCGACATCACTACTAATAGGGCCCCATTCAAATGCGATTTGGCCAATTCTATATAAGCACATAGCATATTTTTTTACAGATGTTTTCAGTTAGTGAACTTCTATCCAAAAGCAAGGTTTTCCCTAACTAAAACCTTCTGTAAAAAATATATGCTATGTGCTTATATAGAGCCCTATTCAATTGGCCAAATCACATTTGAATGAGGCCCATAGTGTATATAAAAAAATGTTATTATAAGTTGCAAACAGATTATAAACTGAAGTAGAAAGTTTAGTGAGTGGTAGGGTAGACCCATATATACATGGTAAAATATTTGCTTCCTATGAACTAGAAATGCTCCAAGGATTTTATCCCTAACAAGTGTAGAATATGCAACCTCAATATAGAGGAATGCACAGACACCAACATATCTAAATACCAGGAGAGCTACTGAAATGTCAATGAAAGTGGCGCCTGTTCGCTTGTGAGAATATCTCCACACCCCACAAGGCCATACATTATCATAAGGAAATATAAAAGCTAACTTATAGAATGCTAAGGAGGGAATCAGAACTCAAATAACAAGAACTTTCAAGCAACCAGAAAAAGTTGGTTCAGGTTCAACAAATGCCAGAAGCCAGGTTGTCCTGCCACAAAATGCTTACAGGCACCTACATTTTATCCCCTGTATGTCTCTGCAATACGTTACCTGGAAGCAGACAGGCATGAGTGACTCAGCCAGTACAGTGTTGGCGTTACATTCCCCAGAATCAGCACCGCTCCCTCCAGCCGAACCAACCTGTGTGTAAGTGAGGAGTGAAAGCTGCTGCTGCTAGAACAGCCCTCACTGACAAATATACTTAGCAGAGCATCCTATGTGCAGCTAATCTAGGCTTCTTTTAATGGTAACTCTCAAGCATCCAGAAACTATGTTTATCTGGTATCTACCAATCCCTGTGGGTACCGGATACCTGAGAGTCTATTGTATACAATATATATATATATATATATATATATATATATATATATATATATATATATATATATACAGTGCCTTGCAAAAGGATTCACCCCCTTGACTTTTACCTATTTTGTTACATTACAGCCATAAGTTCAATGTTTTGTTAATCTGAATTTTTTGTGATGGATCAGAACACAATAGTCTAAGTTGGTGAAGTGAAATGAGAAAAATATATACAAAAAAATATTTTTAGAAATAGGAAACAGAAAATTGGCATGTGCGTATGTATTCACCCCCTTTGTTATGAAGCCCATAAAAAGACACATAATTAGTGAAATGATGTCCACCTGTGTGCAATCTAAGTGTCACATGATCTGTCATTACATGTACACATCTTTTTAAGAGACGGCCGCCCACCAAAACTCACGGACTGGGCAAGGAGGGCATTAATCAGAGAGGCAGCACAGAGACCTAAGGTAACCCTGGGGGAGCTGCAGAGTTCCACAGCAGAGACTGGAGTATCTGTACATAGGACGACAATAAGCCGTACGCTCCATAGAGTTGTTTTTTTTTGCAGAGTGGCCAGAAGAAAGCCATTACTTTCACCAAAAAACAAAATGGCACATTTTGAGTTTGTGAAAAGGCATGTGGAAGACTCACAAAATGTATGGAGGAAGGTGCTCTGGTCTGATGAGACTAAAAGAAAACTTTATGTCTGGCGCAAACCCAACACATCACATCACCCAAAGAACACCATTCCCACAGTGAAACATGGTGGTGGCAGCGTCATGCTGTGGGGATGTGTTTCAGCAGCCTGGACTGGGAAACTGGTCAGAGTTGAGGGAAAGATGAATGGTGCTAAATACAGGGATATTCTTGAGCAAAACCTGTACCACATCTTCAAAGTTCAAATTCTGTAAATTAAATGATGCAAATCCTCAAACAATCCATGTTAATTCCAGGTTGTGAGGCAACAAAATACGAAAAATGCCAAGAAGGGTGAATACTTTTGCAAGGCACTGTACATAAACAGGATTTATATTAAACTCTAAAATTGAAAACATCATGTTTGTTGTTGAAAAATACCTGTAATTCCTGTCTGCTATTGTTTTCCTCAACCCCTTGTTACATTACTTCTACAATAGCAACTTTCCCCACCATCATCCATCTGGTTAAAAAAAAGACTATATACTAGGTCTGTTAGATTATACTTTGGCTATGGCTCATCATTTTCTTAAGGCGGCTATAATTCTTCGTTCTGACCAATTATATGCTATAAAAAGAAGCCAAACTGGTAGGGTTACTGTTTTAAGTGAAATAAACATTATCTTTGTTCATTGCTAAATAGAATGTTCATTACATACACATAGCCACACTCAGTAATGGAGATACTGCTGGTGCAGTAGGTGCAAAGCAGAGGGCCCCAAAACAGGATAGGGGCCTTTTGCTACGGGCAGTGGACTGAATAAAGGGTGACTCCTAATCCATTAGGGGAGGGGGTACTTAATTATACTCATATAAGTGATTTAAACACTTATTTAAACATTGACAAATATTTCAGCTTTTTATTGAACTCTACAGGGTGTTTAAAAAAACTGGAAGGGGGGGGGGGGGGTAATTTGGTCAGGTACCCCCTAATCACTACCTCTGACAATGTCTATGCTCCAATAAACTTGTGAGATTTTATATTTCAAAAACAGCCATGCTGTGAGTCTCCATTTTGTGAGACTCATAGCAGAATCTCGATCTACACAAGACAGATAAATTGGATGTTTTCTTGCACAGATTTCCATTCAATTAGACTAGCTTTTCCCATGTGTATTGTGAATTTGTCTATTGTATATTGGTCCTTTCAGTTTATAGGATTTGCATAACTTTAGCATTCAATGCAGTGAGAACGCATTACAGGCTCAGAGTAGAATTACTTTGACATTCTTTTGCTAAACTGAATTTCAATGGTTCAAATTCCCAAGTTTTTGAACGTATTTTATTATTACTCTTTATTATTACTTTTTATTTATAGAGCACCAACAATTAATATTTTCCATAGTGCTACAACAGAAGTTCATCTAATGGGTACTTAAATTAATTTTATTAACCTATAAAATATTTGTTTTAATTAAAGGATCAAAAAGTAGCCATATGTGCTCTGCACCATCAGATAGAGGGTGAAAATCATGTGGAAAATTTCCCTTACATTTTTAAAATTGATCTAGAATTGACTTGAAGCCACCCCAAAAGAACCTGCATAAGTAATGAGGCTGGGGTCTGTAACTGTAACACATTTGGCCGGCGCGGACACAGCCCCAAGCGCTGGGTCTGATGCGTGACCCAGCAGAGCCTGGGGCGCTCCTGATTGGCTAGGAGAGTGGAGGAGGGACTTCCGCCTGTCTTGCAGGCTTCCTCTTTCACTCTGCGCAGGCCATTGCCAGGATTTCCCTACCTCCCTGCCCCAAGTTACTTAGGATAGTTGGGTTCGTATATAAAAAAGAAATCTCTGTGTTATAGGTGAATGGATTAGGAAGTGTGTAATATTTTCATGTTGTACCAAACTGCTTTCCTGTTCATTGATTTTGATGTCTCGTGGCGGGAGGTGAGTTGCCCGGCCCACTGACTTTAGTGGGTGTTGCCCTGCCTTATAGGAAAATTAGAAAAGCACTGGGTGGCCCTTGCACACGGGCCCAGGGCGTGAGGTTACTGTCCTGGCCGGGCTCCTCCTCCATTATGTTAATTAAGGAATGATATGGTAATTACGGTAATTATGTTAAGTTATGGATTATAATTTGGTGTCAGACGTTATTTTACAAGCTAATGGATCATGCTGGGGTCAAGGGATTTACAATTTATTGCTAAGTGAAGTATGATGGCATAGTGGTAAACATCCTGTTTTAAAGATTTTTGTTTTCTTTGCTAAGTCATGGGTTTGAAGCCCCTGCCTTTCACTTTTTTAATACAAAAATATTATTTAGTTATTTATGTGTTTATATATATATGTATTTATATATATATATATATATATATATATATATATATATAGATAGATAGATAGATAGATAGATAGATACCAGTCATATGAATTCATTAAAAAAGTGGAAATCACTCATTAAGAACCAATAACTTACAAATGAAAACATTTTATGAAACTCACTTTACACTAAACCAACACACAACACATGCTTTAAAACTATGTGTAAAAGCTAAACTAAATTCATGTTTTTGAACTATATATATTTATATTGAATAACTAAGTGAAATCTGAACTAGTTATTTAAAATATATATATATATATATACTGTATATAGTTGTCAGCAATACAAGTTGCATAGCGAGCCAGCTGCAACTGCCAAAGGCGCTCCTCGCGATTGTGGAGATACGCGCCATAGGCGCTCATCCCTACAACCCAGTACGACTTAGGCAAGGAGCGCTGAAGGCACTCACTGCACTGGTGGAGATGAGCGTCATAGGTGCTCATCCCTACGACCCCGCACGACTCTGTTCCCAGATCGTTCCCGCCGGCATGAATTAGAATAACGCTGGGCTGACCGTAACGCTGCGCGTATGTGTCCAACAGTCCGTCCAACTGCGCCCATAGCAGACCCCGAATACCGCACCACCGAACGTGCAAGTCCGTTACAGGAAAGCCCAGTTGTGTCTTTTCTTCGGTAACTGCAGCTAACCTGTGGGCCCAGTACACATACGAATGGCCAACAATCCACAATTGCTTCTGTACTCCTGAAAGCAGAAAGCAACAACCATTACACCACTGCACTCGGCCTTACATAAGAACGAAAACGCTCCGATTCCCATCTACCGATGCGTTTTACTGCGGCGTCGGGCAAACCCAGCCTGGCTGCCTCCGTGGCTGCCCCGATGCGGAACGAGTGTGTACCGAATTCCGATTGCTCAAAACCGAGCCGCTGCAATGCACTTTTCAACACTTTTTTGAATTGGTACTGTGACAGTGCCGTTCCATCGGCGTGTACCAGCAGCGAACACCGTCCCACCGTTCTCTGCGTAAGGTACTCCTCTACACAAGCATATGGGCAACACTCCGTGCCAACCTGATGCAGAACCACCTCTCTTCCTTTTTCCACTTGGTCGGTCTTTGACCTCTGTAACCAAATTACTACCGTACCTTCCTTCAGGCAGGTATCTACTACTTGCAGTGTCTACTGTTCGCGGCTAACTCCCCTATCCTAAACGCTCCGAAGAACGCCAGGGAAAAAGCCGTTCAGAAAAGCAGAGATTCAAAGGAGTTTCTGCAAACCACCACCAACACCTGAGCCAGTCTCAGTAACAACGAAACTGCGTACACCGTTAAACATTCCGCGCACCACCTTGCACACTAGGAACTCCTTTGTAAGGTCCCTCTGCCCGGCAAGCTTAAACATAAAAGCCAGCGCTGTGACCTGTCTCCCTACTACAGCTCTTGTTTCGCCTTGCTCTGCGCACCGCAGCAGGTACCAAAGCAGGATCCCTATGGTCTTATCTTCCGTAGTGGGGCCACCGGCCGCTACCACTAGGCCATCCCATTTTGCCCACACGCGTCTGTACGCAGTCCATGTTGCCGGGGTAACAGACTGTCTCACGAGTCTCGTCACCTGGCAGCTCCAAGCTCCCAGAGTTCTGCGGGAATGCATTCCCCTAGGGCGTTCGCCTGACTCTGACCGTCTGGCCCTCCTCGGGCTCCTTCTCTCTGATCCTGTGCAGGCACAGCTGCACCGACATGATCTCCTGCTTCTTGATCTGGATCTCCTTCTGGACCTATGGGTGCAAGAGGAACAGTCACTAGCTCTCCGCGACCTGCATGCCCGAGCCCATACCGTCCGCTCCTCCTCTGAGGAGTGGCCCTGTTCACCTATGCCTGCGCAGCTGGAGTAAGCTAGCGCCGCCTTTGTCGCCCCCCGTAGGGGTTACTTCGAGACTTCATTAGGCGTTGTAACGTCTGGCTGTTGGGTCTTAGACCACTGTTGCTGTGGCCTAACCGTCTCGCCCTCAGTCTCACTTCTGTTACGTCTTAGTGGGGTGTGCGTGAATAGTAGTGGACTGTACCTGCTTGTAGCCTTCCTAATCGAGTGGGGCGCGCCGGCCTTGCCACTGCCGATGTTACTGGCACGTCATCGATTATGACCATGCTGTCCTGGCTATTCATCTCGCTGATCACTTTGTCTCTTCTCTCTCTCGTTGTCGCCATGTTCCGCTCACCGCCTAATGGGCATCCCTGCAAAGTACCAGAAGCACTGTTATTACGGGAAATCCTAGGGACCGCCTGGTCGGCGCCATGAGGGTCTGTAGGAGCTTTATTAGGGCTCCCGGCTTTTTTCTTACCCCCTGCACCCCCTCTACGGGGTGTTAACGGGGTGTTTCTTGACCTTTGTCGCGGCCTAGGGCCCTTAGGCAAAATGACCGGTGATGGCCGGAGTTCTAGGCCCTCACCTTCCCCGCCCGTGGACCTGGCGCTCACTTGTCTGAGGGGTATGGGGTCCTGGCCGCCCTGACCCGTAGCCCCCCCCCCTCTCTCGTGGCTCTGTTCACTGATGGACGGGGGTCTGCTACAGCTACAGTGGTGGGATACCATTTCCCTGGCGTTTCCCTGGCACCGCCAAAATTGACTAGGCCACCAGCCACCGCAGGCTGATCCTGTTCAATGTGCTGCGGGCCAAGCGAAGAAGGCATGGGAGGTCCCAGCCTGTCCTGCACCCACCTGACCCCTTGGCTTAGGGCCCGGGTCCTAACTTCAGCCAGTAAAGCCTCTAAGCCTTCTGGATCCATATTATAGCTGGCAGGGAGACACACAGGGGGAAAAACAACAGGCAGCACACCAGACACAGACACACACGCAGCACAAGCAAAGACACAAAAAACACACAAAACGGAGGGAAGAAAAACACAAAACACTCAAGTTTAGCCTCAATGGTGTTGCCCCTTATGTGCTGGTAAGCTGAGGAAAGATTCTCAGTATTTAACCTTCCTACTTTCAATCAAATGCTGCAGGACCTCAGACATCCGTCCGTTTCAGGCGGGAGACCGCGCTGCTGTGAAACGGCGCGAAACGCGGACTACCGACACGCCCCCGACGCAGCTGATTGGCTGACAGGCCTCACAGGCTCCGCTGGGTCACACGACGCTACATGCTGACCCAGGAAGCCTGTGCAGCCTCCGCGTCATACAGACACAGTTAACTCACTGAAACAGCCAGACTTCAACTGATCATAACTTCACCAATTCAGCATCAATTTTCAAAATGAAAACACTTTTTCCCTATGTTTTTTCCCCTTCTATCTAATGGTGCAGATCAGCAATAGGGGACTTTTGTGGTCATTTAAACAAATAGTATATGTTTTATCTTTTTTTTTTAAGAAGTCTTTAAGGGAAAGTTAACACACCATATAAAGTTTAGGTTCAATTCAGGCTTTCCTTGTTATGTATTCCAGAAACTCTGAGGTTTTAAATATGTATCAGTATTATATACTATATACCCTTCTGGATTGCTACCTTGTGGTGGTGAAAGGTCTTTGTGTACCTCAGTGAAGCTGTGAGCTGTACCATGTAGGGTCACCCAGGATGGGCAAGTTATAGCAAAGAGATCAGAAAAATCACTGGAGAAGGAACTGGCAACTAACTTCAGTATCTTTGCCAAGAAAACCTTATGGATAAGCACAATCAGAAACACAGACAGACTTGCCTGCTGTCCTGCGTCCATATGGTCACCGAGAGTCGGATGCAACGGAAGGACTGAACAACAATTATAGAAGTTATTTTAATATTTTTGTTTATTTTAACAGGATCAAAACTTTGTGTGATTGAATAAGTTTCACTATGATATGACTGGCACACATTAAATTATATTTAGCTAGGTCATTTTAGCAAATAATAATTGACACAAATTGGGAGCATGTCATCCTGTTTCCAAAGCATGCGACAAAGCTAAATTATGTGCTTATTATAGATATTAGCACTGATCAGGCAATAGTGAAGGTTTAAAGGAACGTTCTCACCCCAAAATAAGTTAGTTTCATGTCAAAGATCATGAAAACATGACTTTACTTCTTACTAACCTTTTTTCTTTACAGTAAATAATTTGTGAGAAATACAGCATTGATTTTGCAGCTCATGTATGACTCAAAATGCTAACTTGTGGCTCATAGTACTTCATAATATGGGGAGGGTTTCTAACTGAACAACAAAAGTGGGATCCATTAGTTTGAACACCACAGAGACAAACAAGCAAAATGTGATTCTAATTAGCATCCAAGTACTTGTTTAGCATTAACATTCTGTACAAATGATAGTGAATTTCTCAGAAATTATGCACTTAAAGGAAAAATATGCTAATATAATGTATAGTCAGTTTTTCATGATCTTCAAAAATAACCTACACAATACTTGATTTTGGGGTGACAGAGTCCCTTTAACTGGTTTATAGATATAAAACGGAATTTACTGTCAATCTTGGATCACAAATTTACCACATGTGCTCTGCACCATTACATAAAAAGGTGAAAAAACATGTGAGCAAAAAGTGTTCTAAATTTTAAAAATGATGCTGAATTCATTGCGTTATGGTCAACAGAAGTCAGGCTATTTCTGCGTGTTGCCTCTGTCTGAGTAATGAGCTCTGTACCGCGCGGTAAATAAGGAATTTTAGAATCAGGTGAAGTTTTGAATGAGGCAATGGCTAAATCATTTGTAACTAATAAGATACATTAGCAAATGTTTCCAATCTGTGGTGCAGAAGGTCCTCGGTTCAAATTCATACATTGATTTATCTTTTTCTGTACTGTTTAAAAATCTGAAATATGTTCTTTAGGTTATATAATAAAGCATATGTCATCATGAGGTAACTGTCTTGTTTTTATGTCTAAACGCAAAGATTCAGCAGAGACACAGAGGAGAAAGACACAGGGAAGGACCACAGGGGGCAGAACATCGTATTGTGTAGCAAACAGCATTTCCAGGCTTCAAATTGTATTGCTGTCATTTTTGACAGGCAATTTCCTAGTATATTATTGCCGTCATTTTTGACGGGCAATTTCCTAGTGTAGTATATAATACTGATACATATTTAAAACCTCAGAGTTTCTGGAATACATAACAAGGAAAGCCTAAATTGAATCTAAACTTTGTATATTTCAACTGAGTTGTGAGCTATGCCATGTAGGGTCACCCAAGATGGGTAGGTCATAACAAAGAGGTCAGACAATTTGCGGTCCACTGGAGAAGGAACTGGCATCCCACTCCAGTATCTTTGCCAAGAAAACCTTATGGATAACACAACCAGAGACATAACAATTGTGCCTAGCATGCTGAAGTCCACAGGGTCATGAAGAGTGGGACATGACCGAACAAATAATCAACAAGAAATCTGTTTTAGGGATTATTTCTTGGCGTGCTGATGAATCCATAACTTTAATTTTTTATTTCCAATTGCTAATAAAAAAATATTTTTACTGCAATTGTGACTCAAACTAACCTTTTATTTGGTTCACAATTTTAAAGGACCAACGCACAATGAAAAAAAAAAAAAAGGATTGAAGACTTAATTAAACAGGAAATTAATTAGAAAATTAGGAAAAATAAACTGTGATGCCTCTGCAGGACCTTGGAGATATCCATAAAACATTGGTGGAAGTTGTGTGTGTGTGTCAGAGGGGCATTTACATTCCTGGAGAGCTATTGTTGCACTGAATGATGCAAGGGTCCGCTTCTACTCCAGTGATAGGGAATAGGCGCTGTGTCTATTTCAGTCTTATCCAATTATCTTTTACAATGGCTGTCTGTTCTCTCATTCCCGCCCCTTTCTTCACACACTCTTATTATGCAGCTCTGAGGAAGTGATGGAATAAACACAAAATGGATTCCTACACTCATAAACAAAATCTTAAAAAAAATCAGATTTTCCCCCAAAACTGCTATATGCCCGGGTCTTACATAGCTGCTAATATTATTAGTTTGGCACATACTTGACAAACAAGCATTTTCTTTTCTGTTGTGGTCCTTCAAATAACACTGAGTGAGTGTGAATGTAATAACTATTGTTTCTATAGATTTTCAAGAACAAAATGACTATTGTTAGACAGTTCTAATAATAGACTGTTAATAGGTTCAAAATGATAAATTATCTTAGAACAGACAGGCCAGACTATCAACAACGTCTTAGCAAAACTTAATATCCCTTGACACACCGGTACTTGTATACAATGTGTGGTCTGAGAAGCTGAGAACCAGAAGTACAGTGTAAAATAAATGACCCATACTCAGTGTCTATTTTCAGTCTCCCAGAAAGAAATAATGACACACAATGGATTACTATAAAAATAATATATGCATCAGTAGCTGGGCTAGAAATAAATGTGCACAGCTTTATCAACCAGGCATTACCTTATTTAGGGATGAACAAAAGATTTCAGTTTCTCAAAGGGTGACAGAGAGGAAACAGATTGTTACTCTATTCTAGCAGCCGTGAGACTTATAGGAGAGTAACAAATTATACGTACAGTACAGAAATAATATAATTGTGTTTTCAAAGGTCTTCTTAGAATATGCTGTATTTTAAACGGACATGGAAGGTCTCTGGAGTTCACTAGGGATATAATATATCTATGTATCTATTTACTTACATGCTTTATTTTATTAAGTGCTAAAAGATTTTTTTCTGCTTAAAATCATATAAATAGTACCTGCTTGGGTGTGCCCTCTGCAACTCGTGAAGACACATACTCTGCTGTACTTGCTTTGCTGTGTCTCATAGAAGCCAATCAGTAACATTCTGCAAACAAGCTTCTGTGAGGTGATCACTAATTGGCTAATTTGAAACACTGCACTTCAGTCTGAGTCTGTGCATTCATGAGCTGCAGAGTCATACCCAAACTGGTACTATTTGTAAGATTTTAGGCAGAATTTTTTTTAGCTATTAAGCGTAGAAGTAAATAGATAGGTATATTATATTCTTAGTGAAATACAGAAAATGTCAATGTCCCTTTAAAATGGTAATTCATCAACAACAGTGCACCCCCTTATATCTCTGCTCTTGTTTCAAAATACTCTCCCAACCGACCCCTTCGTTCTGCTAACGACCTTCTTCTTTCCTCCTCTCTCATCACCTCCTCTCACTCCCGTCTTCAAGACTTTTCTCGTGCTTCCCCATCCATTTGGAACTCCTTGCCCCGCTCCATTAGATTATTTTCCTGCCTCAAAACCTTTAAGAAATTATTAAAAACACACCTGTTTAAAAAATATTATCACCTTCAGCCTTAACATGTACAACTGAACATTCCACAGCTTAATAACACTCACACCCACAATCTACAGTACAACACACAGACCCCTCCACTTTACTGAACCAATTGCTTTCAATTGCATTTGTCACCCTCTTGTATAACACATAAACCCTTAGATTGTAAGTTTGCGAGTTTTCAATCTTGTGTCAGGCCTTGGAAACAAGCTCTATGTACATTTGATTTTATGCTCAAAAACAGGGCCCTCCATTCTTTACAAGGTGTTTAATTTGTTTTCTGCTATGTACTCAACCCCTGTACAGCGCTACGGAATATGTTGGCGCGATATAAATAAAGATAATAATAATAAGATAATTAGCAATGACATAAGTTATTTAAAAGACTGTCTTTTCAACCTATGATAGAAACTTTGTGACAATGAAGTGTCACATATACACACAAACACACACACATTATTTATATATATATCAGTCCAGTTGAAAACTGACACCCCAAATAGTACAGACGATGACAATAGAAATAAGTAAAAGAGCAACCACTTGATCAGGCCCCAGGCAGACTAGCAGTCCAAAATGTCCCCATCACACATGCAGTCAGCTAAATTTAAGATTTTTTTCCAAAATACTTTTATGCTTATAGTTTAAATAGTTATGGATGTTGTTAGTTTGTATCATACTCATGTGTGTATTTAGGTTTTATGTTGCGCTAGGCCTATTCAGACTTATGCACCCCCATGGCTTATTTACTTAAGCACACCCACACTCCAGTTATTACTCCCCCTATCTCCTTGCAATTACCCAAATCATAGGTTTATATATCAGAAAGTGTTGCTTACACTTACAGACAGAAATGTCACTACTAATAGGCATTCTTGTGACTATGCAACAATTTTTATGGTATTGGACTGGCATCTTCTGGCAGTGTGTTGTTCCCTGAAAATGTACAACCCTAGACCTCATGGGCCTAGGCTTAAACACACCACTGGGATAAAATTATATGTAGCTCTCAGTTTTAGGAGATAGTAAACTCTTAATACACCTCCACTAAAGCAGTATTATTTCATATGGGGTAGTGTAATTTAAAAGGTGTGACTACATCATTAAATAACATGTTACATAGCAGTATATAGCTTATATATTGAGGTTGGTACAGTTTCATCTGATATTCAAGGCCACCAATATGGAAGCCTGAAAGCACTGCTCTTGTAAATACAGTGGACCCTCGGAACTCAACACACTCCCACCATCCCACATCCTGCCTTTCAGAAAGTGGAAAACTATGGCCTAGTGTAGTAAGTGGCTGCGAGATCCCGAGAGCAGTCTATGGTTATAAGGACCAACGTGTAGCCTGTGCCTATAAGGACAAAAAAGTAGCTTGTGCCTATAAGTCCCGCAGAGTAGCCTGTGCCTATAAGTACCAAAGTGTAGCCTGTGACTATAAGGACCAAAGTGTAGACTATGCCTATAAGGACCAAAGAGTACACTGTGCATATAAGAACCAAAGTGTAGCCTGTGCCTACAAAATACAGAGTGAATCCTGTGCTTACACAGCCCAGAGTGTCGACTGTGCCTATAAGGACCAAAGTGTAGACTCTGCCTATAAGAATCAAAGTGTAGACAGTGCCTACAAGAAACAAAGTGTAGCCTGTACTTACAAGAACCATGGTGTAGCTTCCAATAACCTCTCCCTTCCTTCTCCTACATCATCACCATCCCAACCTGCCATCTGGAACAGATTAAGGTTGAGTACCAAGGTACCACTGTATGTAGATTCACACAAGCTTAGCTCTCAGGACTAGTTTTACACTTGTTTTCACAAAATATCCTGTCAGGTTGTGCCTGTGTCCACAAGAATTTTTTTGTTGTGTTTGTACTGAAACACACAATGACAACAAGAACATTTTAAATAAAATGTTTCTTTTTTCATAAGTAATTTTTAATATTGAAAGAATAAAAGCCTAACTCCCATTCAGAGCCTACCTCTCTTCTATTTGACCTTCTCCATAAGGCATGTAGCTAGACCACTGCCACCTAAACATAACCAGTTATTTGAGGCCATTATATTTAGCAAACCTTTCAGAAAGAAGAATGTTTATGCTCAAACAAAAGTACAATATGTTGGTATGGAATATATTTTAATTAACTCATATGCTTAAGAATATATTTGGTGAGAGGTTTCTCACTAGTGAGGCAAAACCTATATGGTTTATATGTTATTCTGCTCAGCATTTTTACTAAAGTACAAAGAATCTGCTTTATAGAATTACATATGGATTTGAGAGATCTCCCTTATTACTCCTCTTATCCCCTTGCTGTATCCCAAATCATATCTTTATGAGTGTTTATGTAGATCAGAAAATGTTAGGTACATATCCAGTCAGAAATGCCACTATAAACAGGCAATTTTTGCAAGCTCTTTGGAGTACCTCATTTCTGTTTCACCAAGCTGTCTGCTAACCTCTTTGTATCACATTTGTATTGTACTGTACCTGTACAATTTACTATTTGTACCCACTGTTATTTATCCTAGTTTGTAGAGTAGTGCTGTGGAAAATGCTGGTGCCTTTATAAATGAAGCATAATAATAATAACATGTGCCCATACAACCACTGTTCTATGGTACTGCACTAGCAACTTCAAACAGCCTACTGTCCCCTTAAAATGTTTTGCCCTAGATCTTGTGGGCCTAGGCTTAAACACACCACTGATACTTCAATAACATCTAAAGGTTTCCACAAACTACAGTTGTCCTTTAAATATTGAGTCCCCTGTAGGGTTTTGTCCAACATTTGCCATCTTTTAAGACAATAAAGCATGACTTATTCTACTGATTCTATTTCTATTTGAGCTGCGGATACTTAAATTTATGAAATGATCACAAAAACCATTGCAAACATTGCATGATATTTGTACAAACATTATTTTGATTGCAAGTGAGATTGTTTTATTAAATCATTATCATAAATGCCATGTTTCCTTCAATTATATTTAATTATGAATTGCATTTTCTCTAATACTGCATAAAGCAATAACCATATCCCCTTGAAATGTGACTGCTAATTAAAGCACAAACGGTGAAGACATTACACATTTGTTGTTAATCATTTTTGTTCTTTAAAAAAGGGGAAGGTTTTTAGTTATCAAGATTTCTAGTTCACTTCCACTTTAGAGTTTTATTGGTAGAGCTAGTGAATGGAGGGCCTCAGTGCAAGAAAAAAAAAATACTTGTGGTCCCAACTTATTCAGCGCCACCTTCTCCTCCACCCCAGCACCACTCGCAAAGGATTCCTTCCTAAAGCAGCCCCCCCCCCCCCATAACAACCTTACCCTAGTTTTTTGGCTGTCCTAATTTTCTTAACCCCAAAATCTTACCTACCAAATCAGCTCCCTTCCTCTCAAGAGCCCTCCAACAACTACTGGCCCCTCTTGATACCCCCCAAGACCCCCTTCCCAAAGCAGCTCCCCTCCTACTAGCTTCCTTTGCTGCTTCAGTCTTTGCTCAGCAACCTCCACCCCTCCATGAGTACTGTGGCACAGTGTAGTGTGCCTACAAAAGCCCAAGGACATCCTGTACCTACAAGAATCAAAGTGCAGCCTGTGCCTACAAGAGCCCAAGAGCAGCCTGTGCCTACAGGAATCAAAATGCAGCTTTTGCCTACAAGAATCAAAGGGTAGCTTGTGCTTATAAGAACCAAAGTGCAGCCTGTGCCTATAAGAATCAAAGTTACAAGAAATAACCTCTCTCTTCCTTCTCCTCCTCTGTATCGCCACCATCCCATTGGGCCCTCAAGTCCTCTCAGTACAGTTAAAGTGAAGTTAAATTCTATGCTAATTATTGTTTTTTTTTATTTATGTCTGTTTAGTTTTAAGGTTTTGTATCAAAAAACAAGACCATCAGTTCAAAATAAATGTGAAAATTCTGGGGCCTGGAATGGATTATTTTACTTTACATTGATCCCTATGGGAAATGCTTGCTTGGTACTCAACCTTTTTGGAACTCATCCTGCCGTATGGAATGGATTATGGTTGAGTACCAAGGTACCACTGTATTTAAAATGTACTCTTTGCAATAGCTATACTTCACTAGTTTACAAGGACATGAAAAAACAGCATTCAGAATCATGTCAGAAAAATAGAACCCCACAGTAAAGAATAGTTGTATATACAATTTAAAATATAAAGTTTGTGTTTATTTATTTTTGGTTTCTAAAAACATTTTGCACATTATCAAGATTAGTAAGAACAAAAATCTGTCTCAAGGTCAAATATTCTTTAAATTCAACCTCACAAGATTTCACCAATGTAAGTTCAATGTAGGAAGTAGGAACATAAACATAATATAAACATGTAATTCACAGCAAACAAGTCAATAATGTTAAAAAAAAACTAAGTTGTTTACTCACAATGTTGTACTGATGGATGCTAAAACCACATACAAATTACATGAGTAATGTTACCTTTAACATACTGTAAAGTGTTACCATAACAATCCAGCAATATAAAAATATCAGTGTTGAGCATCGGGATAAATACATTCTTTCTAATCTAGCTCTTTAGAGGGAAAACTAACCTTCGTTTTCCCTGCAGCTTAAAGGGACTCAGTCACCCCAAAATCATTTTTTTTTTTCTAAAGTGAATCAGTCCTGGGAAATTATTAATTAATTAATATATATGCAAATTAGCAAATCATACATATTGATTAGCTGCTTTGATGTGTTAGTTTGGATTACTATGTGCATGACTGTGTCTGTAGTGGCCAGAATAAAGACCTGCAATATTATCTGTCAGTTAGACCCCTCTCCCACCTTTATCAATCACTATCCTATCCTGAGTTCTCATCTGCAACAATCCTCTCACAACCTAATTGGGCAGCATCCTAAGTACCTGGGGCCTCATTCAATTGTGATTTGGCCAATTGAATAGGGCTCTATATAAGCACAGAGCATATTTTTTTACAGAAGTTTTAAGTTAGTGAACTTCTATCCAAAATCACGGTCTTCACTAACTAAAAACTTCTGTAAAAAAATATGCTCTGGGCTTATATAGAGCCCTATTCAATTGGCCAACTCACAATTGAATGAGGCCCTTGGTGTGGTCAAGGCTGGATTCTGCTGGTCCCAGTTACTAGATATAATTAGTCTGTAGACTATTGGGAAGGTAATGATCATTGATGATCAAATGCTGAATATTTGCCCCCAAGGAAGTCACTTAATTTAATGAAATGAGTTGGACCACCTGGACTAGGGATGTATATGACACCCATTATTGAGCACACCTGGTATCCTTCCCCAAAGTCTGTGTGTACAGCTGGCAACTGAAATTAGTTGGGTGAGAGACTACTGTCTATCATGAGACTGACACCAATGGAAGTTAAATATTTCCTCTATTCCTCCATTGTTACACATGAGTATTTACAGTCAAATACACACATACATTTTACAGCTGAGGTTGAAAAAGATAGAAGTATAGTAAATTTATATGGTATTCTCATATGGGTAATAATTTATTAATTCCTTCCAAAATCTAAAAATTGGATGTTTGTGTAAACTTCCTAATTTTCCGTGGAAAAAAGTTTTCTTTATTGCGAATTAAATGACATGAAGTTTGGAATGATCAGCCTGGTACACAAGTAAATATCTTGGATTTAAAGGTATATATTAATTCCTGTTGTTTCCCTGGTGGTCCATTGGTTAGGATTCGGTGCTTTCCCAGCTGCGACCGATTCCAGTCAGGGAACCAAGAATTCACACCACCCTGAAGCCAAGCAGGGTTGGGCCTGGTCAGTACGTGGATGGAAGACCACCTTGGAATACCAGGAACTGTATGCTGTGGTCCACTGGAGAAGGAACTAGCAAACCACTCCAGTATCTCTGCCAAGTGGATCAGCATGACCATGGACATAAAGATGTGCCTGGTTTGTTACAGTCCATAAGGTCATGGCAAGTTGGAAATTATAATCAATACTGCTCATTATGTGAGTGCATTATTGACAATGACATAATTCTCATATTCATTTTTACACTCCCGTACACAGCGTTACTTTATCCATATTATTCTACTTCATTGCTATTATTTTTCTTGTTGCTGGGGAAAATGCTATTTTGCTAAAATTAAATGTCAACTGCAATGTAATAATAAAAAAAAAAAAAAAAACTATTTTGGACATGAAAACATTGTGTTGTTGTTTTTAAAATAATCCAGCTTGTACATCTCCTGCTTTCAAGAAAAGAAAACCAGGTAGCTTTTTAGATATTCCTGCGTGAGCATATAATTCAAAATGATTGAAATAATGATTTACTCAATGTACTCAAATGGGATGTCCTGAAAATATGTTGTGCAAAGGACTGGTATTGGATAACGCCTTAAAAAAAAACATTAATGCAATCAGGCTATCTACAGTATGTTTATGTACCCTAGAAATTTAATACATCTGCAATCAATATGTTTTTTTTTTTATATATATATATATACCT
The DNA here is from genome assembly GCA_027410445.1 of Discoglossus pictus. Classification (NCBI taxonomy): domain Eukaryota; kingdom Metazoa; phylum Chordata; class Amphibia; order Anura; family Alytidae; genus Discoglossus; species Discoglossus pictus. Next base: position 320,785,131 of record CM050163.1, on the reverse strand, counting down.
TGTGCAGTTTGTTGCTATCATTTGGTCCACAACTTGTTTGAAAAAGTAGCCATATTCATTTCTGAGTACATTAGTTAGTTTCAAATTCTAAAGTTTTGTTTCCGAATATACTCCCAACTGCCCTGACTACTCTCAGCTCATGTCTTGCGCCTCTTCTCCCTCATCATTACCTCCTTCAACACCACTTACATGACTTTCCACTGCCAACTTCATTCTCTCAAGTTCCCTAGTTCACCTCGTTAGACTCCCCCAGTTCAATAAGCACATAGGCAGGTATGTGTTAATCCCTGGGACTCTGTGTTAATCAGGTGTGACTTAACATTAGTTGAGTGTTGGTGAGTAGTTATTTCGAATTGACATTGTGATTTAATTGTTCTTTTGTATAGTTGTATGAGGTGGGTTATCTATTAGAATGTCTTCTTTTGTGCTTTAGGGTGTTTAGGTTGTAATGTTTATTTTCTTAGAGTACTGAAAAATGCTTCTGTAGGCTATTTTCTTTCTTGTACACAATGTTTCTACTGTGTCTAAGGGTCCTGGGTAGTAATATGTGTCACAATCTGCTTCTTCAAGGGGGCTTGGTATGAACCTAGTTCAAACCTACCCCAGCAGAATCATGTAGTTCCTGTTCTCTGTGGCACAAAAGATGGCTTCTGAAAAGGTAGAGGCAGAGAATAATGCATACAGGTTACTAGTGGCCCATGGCAAGACCACTCCTCAAGTCAGGCTACAAAACACCAAAATAGTCTTACACTGTGGATATGTGAAAACTATCTTTAAAACTTTTAATGAATGATCAAAACAACATAATTATACTCTCCAATACCACACCCTTGTGTACATTTGTGTATGTGTGATGTCAGCCCATCTGGCTTGCAACCTCAGGCTCTCAAAGCCCTTTAGACCAAATTCACCAGATATCTATCCCCTCTTATAATATATTATAACTAGGATACATAGTAACCATGTACAGGCAACATATAACCACACAATAACACATAATCCCAATGCAACAATGTCATGCTCCCTTGGCCATATTCATAAATTACTAGCAATATGAGTCCTTAAACAATAAGATCATGACAATATGTAAATGAGCAAAACGTACCACCTTTTTGTCTCAGGGTGAATAGGCAGCAACGTTTTTGAGACTATGGCTTAGTGATAATAGAGAAGCTCAGTTCTTCATTAAAAAAAACAGGCACCACTAGCCCTTCACCATTACACCCCTTAGCAGATTTAGGCCCTTGTTTTGTTAGAAAACATTATTGTTAGTTAGCAACTATAGTTAGTTATTTTTTCTGTTTACTTATAATTTATTATACCATTTATAATCAATTACCTAATACAACATTTCATGAGTTATAAAGCTTGTATTTCTATTTTTGGATCGTACATTTTACTTGACCATCGGTTACAGTAGTTGGTATACAGAATGTACTAAAATACAGTGATAACAGCTGTTAGAAACATTGTGGTCACTTTTGTCTGTTATCGAACAGAAACACAAGGCGAGTGTAATGACACAATAAGAAGGAACATCTGTGTTGCTACAAAGAATTGACATTGACTAATATGTTATAGCTAGCAACTTGCCTGGCAAAAATGACGGCAAAAAGATTTGAAGCCTCGCAATCCTGTTGTTTGCCCTCTAACTTGCGGGTCTCACTGCTCATTGCGAGCCTTTCTCCTCCCCCCTTAGGGGGGGTCTCTCCCCCCCCCCCCCCCCCCATAACTTGGGGGCCTCACCTCTCCCCCCATTCTACTTTACAGCTTTGCTCATTGCAGGCTGCGGCATGCGCTATGCGCATGCGCAAGCCCATGACTTTGAAAGCGTTACTCTCCCTCCCCTGTGTCTCTTCCCCCTCCCCTGTATCTCTCCTCCTCTCCCTCCTCTGTGTCTTTTTCCTCCTCCTTCCCCCCTCCCTCCCCTCTGTGTCTTCTGCCCCTCTTCCTCCCTGCATCTCTTTCCCCCATGTCTCCTTCCCCCCCTCCCTCCCCTGCGTCTCCTTCCCCCTCTCAAATCCCTGTGTCTTTTTACCCCCTCTCCCTCCCCTGTGTCTCTTTCCCCCCACCTCTGCCTCCACTGTGTCTCTTCTCCCCACCGCTCCCTCCCGTGTCTCTTTCCCCCTCTCCCTCCTGTGTCTCTTTCGCACTCTCCCTCCCATGTCTCTTTCCCCCTCTCCCTCCTTTGTCTCTTTCCCCCCTCCCTCACCTGTGTCTCTTCCCCCCTCTCCCTCCCCTGTGTCTCTTTCCCCCATCTCCCTCCTCTGTGTCTCTTTCCCCCCTCTCCCTCCCCTGTGTCTATTCCCCCTTCTCCCTCCCCTGTGTCTCCTTTCCCCCTCCCTACAATGTGTCTCTTTCCCCCTCCCCTGTGTCTCCTTCCCCCCTCCCTCCAATGTATATCTTCCCCCCCTCCCCGGTGTCTCCTTCCCCCTTCCTCCCCTGTGTCTCCTACCCCCGTCTCCCTCCCCTGTGTCTCTTTCCCCCATCTCCATCCCCTGTGTCTCTTCCCCCCTCTCCCTCCCCTGCGTCTCTTTCCCCCTCCCCCTCCCATGAGTCTCCTTCCCCTCATCTCCCTCTCCTGTGATTCCTTTCCCCCTCCCTCCAATGTGTCTCTTTCCCCCTTCCCTGTCTCTCTTTCCCTCCTCCCTCCCCTGTGTCTCCCTCTCTCCCGACTCTCTGTCTCTTCCACCCCCTCGCCCTCCCCGTGTCTCTTCCCCCTCTCCCTCCCTCCCATGGGACTCCTTTCCCCCTCTCCCTCCCCAAATCATTTAATTAGAGATTAAAACACTAGACCACCTAGGAATAGTATTATGAGTATGAATCATAAGGTTATAATTATTTTATCAGATAAAGCAAGGTCATTTAATAAATATATAGATTGTGGACTTTCCTAAGAAAGCAAAAGAAGAGTGAAACAACTTTATGGTATGAATGAGTTGTTTAAGAAGTAATACAAATAATTATAGGTAATGTTAACAAATAAATGACTTTGACCCACTTTTTCTTGGCACCCAATATACATTGGCTTGTTATTTTTCTGCATTCATATAGCAATTTCTTCTGGAACACCACTAATTTTCAAATGTACTATATATCCCCTTGAAGGTTCCATATGTTTAAATAAGTCATGTATTATAATATGTATATTTTATACCATATAAAGGAAGCCATGTTATTAATTGTGGTCCAAGTCTTTGAATCAGATATAAAAACATATTTAGATTGTATTCTGCAACTCACACCTATATTTAAAAGCATGTGTACATATATTTATGTATATAACAGCATGCTAGAAAGTGTTACATATATATAAATATTGGTATCACTGTGTAAATGCATAGTGGCATTGGCATGTGTCATGCATATTGACATGGGTATGCTTTTGGCATCATTGTGGAAACTGATGTGTGACATCACCAGCGGAAATCTATTTTTCTCAATAACATAGAGTAATTACACTGTGGATGCTATTTGTTTAATTAATATTTCTGTACTAATGTGTGTTAGCATTTTTTTTATCCTATAATAATAGACATATTTCCAGAAATGTATTATTATATTTTAAGAAATAATTTTATAATATTTATTATATATTTTTTAGTCTATTAGCTCTCTAACAGTACTTGAAGAACCTGAATAGAATTTCATAATAACAAATAAATAGATCCTTTTTCTATGTATTAAAAGATTTTATATAATATAATTATATTTTTGTATTTTAATTTAATTTGTGAGGAAAATGTTAATATTCCAATACTACTATTCCTTGAATTATTGCGTAGTGATGCAAATATAATGTATGCTGTTTGCATGGCAAATCCAAAATTGATGCATTGAAATCTGCTGCTTTTTGATGCATATAATCAAGTAAAAAATGTAAGAAAACAATCATTTAAAGGTATGGCACTGTTATGACCTATAATGAGATATGTATGCTATGGGAATTGCTAGGGCAATTGTAGTGCAGTCTATAATTGGCACCTATGTGATATTTTTTTTTTATCATTAAACTACACCTGTAAGTTTACTATGGATGGCATATTTATATATATATATATATATATATATATATATATATATATATATATATATATATATATATATATATATATAAAAATATATATATATATATATATATATATATATATATATATATATATATATATGTATCCCCACGCAGAAATCCTTTACAATAGGATGAAACATGCAATGGTTAATATATACAATTAATTACATTTATGTTTCTGTTGATCCCTAATGAGTAGTCTTTGGTGGTTGAGACAGAATTTATGTGTCAGTGGACTTTCCGCTATAACTGGAGACCACTACTAGCTGGGTGCAAGATGGCCGGCTGCTGCCTGGGTGACAAACTTTGTTTAATACTTATTCCTGTGGATAAGCATTTGTTGGATCTTAATAATTGGGGTCTGCTAAACACTGCACAATGAGAGCTTCCATCACGTTTCTATTTTATTGGATAATTAAAATATGTGATTTCAAAAATACATTTGGACCCTGATGAATTCTGAAAGACTGTACTGACTACCCGTGGTCTACCATATCATAGAAGGCAGATAATTCTTTGTGGTCCAGGTATAAAATGATCTTATGCTGCCCTCTACACCTATAAAGAACAACAGTATGTGTGCTAATTGACTATTATATGCATTTGCCATTAAATCTATGACACTTCTCCAGCAATTTCTCTATAAAACGCGTACAGAAAAAGATTCATGCACGGAAATGTTCTGTTCTTGTCTTATAAAATGGAAGGTACAAGTTTTGCAAACTATGTTACAGAGTTTAAGTTGGTCTTCCTTCTTCTCCTTTTACAACTTACTTTCCAAATAAACATTTTTGTCCTGGAGCCCAGGAGGCACTGTGCCACTGGGAGTTCAATAGCACTTTGACCAGTGATTACAAGGGCTGTTCATTCATAACATGGAAGGAATTGGAGGCTGGGATTACACACAGGAAAACTAGAAGGGAATGGGAGTGACCTAGGTGGCCGGCTACAGAGTGAGAAGTATTCTGCACTCTGCCTTCTACACACCCAGACTGCACAGGCAGCCTCTGTGCTACAGGACCAGCTCTAATAATATCCCCAGGACTCTGTTGCACTATTCCTAATGAGTTTGGGATTTAAATTAATTCATTAACAAAACAACACACAAGCAGTGGCATCTCTTTCCTCAGCTTGGTCTTCATTCCATCCCAGTCTCTCACAGCCTGTTGGCAGCAGATTTCTATCCTGACACTGAGAGTTTGGAGAATTTCTGCATTCCTAATTTTACTTATTTTTTTTTCTATAACTCTCTTCTATTTCAAGATTGGGAATAATGATATTTTGTGGATTTGTTAAAGGCGGTTACTTTGGAAACTAAAAAAAGAAAAAGAAGAGGGAGAACTTACAAGAAAAGACACTTTGGTTTGAAGTTTTTGGAGCAAAATAGAAAAAAAACTCTGGAAGTTCTTATTTTTTGGCTTTGACTCATTTGCTTGAAGTTCTGCAACGTGGAAGAGTCAAGAAAAAAAAAGAGAGCAGGTAAAGTCATTAACTTTTTTAACTAGTGCACAAATTGATGCTTCCAGTATCATAAAAACCGATGTGAACTGTAACATATGTATTTACATTTCTCAGTCCCAGATTAGGTTGCTTTGAAGAGTTGCAGATATTACTTTGGGTTTGTGACATTTTGATTGCATTTTTCTCTGCATCAATGCAATATTCCAATATAACTATTCCTTCATGGATTGTGCGGAATATAATTTCTATCAAAACAGAGCTGATTTATTGCATAGTGACACAAATATAATGTATGCTGTTTGCATGGCAAATCCATCAAAACTGATGCACTGAAGCGTTTTGATGCATATACTCAAGATTTTTTTTTTAAAGAAAACAATAATTTAAAGGTGTGTCACTGTTATGACCTATAATGAGATATGCTATGGGACATATAAATCAAGGCAATTGTAGTGCAGTCTTCCCAAGGCCAAGGAGTTTGCGCCAGATGTAAATCTGGTGTTACTTTTCTGCACCAGAATTAAACCCCTATGTTGCCTTGATAAATGGGTCAGCCTTGCAGCTGTGTTTGATCAGAAAATAATGTGCTTTTTCAATTTCTCTAGAAACTATAGTACAATATAGTAACACAATATACCCAAAGTGAATACATATACTATTTTTGTGTGTATATTTTGTGAGTTCTGTAAATAAAAGATGCCTGTGGGTTTGGCTTCCCAAATTGCAGTCCAGAATACAACTTAGCAGCAAGCTCATCTGTGCCCCTGCTGAAGGTAAGTATCTCTGGAACTGTAAGGAAGTGCTCTTGTTGGATCGGTTATAAAGTGAGGATTCACATATATTAATAGAATCCCAGACTTACATTTACACCTGGATTTATGTAGGTTTTACATCCGATTTTAGTATTTCCCAAGCTGTTCTTCAACTCTCACTCTCTCCCTCTATCTTTCTGTATATATTTCATGTTTTAACATACCTAATTAAATTAAAATGGCATGCACATGCAGTACATTTTTAAGTGTTTGTTGCTACAGAGTTCAGATTTCTGAATTAGTCCATCCTTATTAATGCAATAGTCATATTGTGATGTGGTTCTAATGATCTAAATCGTATGTGTGTGTTTGTTTTTGAGCAATAGGTTCTTTGATGTCTGTATTCAGTGAATATATCCTAAAGGATATATTCCAAGCGATTACTGTGTCTGCTGTATGAATGGATCCAGCCCTCATGCCTCACCACACATGCATTGCCTATGCTTTGTAGTGGTTGCTTTTTAGCTTCCCACTGCTCCTTAACCCCCACCCCTCCAGATGTGCAGACCTGGTCTCAGCAACTTATTATTACTGGTGCCATCTACTTGCCATTAAAATCCCTACAACTTCCCATTCTGTGTTAGTTTTCAGTGAGCTACCTTTTACAGGAATTATATTGGCTAAGATATAGGAAATAAAGGTGCAGCAGCACACATAAAACAATTGGAAGGGATCCACCAACATAAAGATTACAATCGAATTACTTTCTACATAATCCAGTACATGTACCAAGAAACAATATGTAGTTTATCTCGAAAAGGACACCGCCACTGCCTGCCTTTATTTGGAAACTGAACAATTGGACTTGAACCTGCTTCTCCCCTTTCCTTGGGAAACTGCAACATATCCCCTGAACTGATCCAGACTAAGGGCCTCATTCAATTGTGATTTGGCCAATTGAATAGGGCTCTAAATAAGCACATTTTTTAAAAATAAGTTTGTAGTTAGTAAAAACCTTGCTTTTGGATAGATGTTTACTAACTAAAAACTTCATTAAAAAAAATATGTTATGTGCTTATTTAGAGCCCTATTCAATTGGCCGAATTGCAATTGAATGAGGGCCTAAGATAGAAGTGTTGAAGAACTCTTAGAAAACCTCTCCATTCATTTATTATCCTGATTTGTAATACCATTTGATATCTCCATTAGTTCTCAAACAATCCACCCTTTAAGTATGGCCCATGGTGATGGTTGATGAACTCTGCCAGCAGCCTTCAGAGCAGAGTGCATTTTTACAATATATTCTCACTCATCTGTCGCATGAGGAGATGCAAATTGCAGTTCAGTTGGCTTCAAAACGAAGTTGGAGATGTACAATGTCCTTTCATTTGGCAACAGAGGGCCTCATTCAATTGCAATTTGGCCAATTGAATAGGGCTCTATAGTTTTAGTTAGTGAACTTCTATCCAAAAGCAAGGTCTTCACTAACTAAAAACTTCTCTAAAAAAATATGCTATGTGCTTATATAGAGCCCTATTCAATTGGCCAAATTGCAATTGAATGAGGCCCATAGTGGGTAACATACACTAAAGGGTACAATGTTAGAGAAATGTTGGACATTTCAGATGTTGGTGCACATGCCCACTGGAGTGACAAATGCATTAAGAGCTTGCAGTTACAAATGAGAAAATATATATTCTTCAAAATCTGGCGAGCATATATGTATCAATGTTTTCTACAAAATATTAGAATTTCATTGGTAGTCTGTGGAAAAACTATTCTAGGAAATGTATACGCTTGCATTTATCTACAGCTACATTTATCTACAGCCCTTATATTGTAAGCCATTCTTGATAATATTCATGTCCCTAATCGCTGCATTAATAGTATTTTCTCCTACACTGACGTGTCTACACAAAATTTTGGCATCAGATTAAATACAGGCAAATAAACAGACACAAGTGCGGTACTTGCCATTCTGTTTTATTGGGGCAATAAAACATTTTTTTTCCACTTCAGATCACTATACACAGGACATGTCTTATATTGTAATCAATTCACATCCCATTGTTTTATTTAGTTTAATTATTGTTTATCTGTTTGTTTGTTTTTCATGCACATTTCATATCTGTTTAGTATAAGAATAACAGATCTCCACAATCTTATGTCTTGTATGTCTTGCTGAGTCATTAAAGTCAATCATATCCTGCACAAAGCATTATGATGTCTGGGTCCTGTATGACAATAAATTGCCTCCTATAAAAAGTTAAAAAAAATAGTTTCCTGCAGAGACAGTAAAACATGACATGTGCATCCCCTATTATACTGAACATATGTCTTTTACTAAACCAGTATAGTAAAAAGAAAAGACAATTTTAGATTGGGATTTGCCAGTGGAGTTAATTTTTTCTTTTGCAATCTAGTGATGGAAACAATTTGATGTAGAATGATTTGTTTTTACTATAATTGTTACCAACAATTCCTATGCCATGAGGATATTCATAGGGATCCTTACAATAAAGGACCATACATACCTCTAACCTAATTAGTCATGTCAGGAAATATTTATGAGCATGAAATGAAACTTAAAGGGAAATGGAAGACAGCAAAAGCATTACATACATACAGTAGTATTATACCCTCCTCTTGCAGTTTAGATATGTTCTCTATTTTATCCTGAACTAAAACAATAGTATTAGAAAAAAACTGCTAAGATTTCAATTCAGAACTTCAAATGAAAAGTTAATAATTGATGTCTGGGCCTTTCTTCTACATGACTAAGTATACAAATACAACGCTTACTTTGCTAAAATGCCTATATATAGGAAGAATTCTATCACTCTAAAACTCATAACTGCACATTATTCTGACCATCACTTCAGTCTCAGTTTTAAGAAAGAAAGCATTTTTACACAAGAATTTCAACCCTTTAAAAGGGAGATTGGTAAACGAATTGGCTTTATTTTGAAGATGAATTGAATGGGTATTACATTTCTTCCCTCTCTAGGGGCCTAATTCAATTGCGATTTGGCCAATTGAATAGGGCTCTATATAAGCACAGAGCATATTTTTTTTACAGAAGTTTTTAGTTAGGGAAGACCTTGCTTTTGGACAGAAGTTCACTAACTAAAAACTTCTGTGCTTATATAGAGCCCTATTCAATTGGCCAAATCGCAATTGAATGAGGCCCAAGGTAGCCTCAAGTCTGATAGACAATTTCCCTGAATTGATAATGTCTACTATTGAGAAACAAGTGCCTGTTCAATCCTAAAATCATTCTTGGATATTTGGTGAATGTTTGGTGTAAAAAGATTTTAGGGGGGGGGAGAATATTTTGCTTTAAAATAAAGAAGCTTTGAGATACTATTTCATAATGTTGTGTGAATACTGTGGGCCAGATAACTTTTCCAAGCATACTATCCATTCTAACATCACTCATTTATTTTTTTTAACGTCTTCCTATAAATTCCATGATATCTTTTCCAAGCAGTTATGAATTTGTTTACTACATTAGCCTTCATATGCTTTGTGTGATAGCTGTTTCATGAACCTACCACTGAGCCACGTTTCCTGTCCGTGAAGTCCTCTCTGGCTTCAAAGCATGACCTGTTGCTATGATATTCCTGTTTCTCTGAATATGTCTTTCATCACAGTCCTTTGCACAGTCCGTTACTCTTCCAGGGGTTCACAATGACATCATTTAGCTCACTAGGTTTAAGGTCAAGTAGTACTTAAAAGAACATCCACTTTCGAAAGCATTGAACAGTTCCAAACACCAGCTAGTGCAATAGCAGAGTTTAAAGCACAGTAACACATTTTCACAGCATAGAAGAACAAATGGGTGCATCTCTAGGCTGTCCATTGTATCTTCCTATAACATTTAATTTAATGATATGGCCTAATGTATATACCAGGCAAGTTTCCATAACTGTACTTTATTGTACTTGTGATAGAAGGTTATTCCATTTATTTACTACTCTTTCTTTTAAGAAGTGCCTGCCTCTACAATTATACCACCCTCTCAAAAAAGACCTCTTGATCTATTATTCCTATTTATACAACATATACTTTCTTCCTGATCTTATATCAATTCCCTTAATATATCTTTAGATGTATATCATATCACATCTTTGCCCAGCTATACATGTTAAAGGACCACTGTAGTTCAAGAAAAAGACACTTGTTTGTGAAGTGTGTAACAAACTAACAATATTAGCAGCTGTGGGCATAAATATTTTTTGGGACAATCTGAATTTTTTACTTTGTTTATGAGTGCAGGAATGCATTTTGTGTTTAATTACATATATCATAAGAGCTGGATGATGGGGGTGTAGTCATCAGAGGAGGAGGGGTGGAGGAGGAGGAGGAGGGGTGGTGGAGGAGGAGGAGGAGGGAAAAGTCCAGAGCCTTTGTTTGATAACCAGATAAGATTGAAATTGCCCCCCCCCCCCCCCTTGCCATAGTAGCCCAGAAGCAGGTCATTGCATTAAAGGATGCAATCATAGCTCTCCAGAAATGTAAACGTCCCTCTCACACACGCAACTTCCATCATAGATTGCTCCAGGGATATCACAGACTTCCTTCCCCCCATGGTCCTGCGGAGGCATCAAATTTTTTTTTTTTTCGAATTAAAAACTAAACTCTTAAGGTCATGAAATCCTTTCTTATAACCTTTTAAAATGGTTGCTCCAAGACACTGTGGAAAATATTTGATGGGCATTTGGAAAGAATTCCTTACCGAACATTTACTAATTTAAATGCATTTGAATGGGCTTGCTTAATGCTTTATTTATCAGATTAGTTTTCAGTATTCGAATACACTGAAAACAGACCATTTATAACATGACTAAATTATTTCTGGACCTAGTGGGATGAGATACTGGAAGTATGTTAAGGAAGATCTTTATATTTGCCATCCATTCTCTTCCTTTTGAATGCATAAGCTTTTACCTATCTGTGCCTCTCTACAGGATTTTGCAGCCTGGGGATGTCCCTGCTATACACCGACATATGGAAACTTTAAGCCTTATTGTGGCTTCTTTGATGAATTCTCAGTTAAAACATATCCCAGCATGCAATGGAGCTGACACATAACATAAATAAAGCATTGCCCAGTTTACTGAGCTGTTAGAAGGCTTAGTAATGATACTTCCCAATGTATTTGTTAGGCTTCCTATGGAGGTCTTACTTTGAAATTTGAAAGAGAGCTTTTTTTCCTCATAAACCAAGCATCAGATTTCACCTTGGCACTAAAAACTCAGGCTTCCTCCCAGACCTTAAGCAGCTAGAACATAGCCCCAGGACATTTTAATCCTATTAATGTCATAGTAACACTTTTTGCGCCCTATCAAAGCATTATTTCAAACAAATACAATAGCTTATTGCATATATATATATATATATATATATATATATATATATATATATATATATATATATATATATTGTAATTGAATCATGTCTGTAGATTTAGGGTTGGAAGAATGTAGTTTTGGTTAGGACATAATGTGCATAAGCACTACTTTACATATAGGATGGTCTTAAGAGGAAGCAACCGAAAGGTTCACATAATTAAACAGTTTCAAAAAGGATACAAACAGTTTACTTAAAGATGGAATATTTGAGAGATGCATATCATTGTTAATTAGACACCAGAGGTCTGGAACAAGAGTTCTGGAGGGTTCTACAGCTGCTTATTAAATGCCTGTTGTAGAGTATGGATTGGCTAGGACTGAAAACCTATGTGCACAGTATTATTCTAAATTCAGTGCCAAGTAAAAATACAAGGGACAAGATGTACAATAAGTGTTTAAGAAGTCTTGGAAAATATTGCCATTACTGTATTATGCCAAATTCACTACATTTCAACAATGCTAAGAGTTCTCAAGCACTTCTATTTTGTTGTGCCAAGGGTAACTTCATACTAAAATATATTAATACCCAGAATATGGAAAGAATAATAGGGAGACTCAAAAAAAGTGTAAATTGCCATATTCATATTCAACCACAGTTTCAAACAAAGTATACTGACTTCTACAACTCATTATTTCCTTGACTAGAGAGCCTCAAAGCACTGACTATGCCAGAAGGCATCTTAAGCCTGTTTTTCGGTAGACCAAAGGGCTACTAATGAATTAATGTCTTTTAGCAAACAAAGCCAAATCCCCAGAACCAAATATGTCATGTATTAGATGACACAATGTGTATCCATACCAATGGGTTTGCCATGGGAGCCATATTGAACACTGTTTCCTTTTCCCTTTATTAAAAGACATTTCATAGCATGGGCAGATTTTTTTTTGCTTTCCTGCAAAACAATTTTTTTGTTTTGTTTTGTTTTTTTATGGGAACCAGGAGAGATAGCTAGCTAGATAGATAGATAGATAGATAGATAGATAGATAGATAATAACACGTTTTATAGTTTTTATGATGTCATTTTATTTAACATCCATTTGTTAAGAATGAGACGTCTAGCTTCATAGCTGAACTATTCCATGTTTACTTCAAATCTGGAATCCATTTTCTCCCAAACTCATAGTTAAATCACTGCTGACATTAATTATGGCAGCTGACCTCTACTAGAAACCAGACAACCTCTTCATATAAACCACTGCTCAAATCTCTACATTCTCAAATTTGTGTATTCACCACACTAGATTATACATTATGTTGTTGTTCAGTCATGTCCGACTCTACATGATCCTATGGACTTCAGCATGCCAGGCACATCTGTCACTGTCCCTCTGAACTCCATTTCAAATATGAGCAAGGATCTTCTAAATTGTCTGATTTGAGTTATATGTCATCTAAATAAAAGTAAAGTATTCTGAGCCGTCTTATTACGTATTAGTAGGCTGAGATATTCTGTGATACATGAGTATATTTCAAGAATATTTTCAATTTATCTTTGAATATGTCACTGCTATTAGTACTCTATGGTTCTTGGAAGTAGTCACAGTTTTAGACAGACTGTTGAAGAACTATGCTTTATTCTATATTGAAGAACTATGCTTTATTCTATATTGAAGAACTATGCTTTATTCTATATTGAAGAACCATGCTTTATTCTACTACAGATAAATGAGAGCAAAATTAAATGAATATTTGAGGTACTGCGTATAACATCCCATTATTCAAAATAGTCAGTTAGCCCATCATCAAAACAATGAAAACCATTGCATTAAACTATAGATATTGGTAGCAAGTTGCAGTAGAAGAGCTTCCCTTATTTGTATACATTTTATTGAGCTCCATGATATAAATCAGAAGTAGAATAAATAATCTTACTATTATTTCAGAATTTCCATAGTAATCAATTTGGGAAGTGGTTTGCTAATGAAGAAGTAGATGTATAAATAATAAGAAAGAAAGAAGCATGGAATTATATCTCATAATCACACCCATTTATGGCATCAAACAATGTCATGGCATAAACAAATCCATCAGGTTGTCAGCTGATACCTTGAGTTGTAACATCAGACATTTGGAAACAACTCCATTCATTTTGTACGCTGCTAGTTTAATATAGCAAACATGCATTTACATACACCCATTGTTATTATAATACAACCTTTAAATTAAGTTTGAATAATTCCAGTGGATTACTGCTTAAATTGAAAACAATGTTCTAAATTACCTCAAGGTTCCATAACTCTGAAATTTTCCTTATATGTGTTGTGTGTATCACCTTGCAATAGAAGGCGGATATGATATTAAATGACGCAGAGATCCTTGTGCTTCTCTCTATTCATTTCAAGGAAGTCTTAATGAACTCAGCATGAGCCTCTCTTAATCAGCACCTCACACCTTAGAGAATGTATTAAAACGTGACTCAAGTTTATCTGATTTATACGTTTCAAAATTCTGGTTCAATTACTCAATCTGCTCCTTTTATTGTTCGCTAAATTTAATTAACTGCTAACGTGTTGGCGTTATGGAAACATGTAATAAACTGTGTGTGGTTGTTGAAAGCATTGTATACATTTACTATACTATTGACAAATTAACATATTTCTGATATCACCTATAATAGTTTACAGATGTGAGTAACGATGCGCTGCTCGGCGGTGGGGTGGGGGGGGGGCAGAGAAATTAAGGAGGTGATGGAGGGAGAGAGTGAGGGAGAGGGGAGACAGAGGGAGAGGAGAAAGACTGAGGAGAGAAAGAGGGAGGGGAAGAGAGAGGGAGGGAGGGAGAAAGAGAGGGTGGGAGGTAGAGAGAGAGGGAGAGTGGGAGGTAGAGAGATAGGGAGGGTAAGGGAGAGAGGGTGGGAGGTAGAGAGATAGGGAGGGTAAGGGAGAGAGGGTGGGAGGTAGAGAGAGAGGTAGTGGGAGAGGTAGGGAGGCAGAGAAGGAGAAAGAGAGGGGAGGGAGAGAGACAGAGAGCACATAGAGCGCAGAGAGAGGGCACACTGAGAGAGAGAGAGGGTGTACCGAGAGGGTGCGCAGAGAGAGGGATAGGGTGCACAGAGAGAGGGATAGGGTGCACTGAGAGCGAGAGAGGGTGCAGAGAGAGAGAGAGAGACAGAGGGCACACGTAGACAGCACAGAGAGAGACGGGCAAATTACTACGAACCAAATAAATATAAGATGAGACACTATATTTAAAGGGCAGCTTTACCTTCCAATGTTAGGAGATGCCTTGCAGGATATCTTATGGCCTACTCCAGTGACAAGGTGTGTTTTGGCAGCAGAAAATGTCATAGGGAACAACACAGCTGTGTATGTGTGAACTAATTGTCTTGCCATATCAGATGGTCTCTTAATGCTCTGAAAAATAAAATGCTGATTGCCAATAGTGATCTGATTGGAATATAAAACTAACATATCACAAAGAGTGGCACCCTGGACTGTGTCCAAATGTTCAAGTTGGG
Source organism: Discoglossus pictus (assembly GCA_027410445.1). Taxonomy (NCBI): domain Eukaryota; kingdom Metazoa; phylum Chordata; class Amphibia; order Anura; family Alytidae; genus Discoglossus; species Discoglossus pictus. The sequence goes on along the minus strand of CM050163.1, from coordinate 320,769,976 downwards.
ACAATCCCTTTGGCACCTGCTTTTTATATTTACTGTATTACAGCCGCTCCCAAATCAGAAAACTGCCATGTTCAAGAAGTGAATGGAAGAAAGAGCTTTAGCAAATCAGAGCAATATTAGTATTTTTATGATATTTTTTTTATATTCTTATAATGAAATCAACATAAATTTGAAGTTGGAAGATGATTTGAAGGTGGAAGTTTAGGTGTAGTTTGAGAATATACCTTATTTAATATTACTTTACTGAGAGGGGAGTTCAGAAGTGCAACAGTGGTTGGGTCAAATAGAGTTAAGTAATTCAAGCATTGCTTTATTAAAGTGACATTATCACCCCAACAGGAAGTTACAGTAATTTAAATTTTGAAGAACATTAAAAACTGACTACACATTGTGCTAGTTGTTTTCTCTACAGTAGAGAGGCTAACTGCCAGATAATATTGCAGATCTTTACTTAAGGCCCCAACAAAGACAGACAAATAGACTGTAATGCAAATTAGCACATCAATGCAGCTAATTAATACGGGTGAGCTGCTCATCTGCATATAAATACAGCAAAAACAACATGGGATTTTCTTTAAGCTCAACCCTTGGGTAGATTAAATAGGCAAGATAGATGAGCCTTTTTGTTCTTACCTGTCCTCAAACTTATGTTTCTTTGTTTATGTTTCCAAAAAAATGTATGTTTTATTAAGAAATTAATTACAAAATTATATATTATTTGTTTGGGCCTATGTGTTTTTACCTTTATCCTAGAAGCTTGGAGAGATGGTTATGCTGGTTGTACAAATTCTAGTAATATCCAGACTAAAATCAAATAAAGCAGTGGAAGCCAAAATAAATTAAAAAAAATGACTTTATTTAGTTTACCAACATACAGGCTAACCTAGAAGGCACAGAAAACTGTGTAATGATGTAAACCAGCACAAATAAGAGAACACGTCTGCAAAACTTTAACACATAGGATATCCCCTAATTGGGACCCTGGTACCTGATACAAATATATTATCATTAAATCAGCATTTAAAGAAAATAAGTGTAGCCTAGATGCTAGAAACTAGAAAATAGTTAATAGGGGTTTATCCTTAAGGAATATCTTTAGGCATTCATTTGTATACATCTCCATACCCTGCAAGCATTCAGTGTTTGTACTCAGTCCACACAATTTGGGTGGAATTTACTGAGCTTAAGCTTCTCAAGTGGCTGAGATGTGCATCCCTGTATTTACTATGCACTATTTCCTACCGCCCCTTATGGATCACTACCATGTCTTGGTGAAGGGACTTGAGTTCCTCAATTAAACTTTACCATGTAGGGCAGGGGTGTCAAACTAGGTCCTGGAGGGTCACACCCAGGCCTGGATTTGTGGATATCCTTGCTACAAGCAGGTGAGACTATTGCTTCTGCAGTCATCCTGACTGACTCACCGGTACACAGAAAGGAAATCCTCAAATCCAGGCCTGGGTGTGGCCCTCCAGGACCGAGTTTGACACCCCTGATGTAGGGTCACCCTAAATCACCAGGTCATAGCAGAAAGGTTAGACAAATCTGTCCCACTGGAGAAGGAAGTGGCAAGCCACTACAGTATCTTTACCAAGAAAACCTTAAGGATCATGGAGAGTCAGACACGACTAAACAACAACAATCTCCTAGAGGGGAAAATAGAATCTCAAGAGGCTGAGTTGCGACGAGAAGGGCTGTGATCACCCCCTTTATTATTTATTATTATTATTATCTTTATTTATATCGCGCCAACATATTCCGTAGCGCTGTACAGGGGTTGAGTACATAGCAGAAAACAAATTAAACACCTTGTAAAGAATGGAGGGCCCTGTTTTTGAGCATAAAATCAAATGTACATAGAGCTTGTTTCCAAGGCACTGACACAAGATTGAAAACTCGCAAACTTACAATCTTTATGTGTCTTGTGTCTGTGATTGGATAAGACTACAATCTGCATGTTGGAAAACTCTAGGCTTCATGGGAACATGAAAACTACTGCTAAGTAAAACTATAAACCTTGTTATATAGCATATATAGGTTGAATAGATATGTGTATAAAATACACTATAACACTAGTTTGTACACCCACCCTAAACATCTGTATTTCATTTTAAATATCTGGTCAGTTTAAAGGTGTAAAATAGAATGAAATGCATTTAACTAACAAATTACATCCTGTATATTACTTTTAAAGCGGTAAATATAGAAATATTCTGGGTATTTGAGCATTTCTGAAGAATTTGATGCATATCTGTTCACAAGGGATTCAGGCATGAAGGACCAGAAGCTGTGTTAGTCACGGAGGTGCCTTCGCAAAATGGGAGGTCTGTGGTAGGGGAGGAACTAACAAACTTAATAAAACAACCATTATAAATTATAAGTAATATTTTATACATTTGAATGCTGCAATAGTTTTCCATAACTGCATATTTCCAGACTGCATTTATATCTACTATACTTATGTGGACTATTTACGGGGCCATTGCAGTGGTCTCACAATAGGGTTTCATGTGTTTATTTATTAACTGATTAGAAATAAAATCAACATTTGAAAATATTAAATTCAGTGTAGCTTTTACAACTTACACATGAGCATTGTGTTTCCGAAACTAGTAGAGCTGCTCCTTTCCAAACTGTATTGTGCGACCAGGGGTTGGAGAAGATCTGCCCAAGAGACTGTCCTAACAAAAACTTTTACTGGTTTAGGGTAGCGGTTCTGCTGAAGACTGAAAGACTAAACAAATATACAGCCTTATTAAATTGCAATTCGGCCAATTGAATAGGGCTCTATTTAAGCACAGAGCATATTTTTTTTCAGAAGTTTTTAGTTAGTGAACATCTATCCAAAAGCAAGGTCTTCACTAACTAAAAACTTTTGTAAAATAAATATGCTGTGTGCTTATATAGAGCCCTTTAGAATTGGCTGAATCGCAATTTAATAAGGTTTTTAAAGGTAGTTAGAAGCCATTTTCTTAAAATATTGATTAATTAAATAAATTAAACCCAATAGTATGAGCACTACAGTGTCTTTTTAAGTGTTTTATATTTTTACATTCTTTAATACTTAACTAAATGTAACAGGTCTGAAATACCAAAGGATCTGCACTTTATAATAACAAACAAAACTAATCCGAAGAATGAAGCTCGTTTATACACTGTTACACAAATAATCCTATCACCGTTGGCTAACGCTGCAAGGTTATTATTATTATTGCTTTGAAACGGTTAGAGGAATTATTTGGAGAAAGCTGAATATTAAAAAAAAACATGGAGAGTAGAAGAGCTAAAGAGTTGTAATAATGATAACATATACTGTACATTTAAAGCCAATATCTATAATGGGCGTTGGTTTGTCCATATGACAGGAAAGGGATTATCAGTACTTCTTTATTACCAATATGGAGAGTAAACAGTGGCAATTAACGGGTCAAGCAATAGGTAAATATTTAGCCTAGGACATTGTGTAAGTGAAATCTATTTGCAGTAACCCTTAGTGTTGCTCTGTTATTGTGACTTTGCTATTAGTAAAAAGACTGTAGAACACTGAGCTGGGTGCAATCCCATGAGGAATGCTAAACACAGCCATGGTTAATTACACCAATTAAGATCTAGTAATGTACAGTATATGAAGCAGCACACTCAGTAATGGCTGCAGGATACACTATTGAAGCTCTCAATGGAAAAGTAGGGAACGCCTATTTAATTGCTGTTATTGATAAAAATCTCTTTGCTGATCTCCTGCAGGTTTATGTCCATTGGGAAATGAAAGCATTGGTAAAGTTCTCTCACTACTCATTGGGACAGATTCATTAATATTCGCTGAAGCAACAATAGATGTTTTCTATGGAAAATTTGATTAAAAAGAAAAAACAACTTTTGGCCATTTACAACCAGAGAAAATCTAATTGTGTGTGCGGTATGAGTGAGTTTTGTATTGTTTATATGTGTGTGTCTGTGCTGGGGCTGTTTGATTACCTTGTACGTTTTGAGAATGCATTGATTGATATGTTGCTTTTTTACATTTAACATACTTTTTAAAAACGTACAAACGGTACTTTTAAAATATACTTTGCAAAAGGTTTTATGTTGCTCTAGGCAAATCAGATTTGTGTGCCCCACTTCCATATTTCAAATTATAAGTTTATGTGTGTTTATGGATAAATAAATTATATATTATATACATATTGAGTACACACATAAAGAAATATCACTGCATACAGACATTTTTTCTTCATATACAAGCATGTTTCAATGTACTAATGTACTGCACTGCATCTTCAGCTAGCCTGCTGCCCCTGGAAAATGTGCTGCTCTAGGCCTAGACCTTGTGGTCCTAGGCAGAAACACACCCTTGAGATAACCCTTCACAGAAAAAGCACACACAATGCCAAAACATTTTTTTTCCCTATATTTTTAATAACACGTTGTTTATTCTAACTGCCAGTTTGCCAGTGTATATTATAATAACACAAAAAATGGTAAAATCACTGTCCAATATGGAATGTCCAATAAGATGCTCCCATTAAGGTACAAAATGTAGGGAGTCATTGTTGGGACTCCATATCTTATGGGAGGTAAAGCAAACAGCCAATAAGCAGCCGGTCACCCACTTTAACACATCATTTGAGGGAATGCCTCCACATATATTGATACAAGGGAGTGATTCACTAAGCTATAACAAGGACTGTGACAGGCATCAATGTTTTTTTATTTATTTTTTCATCACATATATAGTTGTGAGCGTACGAGTCGTTGCTCACGCTTGCGGGCTCGCGTAGCGAGCCCGCGGGCCTCGCGAAGCGAGGGCCGTGGCTCGCGAAGCGAGCCGCGGCCCTCGCGTAGCGAGCCGCGGGCCTCGCGAAGCGAGGGCCGCGGCTCGCGCAGCGAGCCGCGGCCCTCGCGTAGCGAGGTCACTGGGCAAGGGCCTCAGTTGCTGGCATGGAGCGCCGAAGGCGCTCCATGCCAGCAACTGAGGCCCCTCGCGAAGCGAGGGCCTCAGTTGCTGGCGAGGTCACTGGGCACGGGTCTCAGTTGCTGGCATGGAGCGCCGAAGGCGCTCCATGTCAGCAACTGAGGCCCCTCGCGAAGCGAGGGCCTTAGTTGCTGGCGAGGTCACTGGGCAAGGGCCTCAGTTGCTGGCATGGAGCGCCGAAGGCGCTCCATGCCAGCAACTGAGGCCCCTCGCGAAGCGAGGGACTCAGTTGCTGGCGAGGTCACTGGGCAAGGGCCTCAAACCCTCGCAAAATTCACGTCGCTACTCAAAAAACACGACACACAAATTACGACACTCGCTAAATTTTACGAGGCACGCAAACAACGTACGAAACACGTTACCACACATTACGACCTCGCAAACATCGGACGCAACACGCCGACATACAAACATTTAAAACACAATACATACACACAGCACATACATAAAAAACTTACCTACACCAAGAGGGAGCACCCAGGACCTCAAAAATGCAACTTACACCTCGATTTTACTCGAAATAAAACAGTTTAGAGACTAAAAAAAAAACGAAGCGAGAGAAAAAATGGCCGCCGAACAAAACGAAAACGAGGCTACAGCACTCTAAACTCGCAAAACACCACAAGAAACTCGCAAAACACCACAAAACACCTACGGATATTCCGATACAGACCTATACCACACATTACTCGCCATTTTACACCAATGCGGAAGTACACGACTACGCTAACGGTTTGGTCTCGCGCACGCACAGTGTTACACTGCACACATTCAGCATGCTTATACAGCAGCTCCACACCACTAATGCTGCAGCAACATCAACACAGATTGCCAGCTCTTCATCACAATGCTTCAAAATAGGTACACTATATTCATTTACTAATTTAGCTACCTTACAATTTCATTGCCGTCATTTTTTGACGGGCAATTCGCTAGTTGTCTTATGTTAATGAAACTAGCACCCACAGTGATTCTGATGTATGTGGGATTCTTGCATTCTACCTGCTTTGTATGATGCTAGTTTCAGTCTGAGCAATTATTTCAGTTTAAGAAATTAGTCTTTATGTATGTTAAAATGAAAAAAAAAAATAATTTTATATATATATATATATATATATATATATATATTTTTTTTTTTTTTTTTTTTTTTTTTTTTTATCTGAGAACACCAAAAGAAATAAGTATTTTAAAAAGAAGTTATCTCTTTGCATAGGTTTGATCAAAAACATGTTATCTGTATTGAAGCAAAGTAGCAGAAATTCTGATTTCAGTCAAAATCAGTACTCTAAACCACAAAAGGTATCATAATGAAGACTTTACTTGCATGCAAACCGCAACTGAAGCATTAAGATACTAGTACAATCACTAACATAAGGCAGTGTGTTTTACAAAATGAATCATCCTGCGGCCTCCAGAATCAATATTTGACAAGCTCACACTTCCTTGCCTTTTGTCTGGCTGATGAGCTAATTTTCATTATTTATGATAGATGCCAAAACTCTGATGGAGTGAGATGAGGTGCTGCCTCTAAGAAGAAATAATTATCTAGCAAAGAGTAGAAACATATAGCAAAAGTGAATGAGGGTATATCGGACACCAGTGATTTGTGTTTTCTTGCAGCTAACATTTCCAAATAGGAAACATACCTGCTGTGTGTTTTTCTGTTAAACTGTAATGTCCCTGTACTTTATTATGCAAAATGTTTCCAGAAGGAAGGGGGTTTTCATTCTGAAGTACATTGGATTATATCTTAGCAACAGGATGCTATTATTTCAGAAGAAATATGTCTGCTATTTTACTAGCATTAGTCAAAACAAAATGGCCACCAGTATGGTTTGAAGTACAGGAAATACCTTTAAGCTCAGTTAGCTGCTAGTTTTTTTACTAAAATCCTATAATATTGCTTACCATAATATACTGGTGTAGGTGATGACAATTACAATTTTATATATAATATATTTATTTTGTATTTTAATAGGGGTAACAGAGTACTACCAACATTTATATCATTATCACTGAGGAAGCTGTCAGCAAAACGGCGAAACGCGTTTGATGAAGTGTATTTACACATAAATATCATCTCCAAAACCTCAAAGAAAGTGGAGACATCATTTTTGTGCACCAACCTAGCAAAGTTTTTATAGTTTTTAAATATTTTAGAGTTTGTTTTTACTTTTTATTTTTTCTTTGTTCTATCCGTTGTATATGGCACACACCAAAGACGGACTACTGTATATATTTTATCTGCGGCATTCTATAAATAAAACCTGTTCATCAACCCTGGTTTCCATCTCATTGATTTGGGGTGCGTTTGAAGGATCCGTGGCTGTTTAGACACTATCATTACAGCAAAACTGCGACATCAACAGGTGGCCATATCCACAGTACTAGTCTACCTCACTGCCACCGGGATCTTTGCACTGTGAGAACAGATCTGAATGGCAACCAGCCAATTGATAGATACATACAGCCTTATTAAATTGTGATTCAGTCAATTTAAAAGGGCTTTATTAAAGCACACAGCATATATTTTTTACAGAAGTTTTTAGTTAGTGACCTTCTATCCAAAAGCAAGGTCTTCACTAACTAAAAACTTCTGTAAATAAAATATGCTGTGTGTTTAAATAAAGCCCTTTTAAATTTACCGAATCTCAATTTAATAAGGCTGATAGCATCTATCTATCTGTCCGCCATCAGTACAGTGTACAGTATATATAAATAACATTTCTACATAAGAGAGATTAACATTGAGAGCTTCAGACCAAACATTATCCCATTACATTGGGACTACTGAAGGGATTGTGCGCTTTTTCCACTCCACCTTTGCATTTTAATATAAGCCAGAATCACATAAACCAGTGAAAAAGAGAAGTGGTTTACATATGGAGCATACCGTAGTCAGATACTAGTTGTTGTTTAAATGTGGTCTCAGAAATGAAGCTGCTAATGTTCTTCATGTGGAAGTGTATAATATATATTTTTTTTATCCATTTTTTGTTTTAGATGAATGCCAGTACACAAACTTGTCCAATTTTGCTGAGCCTCAAGTATTTTAGTTATTAGTTTAATTGATCAGAGACAGAAATAAGGTTTTGGGCTTTATCGCTACTGGGTGGGACTTGCTTCCAATTAGGGATATTTGAGAAGCTGAAGGGGGTGTCCTTCCAAAAGAGGGAAGGGGACATTTTGAATGACTAAGATGCAAAGGTTTTGACCAGTTAGTATGACATCAAAATTATTACTTCACAAGTACAAATTATATTTTTTTGGTTTGTAAGTTATAACAATATTATTTGTCATGTTATATCTAATGATTTCAATCTCCACCCTGACTTTATATTCTAGCATAAGCCAGAAACACATAAATCAGCAAAAAGAGAAGTGGTTTACATATGGAGCGTGCTGTAGCCAGATACCAGATGTGTTTTTAAATGTGTTGGTGGTCTTGGAAAGTAAATTGCTAATTGTCTTCATGTAGAAATGTATAATATTTTATAAAAATGTTTAATTAAAAAACAGAGTTTCAGATTAATGCTAAATTTTGCTGAGGTTCTACAATATTAGTTATTAGTTTAATGGATCAGAGGCAGGGAATAAGATTTTGGGCTTTATCCTTAAGTATGGGACTTGCCTTCAAATGAGGGACATTTGGGAAGCAAAGAGGTGCTGTCCTTTTAAAACAGGGAAGGGCAAATATGCAGTGTTTAAGAAGTTGCAAATGTTTTAATCAGTTTGTATGGTTAACAGTGACATCAAAAGTATTTCTGTTTATTACTTGGCAAGTTTAAACTATAATTTTTGTTTGTAGAGAAAATAATTTTTGACAGCTTAATAAAAATAAAACGTCCCCAGTAAAATCTAGTATTTCATTGATATTAATGTAATATTCCCTTATGAAACTTCTAGTTCATTATATTTGTACAAGCGTCCAGTTTACACCCATCTTGAAAACATTTTTTTGAATATTTTGTTTGATTTTTAGCAAACTTTCTGGGTTTGAGTACTAATCATACATTTTTATGAATGTTTAATTTAGCTGTTATGCATCTGGAGCAGATTCTGGCCTCCCTCTTCCTATGATGTAATGTCTAGCTGAGATCCCAGGACTTTTTCACTTTTATTCATAAAAGCACACTTCATATATTTGGTTGGTGAGTTAAGGAGACAGGAAAGTATAGAAACTATGTCTGTCAGATCTGTACAGTTCAGAAAAGGATTATCAAAACAAATAGTCTATGCCACCATTATAAATGATTCAAACATATGTTGTCATTTTATTTGAAGTTGTGGCTGAATTTCCTTATTTGAGAGCTTACATTTCATTATAATTACTTGGCAATAGAGATTTTCTAGGAAATAGATAAGTTGTACATTTTCTTGAACACCCAAGAGGGTGGACACGTGAAGGTTTCTTGTTAGGTGATCCATATGTTGTATATTGTATTTTACCAGGCGACTTACTGCTGAGGCATCTCTCTTAATGGGGGAAAAATTAAAATTTCAATAGGGGTGTGTTCCGGCCTAGGCCTAGACTGCCTGAAGATGGCAGTGCATTTCTCTCTGTAAGTGTACCTAGCATTTGGTTGTGGGGTATAGGTGCTCTGAAGTGAATGGGGTGGGGGAACTTAAGTCTGAATGGGCCTAGGGCAGCTTAAAACCTAAATATGCCCATGAATTTGAAAGCAACTTATCAGATCTGATTTATGTGAATGGATGCACCATTTCCTATGGCAAATATTCTGTCTTTTTGGAATGCCGCAGAATAACATGCATTAAATACATTATGGTCATTCATGATGAATTACCACCTCCCTTTTAAGAGAAAATCTCCTTTCCTGAACCCAAATGTCCCTCTCTTGAAAGAATGGACCCACAATTAAGGACAAACCTAACCTCACCAGGTCCCTCCTTCTGTCCTCCTTTCCATGTTTGTTGCAAAGATTTTAGGAGAAAAGGTGATTTAATGTCTCTTATGGGTGCTGGAACATTGTGTATGTAATAAATGAACATGGGACGCAATTCTTTTTTTCATACATTTAACACATCATGCTTTAAACATTGCCAAAGCTGTGTTTTGAATAAAACATATTAAGTAAACTCTTTTTTAAACTTATTTGAAAGTAACAACAAGTGCACAGAGCTTACAAACATCTGTAGATTTCATTGGCAGTTTCTCATACATCTATCTTACTGCTCATTGGGTGGCAGGGGCAAGCCCCCAGATCAGTTAAATGTAGTATTCTCTTTTTCTGCTTTGAGAGCTTAATTTGAAAAAAGTAAATGCGCACTGGTACATTATTAAATACCCTTTTTTAGATGCAACAAAGAAAACAAAATGTCAATGTTTGTTTAAGCATACATACCTCTAATACCTGGACAATATTTGGGGCTGGGAGAGTATCACTTAAAGGATTTTATAATATTTCTACTATTTTATAATATTACTAGACCTGTCTATGTTTGTCTTCAGTGTCCACTACAGAGAAGTTGGCAGCCTCCGGAGTATGTCACATCTCACTTCCTAGAGAGAAGAAAAAAAACAAATAAAGTTTAAATGTAAGTTTTAAAAGACACTGATTTATTTTCTTAAAATGTTGGTATTATTACGACTTGGTAATCAATAAATAATTGACCACTATAGCGTCCTTTAAGTTACACTAAAGTTCATATATTTATTTCCAGTGTCTGAGCAAGCAGTCCCACTGGCTTGGTTCCTCCACTGCCAACACCATTGTCAACAATGAACTACCGTAAATACCACAATTGGATGCAATTGTAACAAAAGATTACATCACATCTGAACTACTTGTGCTCAATGAATTTACTAGACCTTAGATCATATGTATATTCCTTTTAACAAGACAGTCTGGTCATAATGCGCCTGCTCCATAGACATTATTGCTGGACCAGGTGCTTTAACAGGTGAAAAATGTCTCATGAATCACCTTCTCCTATTTTATATAGCATATGTGTATATTTTTATTTCTGCATTCATATTTTATGAGACATTACGAAAGTTATCAAAAAAATAGGATTTTACTTGGAGTGAGTGTACTAGTAATAAAAATATGGAAAGCAAATTCATTGCAGAGATTTTGTAATTTTATGTGTCATGGATCATAAGCCAGCATGGCGTAACTAAGCAGACATTTGCCAGTGTTTTATATTGCACATGTATTCAAATCTTGGGCATTGACACAAGATTAGCACTTTTAAATGAGTCATTTCTTGACAGATCACAGTACTTAATAAAATATTGAATGCTCTATCAAAAGTTAAATGTTTTGGATTATTTTTTATTATCTGTGTATATATGGAGAATCTGATTTGCCATTATAGTACATGATTGTTGTAAAAGGTAAAGGAAACAAAGGGGTAGATTCACTAAGCATCACACGGGCTGCAATGTCTGTTCTCACATAGTAACCTATGTCATGCTTAGTGAATGTATTTAATACATTAATCGCCGTATTTCTAACTCCTTTAAAAAGGCTTCACAATACATTGACTTAAAAAATAGTTGTGGTTCATAGTACAAGAGAAAAAAAAATAAAAAAAATAAAAGAAGAGATGAATAGATAGGTGTTTTGTGGAGCAAAGTAGGGTGACATGTTATTTGTAGATGAGGAGTTGATTTTTTCTTTGTAAGAGATCTAGAGAAGGATACATATGAAACATTTGTGGGTCAATGAATTATCTAAATAAGTGTGTTTTTGTGTTTAATATTGAGCGTCTTGCTAGACCTCATTGTCTGATGATTAAAAATGATAATGCACAATATTGTATTGCAGTATAATCTGTTCCCTACAAGCTTGTACCTACTTGAGGATTTATTATTAGGCAGTAGGAAGTGTTTCTCAATCTTGATGCTTCCTTTTGGAAGTCAGTGGGAAATAAGCAGATTAAAGATAACATATAAACACATCCTAAGGGCAGAGAGTTCAGCACTTGTTGGTCAGAATATTAAGGAAGCTAATAAATACCTTGAGTCATGACTTTCTTAAACTACAGGTCACATTCCCTAAACTTCTCTCAGAGGCTGTGATGGCTGTTTGTAACAGACTATGGGTAACAGCTATCCCAGAACCCATTTGGAGCAAGTGACAATGTTAGTTAATCTGCTCTTTGTTGTTAATCTTGCTCTTTGTTGTTTAGACCTACCGAAATTCAATAAATTACATTCTTAATACTTATACTAATGGAATTGGTGCACTAATAACACTTTCTGATAAGTTGTACTATAACAAAAATGGGTGTTTATTAGATTACAATGAAACGTTATGTCTCAATATCCACATAATGTAAATTATAGCAAAAATAGGATGAACCTGTAAATGTGCAAAACTCTTGTTGGCTTGCAGAAGGATGGTTTCTCCCTCAATATGAATTATATATAATCTGGACATGTTTCTTCTATCTCTGCCTTATGCTACAGTACTAGAATATTGAGAGCTATGGTTTTAATGTGAAACAGAATGTAATATGTTCAGATTTAATTGTCCAGAGTTCACTAATACATTTAATGTGTTTAATTGGTCCATATTTAGTGAAGAAATATGTCTCCAAACAACTAAATTCAAGTTATCAGTTCCTGTAATCTTCCATCTAATGTTTTTGATATGTTTATTGCTTATTTGCAAAATAAACTGACATAAAAGCATTTATTGTCTAGTAAATAGTTTAATAGACGAGACACAAACCCATTATTCTGTAGTCCTTGGTCCCTTTGGCACTGCATGCCATTATCTGGTATCACAAAATAGACACTTATTATAATACAGATGGATGTTGGTCAGAGATCCGCTAAAGTGTGATCTTATTAATAATGCATTATCTTTCTAAATTCAATTGTGGTCCGCATACAGACATTAAATGCTCTACTGTAATTGTCCAATTTAAAAAAATAGAAAAGCACTTATAAACATATTTAGAGCCTAGATTTCAGCTATGCCTCCCTACTAGGAAGTGCATTCCCACTTACTATCATAAGGAAAGCTATGAGTATGTTATAATGTTACTCCAGCATAAGGAAAGGGACGAGTACAATGTTTTGAGGGGATCCAGCTAATGTTAAATCCAAAGGTCAATTGAATTTATACAATATAAGAGTCCAAATGAAATTGCATTATAGCAAAAGCCATAAGGAAACATAAGATTTATCTATAATGTTTGCAAAACTTAGTCCATTGGGGCAACTAGTTTTTCACTTAGAGTGTTATCACAGACATCTCTTAATCTGTTTATATGAGATTACTTGGGATTTATTTGCTAAACACTGGCTCATTAGCACAGCTCACCCAGTGCTTGTCATCAAATAAGATCCTTTGTATTCGCTGTATATCACATAATTATCCAGGGTACAGAAATGTGGGTCGTAACATGTTCTTTATTAAAGGTATACCAAAATTATACTTTTGAACTTAAATATACTGTATGTTCTTATAGGCAGTAGTTAAACAGCAAATACTTATTTTCATAAAAAGCAATACATTTATCCGGATGCTTTTAAAGGATGTGTAAATAGCACGGAGGAAACGTATCTCAATTTTGCATGTTATTTAGACAGTTTTTAAAGTGCATTTATAATTAACAAAAATATTTATGAGGTTTACCATCTGAACTGTTGCTTTACTGTGTGGCTAAACTGCCTCTTTTTACAGACATTGATACACTGTGTTATCCATAGATTGCCTTCTGTGCAGGGTTTTCAACAATACAATATTACAGTCCTACATGCTACACCTTATATTGATGATTTATAAACATTCCACTCATTAATTGGAGACTAAGTTTCCTACTATTTGCATTATTATAGACAGCTTCATTATATTTGTATATTTGTATTCACTCATTGCTGTTTAAATTGTAGGAATAATACTATGGGATAGTTCTGTGTTTTTTAATGTGTTCTTTTTTGAAATTTCAAAACTGCATTTTTATAGCTATTTTTGGCCATTGCTTCATAGCTTGAATGTTTGTTCTTTTCTGTGTCTGAACAATGCACTGCAACTTGTTGCTTTATTAACTCCTTCTTCATTCTAAGTGTTATAAGAAATATTGAACACAAATAATATGAGATGTTGTGATCCTGTCCTGATTTAGACAGTTAGTAAAGGACTTTTGATCAATTGTTGTTGTTGTTCAGTCGTGTCCGACTCTCAGTGACCATATGGATGCAGCACGCCAGGCACATTTGTGTCTGGTTGTGCTCATCCATATGGTTTTGTTGGCAAAGATACTGGAGTGGGTTGCATGTTCCTTCTCCAGTGGAACGCGATTTGTCTGACCTCTCTGCTATGACTTACCCATCTTGGGTGACTCTACATGATATAGCTCACAGCTTTAGTGAGGGACACAAGCCCCTTCACCACAACAAGGTAGCAATCCAGAAGGGATTTGATAAATTACTGGGAGTAAAAAAGCATCTAACCCATCTAACAATCATTTTGCTTTTATTAAAATAAAACTGGAGACAAACTTGGTATTTGAGAAATATGAGGTGCTCAGAGCTAGATTCTTCAATAAGGTGTGTGTATTGCCTTTTCCAGGACTAGCTATGTCACTTTAATACCTGCATCCAAACAACAACCAAATAAACATTAGACAGCTTTAGCTGCATGCCTGAGGGAGGCAAAACACCACAACAACAATCCACTAATTGATCCGTGGATGTCTAATTAAAGCAACATTGCTCCTTAATTGGCTGTATCATTTAACATGTGAGAGAAAAAAGTGATCTGCTGACAAAAGGCACACAGTGGGCTTGCTTTGCTTTGCTTCCCCAATATCATTTCTCAAGAAGTATCCCTGTAATGGCAGCTGCCATGTACCAGAAGAATCAGCTAAAATATGTTCTTCTTTAAAATGCTTTTAAGCTCATGGCTTATATAGCTGCTAATTTTGTTACTTTGTTACACACTTCAGAAATAGAGGTTTTTTTTTACAAGACTATAATGGTACTTTAAAGTACGAAGAGCTCATTTAAATGCATATCCATTTATATAGTTATGCAAAGTTAGCATTATTCATATATTACCACCAAGTAAATGGTGTATAATGAAAATATAGTACAACCGGTGTTCTTTTTCTATTTCGGGGCCGCATCCCATCAGAACAGTGGGGTTGAGCGCTGTGCCACAGCACCACATGGTGGTGCAAAAAATGTACTGCAGACAGAGAACTATTTCCACCTCCGATCTGGCTCATAAGGCGCGCCGACACAAGAGGCCTTGAGCTATGAAAGGCGCTCCAGAGTGCATGCGCCGAACATAGTGATGGTCTCACTGTTGCCGTTCGGGTTGCACCACGTCGGAGTTGGAAATAGTTCTTTCCCCCCAGGACATTTTTTGCACCACCAGGTGGTGCTGTGTCGTGGCGCTCAACCCTACTGTTCCCCGAAATAAACTAGATCCCAACCAGTATATATACAACAAAATATACCCTTTAGGCTGTCATATTTCAGCTTTGCATCAGCAATCCCTCCCCCACATAAAATAGTGTCATTTCTGGTAACTAAATTGGGCAGCTACTGATGCAAAACAAATGTCTAAAAGTATTTCAAATCAACCAAAAACGCAGCCCATGTGCTGTTCCACGCCAGCATTGTAAGCCCAGGCATTCTGTAAACTTTGAACATGTCATGCTTAGAGCTGTTTCAGCTAATTATCTTCCTGAAACATCACGTACTGCAAACAAGGTCAAGATGGAGCAATGTGGGTTACTTCACTATTACAGAGGTCTGACATGCTGCAGTTATTAGAAGCAAATAAATTCTAAGGACGATTGTAAATTTGAAATCAGTTATAACATTGCCTGAAATTCAAAGCTAGGCAGGCATCGAAACAAAATATGTGGTTGATTATATGCTATAAATTAACTTTTTTTCCCCTTTCAACATGCAGTTTGATATATGTCTACTTTCAATATGTTAAGTTTGCAGAGCCAAACTAACAATAAAAATGCATTCACGATAGTTCACAACTGTCCCTCTTTTGGATGGACAAACTTTCTTTTTTAAGGACCACTGTGCAATTAAATCAAATTATATTTGTTTGAAACCATTGTGTCAGACTGAGAACATAATTAAACTGGTAAACCGTCATAAAGATATATTTTAATTAGTAAAACTAAGTTTGGTGCCTCAGTTGGACCTTGGAAGCCACCATGATACTCTGATGGAAATTGTTTGTGAGAGGGACGTTTACATTTCTTGAGAGCACTTCTTACATCTAATGATGTAAACTTCTGCTTCTTGGCCTGTTAGGGGAAGGAGTGTGTTGTCAGTTTAAATCTTATCCAAATATCTACCAAAGAGTACTCACCTTCCCCTATTCCCTCCTTGGTAACGATATTACTGTGGATTTCCTTATATAGTAATGGAGTTTGGGCTATTATTCACAAAATATATTTGAAACTAACTGCGGTATTATTAGTTTAGGGTTTGTGGATTGGTTCTAGATTATGGTTAGTTTTAGAGTTATGCTTGGGTTAGAGTTAGTGGCTAGGGGCCTCATTCTATTATCGGCCGCAGCCGCTGCGGGGCCGCAAGGACCGGCCGCAAGCTATTCTGCTATTCTATTCCCTTACGGCCGGAGGCTCCGGCAGGCTTGCGGCCGGTGCCTTGCTATCTCTTGCGGCCGATCGCGCCGGAGGAAAGCCTTTGATCTAAAACGGCCGCAAGAGATTTGCAATTCAATTGCTCCGGGAAACCTCTCTGCAAGGCTAAAAACGAGCCGCAGTTACTTGCAGGAAAAAGGTCTCGCTAGCACCAATTAAGCACATAAAATAGCTCAAATAAAGCCATCCTGCACTTTGAGAAGACTATAAAGGGATTTTAGGTGTTAGAAAAAATAGCACATAATTATCCTGTACTCAAATCCGTAAAATATTTCATTTTTAATATCCGTAAAATATACATGTAAAAAGTCCAGAGTGCTTGGAGCACTTCAGACCCGCCCACGCCGCAGCCGGCAAATAAACAGTTAATTTGAACTCGGGTTTGGGCAGATGTGCAAGCTTGAGAGTGGGTTCCTTTTATTCCTCATGTCCCCCAATATGATCCCTAGCATTTACAGAGCTGTACAGTGCAGGCTTGAATTTATTTTTCAGTTTTTATATTTCACAGTTTACGGCCGGTTCCAAGATATGCGGCCGGCCGTAAAAGGAGATCCTTGCGGGGCCGTATAATAGAATCGCGAGTTAACTGAACCCTCGCAAGGAATCGCAGCCTTACGGCCGATTTACGGCCGATAATAGAATGAGGCCCCAGGTGTTTATAGTTAGGGCTGAGTTTGTACACATGTTTCTGTGTATTATCCCTAGTGGTTTCCATTGCTAGATTCACAAAATAATGAGGGAGCAAGTACAGGGAGAAACATAGCTAGGGTCATATGATTTAGGTAAATTGAGTTATTGCGGATCTATCCTGTTATGTGCATTCACGGCACGAGAAGCCTCCTGGTGCCGGGCGCGCTCGCATCCCGATGTACTCCCTAAGCCCCTAACCTCCTACACCCCTTGACGGCCCTAACCCCTAAGCCTAACCCTAACCCCCTACACGCCTTGCCGGCCCTAACCCTAACCCCCTACACTATTTGCCGGCCCTAACCCGAACCCCCTACACCACTTACCGGCCCTAAGCCCCAAACCCTAAGCCCCTACATCCCTTGGCGGCCCTAACCCTAACCTCCTAATCCTCTTAGCATAACCCTAACCCCCTAAAAGTACCTTCCTAACCCTAAGCCCCTACACCACTTACCGGCCCTACCACTAACCCCCTAACCCTCTAAACCTAACCCGAAAACTCCTAACCACTTACCAGCCACTTAGGGATAGCTACATCGGGACGTCGGTGGTGCGCTTCCTGTGAGTGCACATCACAGGATAGGTCCGTTATTGCAGCCGTTGGGGGGCGGTAAGGTAATTTTACCATCAAAAGTGGGTGGTAGGTATTAATAGGTTGATGACCCCATGCACTAAATCTAAGTTGTTTTATTTGTTGGTACAGGATATAATTAAACAGATCTTAATACATTGTATATATTAGTTTGCTGACTCAGAGAACATGCAAGAAAATAACTAACAAATGACTCATGTAAACTTTAGCACCGACATAATCATGTTGTTTGTACTTATTGTGCTTTGCCTAAACCTTATGAAATGCAGAACTGGAGCAAAATATTATATGACTATTAACACACTGGCTCCTGGACTCCAAGTGCATAACTATATTATCACATGGATCTTATCTTTATAACTATGACTGTATGATCACTTTTTCTTGCAAATATTATGACACAGAAGTGATTTATTTTCTCATTTACTTTGCTCTAGTTTTACAATCAAAAAATCTGATATGAAGTCTCTTTTATTCTAGTATTTAAAAAGATGACTATGCGCTGATAAGGGGTCTGCATGTGCTCAGATTCTTTAATGTATTTCTTCCCTCTTTTGTTTTCCTTGTCTTTTCTTTTTCCCCTTTATTCTTTTCCACAGTTGCTGTTAAACAATAAAGACAGGCCCCCAAGGAGTTTATTAGCAAATGTATAGATAACCCCTTCTGGATTGCTACCTTGTTGTGGCGAATGTAGGGTCACCCAAGATGGGCAGGTCATAGCAGAGAAGTCAGACAAATCATAGTCCACCGGAGAAGGAACTGGCAACCCACTCCAGTATCTTTGCCATGAAAACCTTATGTATGAGCACAACCAGACATAAGACGTGTCTGGCATGATGTGGTCACTGAGAGTCAGACATGGCTGAATGACTAAACAACAACAACAAAATAGCTAACAGTCCAATAGCCACATTAAATTCCCCTAACATGTAAAAATGTAGCTTTTAACATAGCCCGCAAGACTTATGGCTTTTAAATTGGCCTCTTAAAGAGCCCGCCAACGACTTGCAGGGTAGGAGCGAGAAAACCCTACGGGACGTGAGAATTCGACTTGCGAGCTCACAAATCCTTTGATCCGTCAAGCCCGTAACCGCTACGTTCCAATTGCACTACTAAATTGCATCAAAATCACTGGTGTTCAACCCTGTAACTCACAAATGGAGCCAAGAAGCCAACGAGTGCTAGAGAGGACCCGCAAGTGGGTAAAGTCCAATCTGTAGCACTGTAAATGCACATATACACACACTACTGTACATATAATAAAAGTGAAAGTGATGTTAGGTCTTAGAATTAATAGCATAACATTCTCAAGCTCGCAAATCGGCAATATAACTTTATTTTATTTTTAATTTCTGTGTTATATCAATCCCTGCAATCAATGTGGTAATACATATAACATAACTCACATGTGATAGAATATCATATTTACGACTTTACCAATATTGCATTACATCTGGAATGTGGGTCCGCTCGTGACTCGTAACTGAACCCCATAAGACTTTGAAATCTCACCTCCATTTTTCAGTGACGTAATTCTGACAATCTCTATTTCCATTGGCTCCATCTCAACTCGTAACTACGGATTTGACTACTTGATCACGTTCACGGCCGCACATCCAACGAGCGACAAATGGTTTACGAGTTGTGTCTCAAGCCCGTAACTCGTAGCATGTTCTAATTTAATAGCTCCGTAAATCCGCAAAATTTCAAGCTCACAGCCGTTGCGGGTCTCGCGTTGCACATACAAGTTTGGAATTTAATGTGGCTACAAGCTTGGGGGGTACATTATACAGTCTGTTTGCCAGGTTGAATTAACAACTTCAGTGTAAGTTTCTAGTAAGAAAATGCATTTTTTCTAGAACACTGAAATGATAAAATATTTTTTATTTCCTATAACATAACATATTTGGAACATTCTTGTGTCCCTTTGAAGAAACACATAATTATAAATTGTATACAGTGCTTTTAAATGGTGTGTGTTTTGCATGAAAATTAGTGAATTTAAAACCCTATATTAAAGGCACACCAAAAATTTGGATAAAATATAAGATTGTTAGACAAGTGATTCTCAACAGACCGGACCCAGAACTGGTGTCCGTCCTGAAGGGTTCATCTGCCGGGCCTTAGGAATAAAGAAGGATGGGCAAAGCCTTTTGTTTTTTTGGACCACAGCACACCAGGCACATATGTCAGCCAGTGCCTCACTGAGTTACATCAAGTTCATGTTCATTGATTCAATGACTCCATCTATCCATCTCTTCCTCTATCGTCCCCTTCTTCTTGTGCCTTCAATCCTTTTCAGCATCAGAGTCTTCTCTAGAGAATCCTGCCTTGATATGGCCAAAATATTTGAGCTTCAGCCTCATGATCATACCTTCCAGTGAACACTTTGTCTTGATTTCCTGAAGGACCGATTTATTGGATCTTCTTGCAGTCCAAGGGACTCTAAGTCGTTTTTTTCCAACACCACAATCTAAAGGCGGCAATTTTACGTTAATCAGATTCTAGAAACATGCTATTACCATTAGCCACATTTATTACCAGATTATTGATTAATGTATCTGCAGCTTAAATGTGTTCTCTCAGTCGCTAATTGACTGCCTTGTAGTCATTCAAGATATCCTTAAATTCCAGAGTAATATAGTCCCTTGAGAGGCTTCACAAATAGGATCGATCTATCTATCTATGTCTATCTACGTATCTATCTATCTATCTATCTATCTATCTATATGAGATGCTACTAGTTCCAATAGTTTAGCCAATCTTAGCACATCAATTCTTCCTTGGCTCTACACATTTTGTAGTTACTATACGTTTTTTCTTCCCAAAGTTTTACCAGATTTGACTTTCTAAAATTAACAGACAGCTGTTTGATTTAAACCTCTTTTGCCTTCGCTAGATGGATGCCAATAAGCTGACACAGTACAACATTATCCAGCTGCTGGCTGCTTTAATTGGTTGTTTTTTTCTCGAATAAGAAATACATATCATGTAAGCAGTTTTAAATGCAAGTTATTTAACCATTTGTGCTTTAGAAACCTGATGCTATTTAAATCGATTCTGTGATGTTTTTGTCCTCTCAATTTAGTAGCAACTAGTGAACTAAAGACAAAAAATATCCATCTTCCTGGTTTTCCACACATACTCAGAAACAGGCAGTCACAAGGAAAACTACACCCCCTCTCACACACAACATTCAGCAAAGTATCAAGGATTATCAAAATGTATTGTTTTTCCTGCCTTATTATGCACTTGTTCAGTCGTATCCGACACTCCGTGACCCTATGGGCGCATCACGTCAGGCACAACTTGTGTCTGGTTGTTCTCATCCCTAACGTTTTCGGGACAAAGATAGTGGACTGTGTTACCAGTTTCTTAATTGGCTGGCAAAGGGCAAAGCCCCAAGAGTGGTTAAACTTCTGAATATGTTTTTGTGCTCTGAGATCTTTATTTGAAAAAAGAAAACATACTGTGACACATTATCAAATACCTATGATACCTTTATTTCAGTGTCTCTTTAAGTAGACATCAATAAACACATACCGTTGCAGACATGTTTTGTTTGGTTAGCCATTTAGTCATGTCCGTCTCTCTGTGACACTATGAACCGCAGCACGCCAGGCACATGTCAGCCACTGCCCCTCTGAGCTCATTGCTTCAATGATCACATCTATCCATCTCTGTCTCTGCTGTTCCCTTCTTAGTGTGCCTTCACTCTTTCGCTGCATCAGAGTCTTCTCTATAGAATCGTATCTTCTCGTAATACGCCCCAAATATTTGAGCGTTAGCCTCATGTAGTATTGATTGACTGGATCTTCTTGCAGTCAAGTATATGCTTGCGTTCTCTAACTGTCCGCACATTGCCATGCAAGTCCTTCCAGCACTGATGGGGTTACCATACTGCACATTTGGAAGACATTTCATCTCAAGATGTTCTGTTTAGTTATGAAGTATAGCACCTCATTATCTCACAAGCAGAGTTTATCCATAAAATGCAAGTGTTTATAGTATAAAATAATTGTGTCTAAAATATGCAACCACGGAGGAGTGATGGGGCTCTTATTTCTTACATAAAACACCTGCAGTGCCTTTTGATGGATGCCATCCTGGGTGGGAGTCTGTGTTTGTGTAACTGATTGGATAGCACTCTTGTGACTATTTCATATAGGCCTCCAATGCTTGCCAATTGGATTTCCAACAAATATCTGTATTCTGTATAAAAAAAAAAAGGGATCTGTTTTCAGTTTTTTCCTGAACAGTTTGCTAAGTTGACAAAATAATGGTCTGGATTCACTATGCTTTGAGTCTGCTGAGAAAGGGCAGTACTGTAGTCATAAAATATATAATGACCCGCAGATTTTGTATTTAGGGTTAGAGATCGGGTTATGGTTAGAATTTACGGGTTAGGGTTATGGTTTAGGGCAGTGATGGCGAACCTTTTTGAGCCCGAGTGCCCAAACCGCAATACATGCCAACTTTTTTTCCCTCTAAGTGCCAACACGGCAATTAAACCTGAATACTGAGTCTTAGACGAACAACGACAGGAATACAGAACGTTGAAAATAAAACAAATAGCAGTTAGTGCGCGCCACGCAAATGGTGCTCAGAGGAGCAAAAGCCTCACATTATGTGGCAAACAGCATTGCCAGCCTTACAATTGTATTCCCGTCATTTTTGATAAAATTATAGACTGATCATTTCTTTGTCATGGACAAAAAAAATCCGAAGGGGATCAAATACTTCCCCCCCCCCCCCCCCCCCCCACTGTATGTATATATATATACATTTTTAGAGAGAGGAAATTAATATTACATTAATAAGCCCATTCACATGTCTAAAAGGCAGGGACATGCAAATGAGAATACAATGCACCTCACTCTTTCAATCCAAAAATAGCAATTTTATACATTGCTCCCTTAATGCATATGCCCGCTTCCCCTTGTCGCCCCCTTCTCCCTTGTCTCTCCCCTTCTCTCTTGACTACCACTCCCTCTTGTCTCCCCACATCATTGTCTCTCCCTCCACTCTTGTCTCTCACTTTCTCACTCCCCCTTGTCTCTTACACCCTTCTCTCTCTCCCATTCTCCCTTGTCTCTCCCCTGCCCCTTATGTCTCCCCTTCCCCCTTGTCTCTCCCCCACCCTTGTATCTCCCCTTCCCCCTTGTCCCTTCCCCCATTTTTCCCTCTCCCCCCACCCTCCTCTCTTGTCTCTCCCCTCCCCCTTGTCTCTCCCTCCAGCCTTGTCTCTTCCTTTCTCCCTTGTCTCCCCCCCCCCTTGGATCATACACCCTTCTCTCTCCCCTCCCCTTGTCTCTCCCCTTCCTCCTTGTCTCCCACCACCCCTGTATCTCCCCTTCTCCCTTGTCTCTTCCCTCCATCCTTCTCTCTCTCCCACCCTTATTTCTCCTCTCTTGTACCGCTCACAATTGTCTCTGTTTTCTCCCTTGCCTCTACCCCCCCTTGTCTCTTTCCTTCCCTGTTTCTCTCCCTCCTCCTTTCTTTCCATTCTCTACCTCTCCCTTTTGCCTCTCCCCTCTCTCTCACTCTCCCTTCTCTACCTCTCCCTTTTGCATCTCCCTCTTCCTTTCTCTCTCCTCTCCCTTCCTCTCATGTGCCTCTACCTTCTCTCCCATCTCACTCTCTTACTTCTTCCTTTCCCTTCTGCCTCTCCCTATTTTCTTTCTCTCCATCCTCCCTTCTCTCTGCTCTCCTTTCTTCCTCCCTCCCTCCCTCCCTCCCTCTTTCTCTGCTTATCTCTCCCCCACCCTTGTATCTCCTTCACCCTTGTCTCTCCTTGTACTTCACTATTGTTTCTCCCACCATTCACTCTCTCTCCCCCTTGTCTCTCCCCTTCCCCTTGTGTCTCCCATTACCCTTGTCTCTCCCCCTGGTCTCTCCCACCTTGCTCTCTCTACCCCCTTGTTTCACCCAACCTTGTCTCTCCCATTCTCCCTTGGCTCCCACACCCTTCTATCTCTCTCCCACACGTCTCTTTCCCATTCTCCACTGTCTTCCCCCTTCTCTCTCCCCTTCTCCCTTGTCTCCCCCACCCTTCTCTTTCCCCTCTTGTCTCTCCACTTCCCCTTGTCTCCCCCTTCTCCATTGTCTCTCCCCTTCTCCCTTATCTGTCCAACTCCCCATTGGCTCCCTACACCATTGTCTCTCCCTCCACTCTTGTCTCTCCCCTTCTCCCTCCCCCTTGTCTCAACCCTCTTCTCTCTCCCCCTCTCCCTTGTCTCTCCCCTGCCCCATAACTCTTACCTTCCCCTTGCCTCTCCCCCTGCGGATCTCGAGGAGAGTCTGTTCGCCTGCGCCGCGCGCGCACGCTAGCACAGCCCTTCCTTTTTTAAGTGACGGGAGAGCGCTCAGGCGCCGTGCTCGCGCACGATGAGCAGACCCAGCATGCTGCCGGCGACCTATGGCCGCGTGCCCACAGAAGGGGCACGGCGTGCCACCTGTGGCACGCGTGCCATAGGTTCGCCACCACTGGTTTAGGGTTAGGATTTAGGAATAGGGTTATGGTTTAGGGCTTAGGGTAGGGGTTAGGATTTAGGGATAAGGTTATGATTTAGGATTAGAGTTTATGGTTGGGGTTAGGGGTTATGGCAGGTAACATATAGTAAAATAGTGGTGCATGCAGTGGCATACAGCGGCCAGCAGGTGGTGCTCTGGTGAGTGGCAGATAACAGGAAAGATCCTGGGTTTGTATTCTAATACAAATAATGGGTTATATGGCATATGTAAAAACAAACCTTTGGGAATTCTTTAAAAAAAAAATATATGTGCTAGTATCCACTACAATAAGTGAAATATACTATTGCCTATGTGTGTACTGTGATGCTTGAATAGATTTTTTTTTTTACAATAATTTAGGTTTCTTTTTTTGCCTAAACATTATTTTTTGCAAAAACAAAAATGCTATTTTGCATTAATGTACGTTTTATTAACAATATATTTTTTAGATGTGACAGCAAAATGCAGAATTGCTGAACATTTGACTGGAACACTTTTTGTCTGCAGTATGTTGCAATATGCATTTCTGGCATGCATTTTAACCACATAACCTCCAGAATTACAATCCTCTAGCGACACTTTTTTTTTCAGATAAATTTAAAAAGCAGGCCTTACCCCATCTACTTTTCCTTGAGTAATCAAGATTTATTTAGTACAACGTGAACAAAGAACGGAAAGTAATATTTTTTTCTCCAGAGTAATAGTTCATGTCTTGAAACAATTATGCCTTCCTGTTTTCCTTCTAAGTGTAATGGAATTGATACCTTTGTGTGTCTATGTCCTGGAAATGTTTGTATATGTTTGCTACAAATTTACAATAAAATACCTAGCTTGAGTAAAGAAGGAGGACACAGAGCTCCCATTTTATTTCTGTCATATATATTAAACAGAGTGAATTAAACATTATAGACATTATATATATATATATATATATATATATATATATATATATATATATATATATATATATATATATATATATATATTGCTCAACCCTTGCTAAAATGTGACAGCCACTGCTGGCAGCAGCAGTTGCAGCAAGGGGCTGCTAGATGGCGCTGCAGCAATCGTATACAATTCCTAAGGGCTTCCAAGATTGAATACAATTATTAAGCTTACACCCTAACCCAAACCCCTAGCCCTCACCCTAATCCTAACCCCCTAAATCACCAGCATGTTATCCTAATCCTCTTACCCTAACCCTCATCCTAACCCCCTAATTCGGCAGCATTTTATCCTAACCCTCCCCCTAGCCCTCACCCTAATCATAACCCCCTAAATCGGCTGCATCTTACCATAACCCACTTATCCTAAACCTTATCCTAACCCACTTAACCTAACCTCCTAACCTTCACACTACCCCCCTACCGTCACCCTAATCCTAACCCCCTAAATCGCAGTAAAATCTAATCGCCAGTAAAATACAGCGCCATCTTGAGGATAGTCACTGCGACTGCTGCTACCAGCAGTCATGGTCACAGGAAAAGTCATTTTTTTCTTTATAAATGGGTCTGTTCTTATGCAATCAGGGCCTGTACAAAAAATCAAGTCAATTTAACAAATATTAAGGCTTTAAAACGTGGCTGTTAAATTTGTAGCAGTTCAATAAAGTTATTTTGATAGTGAACAAATTGGTTGTGCATTTTATCTGGACCACAATAACAACAAAAATGGCTTTATTGTGAATCTAAATACATGTAGTACATGAACTGGCATGCTCCCTTTACTATGTGTACATTTATTAGACTTCTGATTGTTTTGCAGAGAAGAGTATTACATTTTAGTTGCAATATTATAAGAAATGTTGGTGTGTAATAGCAGCAATTATTGTAAAACAACAGGATTTGTTTTAGTCTACTCTAAAATGTGGCTTTGGAATACATTACGGTATTTAAAGACATGGTAATTACTTTAGGGACTTAATTTGCATCCAAGAATAACTATTAGTGACCCTATGAAGGATAAGTCCAGCTAGCACTGGGTAACAACATGTTTGTGTGTCTGCAGCACAACGGCTTTTAAAATAACAGATTTCATATATCTGTTAATCAGAGCTGGGAAGTAATGACTGTTTTGGAGAACTCTGTATAGGATATGCACGGCTCACACATCTAGTGGAAATTTGGATTTACTTTGTGCTAGCTTGACAAAACTTGGCTTCCAAAATATGCATAATAACTGGACTATATTCAAATTGAAAAAGCATATAATTTATTCGTACACAGGGAGCCATTTATTGCTTCAGACTACTTCTCTCTGTAGATAGATACCTAACAATATCCATAATGCAATTTTGTTGACTAATTTGTTTGTATGCCAGTGGTGTAGTGTACCAGGGCCCTCCTCTGCGAGGGCCCAGTGCTGTGTAATTTTTTGTTTTTTTTCCCCATTTCATTTTTATCTGTAGTGTAATCCCCTCCCAAGAGCAACATCACAGCCCAACCCACCATGGCCTCCTTGGCAACACAGCTCGTTGCCAGAAATTTGTGCCTGTTTAAAAAGAGCATTTCTACTGATGCTCCAAGAGGTGGCAGTGGGGAGCATTTCAGTACACTGGGGATGTGTAACAGGGAAGAAGGAAAGAGGGCAAGGGCTGCAAGGTGACAGTGAAGTACAGGAGGGATGGGTTCTGTAAGGGGAGAACAAAGTAGATAGGGATGGGTGCTATGTGAGGTGGCTGGTGAGAATGGTTGGGTTCTGTGCGGGGGTGGATGATGAGAGGAGAGGGCTGCTGACAAGGACTGGGTGCTATGTAGGGATGGAGTCTTAGGGAGGGGAACTGTTATGGGAAGTTGAGAGTCACTGAGTGAATTTGTACAAGGGGGGTCAGCAAAAACAAATTTTAACAACCTCCCTCGGGGGGGCCCCAAAAATTGTTTTTGCACTAAGGCCCTCCATTCTCTAGCCTGCCACTGCTCCCAACTATTCAAATTGCCAGATACATTGATATTATTTAAATTGGAGTTACTACCATTCTGTACAATGTGTAAACTAAATTTAATACATGTACAGTACTCCATACATATAGATTATTATTGTTTATTAATAACGCAACAACATATTCCATAGCGCTGTACATAAGATAAGTTCAAGACAAAGATAAATACAAATTAAACATAGCAAAGCAAGGAGGGCCCTGTCTTTGAGCCTCGAATCCAGTGTCCATGGTGCTTTCCCCAAAGCACCTTGTGGGATTGAAACTTGCAGACTTACAACCTAAAGGTATTGTGTGTGGAAAAGGAGGAAGAGAGACGTGAGAGTGTGTTAGGGTGGAAGGTAATAAGCTTCTTTAAAGAGATGTGTTTTTAGAGAGGTTTTGAGGCAGAAGGATAATCTGGTGGAGCGAGGCAAGGAGTTCCAGAGAATAGGGGCAGCACGAGAAAAGTCCTGAAGGCGAGAGTGAGAGGAGGTGACAAGAGTTGTGGAAAGAAGAAGGTCATTAGCAGAACGAAGAGGGCGGTGGGGGAGTATTTGGAGATGAGAGCAGAGATGTAAGGGGGAGGGTTATTGTTGAGGGCTTTGAAAGTTAGGGTCATGATTAAAAATGTTTTTCTGGAGGCTAAGGGAAGCCAGTGGAGTGATTGACAGAGAGGTGATGCTGATACTGAACCTTGTGTATCTAAGATGAGTCTAGCAGAGCGTTGATAATGGATTGAAATTGGGACGGTCTTGTGGTGGGTAGGCCAGCAAGAAGCGAGTTGCAGTAGTCGAGTCAAGAGATGATGAGACAGTGTATTAGGATTTTTGAGAGAGATGTGAGGAATTGATGCTGTGGTAGAGGGAGGGAAGATAAGGAGTTCAGTCTTAGACATGTTGGGCCTCATTCTATTATCGGCCGTAAAACGGGCGCAAAGCCGCGATTCCTTGCGGCCGTCTTACGGCCCCGTGTAGAGCTACCTTTACCTTGCAATTCAAATAGACGGCGCCACAAGGATATCCCCCTTACGGCCGGCCGCATATCATGCAACCGGCCGCAAGGTCTGAAAACTTTAAATGCAAATATAAATTCAAGATGGCACTTTCAAGCTCTGTAAATGCTAGGGATCATAATGGGGGACATGTGGATTAATAGCAACCCCCTCTCAAGCTTGCACATCAGCCCAAATCCGATATTTCATTAACGGTTTATTTTCCGTCCCGCAGCCTGGGCGGGTCTGAGGTGCTCCAAGCCCTCGGGACTTTGTCCACGGATTTTTGACATGAATTAAAATACAAATTATTTTCGGATGAGTGTAGGGGAATGTTGTGCTATGAATGCTAACACCTACAATCACTTTATCGTCTCATCAGAGTGCAGGATGGCTTTATTATGTGCCTAATTGTGTGCTTGCGGGACCTTTTTCGTGCAAGTAAGCTGCGGCTCGGTTTTAGCCTTGCCGAGAGGGTTCCCGGAGCAATAGAATAGCAACCGGGGTTTTCTTGCGGCCGAAACTCTTGCGGCCGTTTAAGATCAAAGGCTTTCCTCTGGCGCGTGCGGCCGCAAGGGATAACAAGGCGCCGGCCGCAAGCTTGCCGGAGCCCCCGGCCGGAAGGGAATAGAATAGGCAAATAGCCTGCGGCCGGTCCTTGCGGCCCCGCATTCCCTACGTCCGATTATAGAATGAGGCCTGTTGAGTTTAAGATGGTGGATGGACATCCAAGAGGATATACTAGAGAGGCAGTTGGAGACATGTGTTAGAAGAGAGGGGGATAGATCTGGTGCTGAGAGTTAGATTTGGGTGTCATCTGCAAAGAGAAAAGAGTTTATTAGGGTACCAAGTGAGGATGTGTAGATGGAGAAGAGGAGGGGGCCTAGGACTGATCCTTGGGGTACACCAACAGACAGAGGGTGAGGAGAAGAAGAGGTGCCAGAGAAGGAGACACTGAATGATTGATTTTGTAGGTATGATGAGAACCACAAGAGAGCAGTGTATATTCTGTAGAAGTGAAACTCTCCCAAAAAGGCTATGTTCCTCAAAAAAAGAAGCAGTTGGGAGGTATGTATTGTGGTCTAGTTTTGCTTTTTTGTTTAAGGGACTGTTGTAGTCCTCATACAATTTTTACTTAATACATGGTTAGCAAACACATTTTTGGGGAAATGTATTTTGTACAGATCTTCTGAAATACAAAACTACACATCGAGGGGTGAGGGCAGATCTGTTCAAGGGGCAGTGCTGATATGAGTCTTTATGCATTGATCTGATAACATTGTTTACCAGTAAACCTCCCTGCATTGGCTATTGCAATTAAACCTTCATGTATCAGGAAAAACAAATTAGGACAATCCTCCAGGCAGATACCCTTTCAACTCATGGATAACTCACATGGGGTGGAGAGAAGTATATCTGCTTATGTACTATACCACTCCTGAAGCTCCTATGCTATAGTTTACCGGTCCCCATTCCTGGGTCTACTTCATTATATAAACTTCCTTCCTGCAGTATATTAAAATATTTGTAGAGGTATTTAGCAAAAATATCTGAACAATGACTTCTTAATTATAAATGAATTAAATGGTGAATTCTTTATACATTAAGTGACTGCTCCTACCTTAAACCATTGGTTGACACAAAGAACAAAATGATTCACAATCACTGTTATTACAAAAACATATTTGGTTTATTTAAGCAGTTTCTATGCAATACTCACATACACAATAAATAGATTGTTTACTTTTAATATTTTTTTGAATGTGTAGTGTATTCCGAGCATAATATTATAAGAGCTAAAAAGAGATAAAATGGCCCACCAAATGTCATAGTAATATATGCAGTTGAATGAAATTCTTCTACTGCAAGGGGTCAGGGCTTTAACCACATGGTCAATACAAAACAGACACAAGTGTCAGCATAGGACTCATTGATGTATATGGTGAAATATGTGACGCCTGTATGGGCTTTGGGAAATTATGCGTTTTGGGGATTTTATTTCTTCATTTGGACTTAACATTTCCTTTGAAGTACAATATGTTTTTATAAGCTGATATTAAGTTACTCAAGCTTCCAACAATGCAACAAATAAATAAATAAATATTTAACATAAAGCTGAGAGGTAAATACGAAAAAAATTATAAAAAAAAAAAAAGACAAAAGACGGACCTCATAATCTTTGTAAAACAAAGTAATTAATAAAGTACATCATAACGTATTAATCCTATTACGGTAATATCTCACGTTTGCTTTAAATGCTTTCACTTAATGTACTTTTTGATTTTACTAATGGAATTATGATGTAATGTTACGACTTTTTTCAGTTTGTCTTAATAAAAATAAAGTACAATAAATAAATAATGCAATATTTCAGTAAATACCTGTGAAATAGTTTCCTTGCATGCCCTTCTGTGCATGTGGTTCAAAAAGCTTAACGACTTGTATTACTTTCTCTACAATGCAAGAATTTCATTGAACACAAGACAAGTATTTAATTTACTTTCAACAAAAATGAGAAAACCTTTGAAGTTGCCTCAGACAACAGTAAGAAACTCTCACTTTCATGTTAGGGGGCTAACAGCTTCAATGTCGATGTACATTAGCATAACCGATGCAAAGTGTGTAGTTTACATCCAGAGGAAGAACCCAGGACCTGTTGGATACAATAAAACAGAGCATTGGGACAGTGGCCTCTTTGACTTGCTAAGGTTTAGGAAATGAACTTCCTAAGCATAACTGAGAAGGATTTCTTGATGGCATTTTATCACCAAATCCCGGTTTTAGACAGAATGTTATCACACAATGGTATCATTGTGTCCTCAGTCTGTGTTTTGATAGTGGAGGCAGAAAACTTGGGGGTGGTCTTCATTTGTCTAACAAAAGACAATCTCACATGCAGGAAGTGCCATTGACCTGGGCTTCTGTGCAGTCTTTGGACCAAGTGCAATGCTATGGGACATTGTAGGCGATGAACTCACGCTAGTTTGGCTTTAATCCTATAATAATTTTTTTCTGATATCTGCAAATACACACACACTATAATATTATACTATTGTTCAGTTGTATCCGGCGCTCCAAGAGCCTATGGACTGCTGCATACAGGCATATCTTGTGTCTTGTTTTCTTGGCAAAGATACTGGAGTGGGTTACCATGTCTTTCTCCAGTGGACCTCTCTTATGACCTGTCCATCTTGAGTGACCCTACATGGTATAGCTCACAACTTCATTGAGGCACATAAGCCCCTTCACCAGGACAAGATGGTGATCCAGAAGGGGCATTCACATTGTGATAAATGCTTTGTCTAAGTGTTATTTAGATTTAAAACTCACATATGTGCCATATTGTGTGGTATAATACGCCTGCGCTTTTTACGGATAGTGTACTAAGAATGAATAAACGGAAAAAGCCATTACAAATAATAGGAAACAGATTAATGAGTGAGAACTGTGTTCCCATCCCCCAGCAATTTACCAAATATGTGATCATTCAAGTTGACTTAGGATGCTTATCACAGACTTAGTGCCTTCAGCAAGGCTCCTCTCACAACCAATTTAGGAGCTTAGTACATATAGGATATTATACTTTTTTAAGCCGTGCAGAAACCTTCCATCCTAGGAAGGTGAACAACCAACCACAAGATAAACAAAGCCATCATCTAAACTGTGATAGTCTGTATCTATTGTTCATGGGCATTTAAATGAATGGCCACCTTTATTTGTTAACAGCTGTTAGGTTTTGCTGAATAGGTTTCACTGAGAGAAGGAAGCCAGTGAGAATGTAACCTAATTTTGCTATAGGTGTAAAGCAAATACATTTGGTGTAATTGTTTTGGATCTGTCACATTTAACAGTGTTCTAGGCAGTAAAACAAATAATTTAGTACTTTTTGGTGTTCCGCCACAAAAACAGAATGGACTTCACCTATCAGAAAGTTTATTAATGTCACATCACATTGATTTACTTTATCTCATGAATACATTGCTATGAAAAATTAGTAAAGATTGAAATACATAAACATAATAAAATTACTTTAAGTGTTCTGACATATGGTAAATCTAAGAATATGTTGGAAACCCTTGCCCCCAACCATGGTGGATTGTATTGACTGTGTATCTGTGTCTATTTATTCCTTCAAAGGCCAGTGCCCTATGCAAAAAATAGCTATAACAGCCCTGCTCACCATAGCACAACACAAACAGAATGCTTTTGAAGATCTCTACTACTTACACCACAATTAGTACCTCCCAGGAACTATTTTTTTCTTATCATTAAAAAAAGAAGAACCAAAAAGCAGTACTGCAGAAAAAAAATATAAAAAAAATACAAAGTAACTCCAAACAAACACCACAAATATAAAATAAATGTATATTGTATGTGTAAACCTTACTTTTTTTTTTTTAAAATACACAGATCCAGTACATTAAAGGACTACTGCGGCTACTATATGACCTTTTTTATGACTAAACATGTTCACTGGTATCATGTTATAGAAAGCAAATCAAATAAACACAGCCTTAAAATATTCCACTTATGTGTGAAGTTTGCTTTCCTGGGGGCTCCACTTCCTTCTACCTGCTGCTGTCTCAGAATACTGGTTGTCCCCGGGTTAAGGACGAGATATGGGTTAAGGACGAGTTACGTTCCTGACAACGTTCTTAAGATGGATTTGTATGTAGTTCAGATCCCTGGTGAATAATAATAATAATATTATAATGGCTCATATGGGGTAATAATAATACAGTGTAATACTATAATAATAATAATAATACCCCAGTATGTAATAATACGTTTTATACAAACTATTATGCTCTTTCTTTTAATTCAAACAGAACATAACAACTCATACCCGTTCTTTAATAGGGGTCATTTTAACCAAGGGACCGTCTGTTCTGTGCTTGTAAGCTAATGAGCTTTCCATTAGACCTAACGAAAGCACGGGCAATTGTAGCTACTACTTTCCCATAATGCAGACAGGAGCTTTCTCTGCAGGCAAATTCCCCCATCAGGAAATTGATTACCAGAAACAAAAGCAGTAAATTATACTACAGCAAAATTGTATATACAACCTATAAAAAAAGGCTATTTCATTTTTCACTTTCTAAAAATCACTTTAAGTGTAATTCTTCAAAAAAGTTACATTTAAATATAGGACGATAATGGCCCTTTAATTAATAGATTGGGGTTATAACCACATTTTCCCATAATGGCTAAAACTAAGGTGTACAAACCACTTGGGAGAGGGTGTTTGTAGCAAGGGTGGCTGAATACAAGTACCATTGTGTGCAAAGAGCAATGGGAGGAAATCTGCATTCAAGGCAGCTAGAATTAAGCGCTCCCACCCCTCTGTTCCAAGATGCCAGGAAGTGAACACAATGTGGAAAATTAACATTTTACATCTTACAGTTACATCATCAAAGTAAGAATTATTCCCTAAAACAAATAATTATTTGAACCATATGTGCAAACAGTAAAGACTTTAATGGACATGTGGTTTTTCTTTTAAATATTGCAGTGTACTGTTGTCTTTATTTAATGTAATTATTTAAATAAGGATAGAAATGCTGTAATCAGGACATCTGTCAAAGAGGCACCACCCAAAATTTCAGCATGATACAGCTAGATTGTGTTTACATTCAAATTGCAGTTCTTAGAAATAAAAAGCAGAAGACCTTATTACAGAGTATTTTTACATAGAATAGTAAAATATATAAACTTTTGAAATCTGAGTTAGAATCAATGTAATCATCAATTAGACTATGGATGTCTTCATCTGGAAATACTTAAACACTGGCTGCTTTAATAAACCTGCAAACAGCAGCAAAGATTCCGCCAGGAAATATAATTTTAAAACATAGTTTTCCTCAATAATGGCTGCTGCTGTGTCCCTCTCAATCTCTCTCATTGTTCTGAGCACTACTAAAAAGAAAACAAACTTTTTAACTGAGAGAATATTCATTAAGCAGTATGGTTTATCTGGATCATGCTCTGTAGGATAAGGGGGCGATAGTTTAAATCCCATAACCCCCTGCATCTTCAAACTGAGTAAGCCCCAGGTTACCCACCCTGCCTAATTAATGTTATCTTAGGTGGAGTTTAAACCATATTTTTAAATGATATTTCCTGGCTAAAGCTTTGCATTTGAAAATGTATTTTAAATGTTAAATCAATTTCTGTTCACCATCAATAATTATGAAAAGTGCTTACACTGGTCTTATAAATGATCACCATGTAACCTTAGATTCTGCACATCAGTGTTTCCAAATGGTTTTATTGAACTCTAGGGTTCCATTATTTGTGATCAGGGGATGCACATGCTCGATAGGAAGTTACTCAGTGTCCTCAAGAGGGTCCTGGAGATGATTTATGAGGTCTCGGTAAGTCATTTTCTGGCACAGGGACCATTTTAAGTCATTTGAGTGGCTTTGAATTGCAATATTAGTGCACTGGCCGTGATAACAGGCATACCTTTAAGTTCCTTCAGTACCTATTGAGACAAAAAAAGTTCCACAGCTGAATTAGATTAACCCTCTACAGCAGTGTTGGGCAACCACGTCCTATTCAGGCCAAAAACAATCCACATTTCTCTTTGGATGATCAAGTTCTCTAAGCTTTAGCACAATCAAATTAGTCAATTTAATTAATTCTGAATGATCCACCTGGGCTTTTAGAGACACATTGAACTTGTCTGTTGGTAGCACCAAGTAGCCCACCACTACTCTACATTATTAGCATTTATTTGTAACGCGCCAGCATATTCCATGGCGCTGTACAAGGGAAGAGAACAGGAAAGAATACAATATTAACAACAGAAGAAAATGGAGGGGCCCTGTTTTGAGCTTAGAATCTTTGTAGAAAGTGCTTTTGCCAAAGCACCCTACAAGATTGGAAACTCGCTACTTACAGTATTATGTATTAATTAAAACATAATTTGAGAGTACACCCAACGACCCCTTCTGGTCTATGCCATCAACTTGCCTTTGAATATAAAACGATTACATTGGTGATCGTCTTCCAATTCATATTTCTATTTTACATTAAGGTAAAACATTACAATGCAATATTACGTACTTTGGATGAATTAAACATACACTGAACAACATATTCATTATAAAAAAATCTGATAAAGAAATGCGTTTTTGTATATTCAAGTTGCATGCTCTACATAGTGGGCTATGTTGCCACATATATGCTCTCTGTTAGTTGATGGTAACAGGCATTTTGTGGGCTAGATGTTGGGTTTTGCCTTTTCTAATGGACATAGGGCCTCATTCAATTGTGATTCGACCAATTGAATAGGGCTCTATATAAGCACAGAGCATATTTTTTTACAGTAGTTTTTGGTTAGTGAAGACCTTGCTTTTGGATAGAAGTTCACTAACTAAAAACTTCTGTAAAAAAAATATGCTATGAGCTTATATAGAGCCCTATTCAATTGGCCAAATTGCAATTGAATGAGGCCTATACTATGCAACCTGTACACTTTTTTTCTTCACTGCCTTACACACAAGTATCTATCGACATGTGTCTCAAAACTCCCACTATTACACATGCCTCTTTACATCCGTTTCCCTCTCATACCTATTTTACCCCTACCCCCTTTACACAAACACACAATTTTACAATGACCTCACATACACTCACCTTTTTGGCGTCCCTTGAAAACTTGAGCTGGGCCTTCAACTGTTGGCATTAAGCTTAGTTGCTTGCTCATTTTAATTTCTTCTGAATGCTTTCTAGTATGTACGAGTCATTCATCTAGATACTCTAATGGTAACTGTACAGTCTTATGCTTTGTATGTGTTGGCTCCATATGGAAGAAAGTTTCCTACATGCAAGAATGACGCAGAGTCAGTGACTGGAGTACACTCCAGACTGTAGTTGATACATCTCCTTATTGCACGTGGATCCTTTAACTCTTCTAGAAAACCTCAGAATCTGTGTTCTGACGTGCAAAAGAAACAAAATAGAAAAATATGCCCAAGTAAATAAAGATCAAAACTCCTGTGGCTTTTAACGCTCACATCTTGGATTAATTAAAGATGTGAGAGAGGGGCCAGGAAAGGAAACACATTGATGAGATCTGATTTCTAGTTTACCTCCCATTAATTTAGTTCCATTGCAAAAGACGGCACTAATTGTAATTTCCCTCTAATTCTCCAAAGAGGCCATTAAACAGTACAGCAGAACAGCCAAGGAGCAATGTTTGTATATACAGGGCTTTATTCCTGTGAAGTTGAATGTTTGATTATGTGACCATGCAAAGACTTTCCACCATTATTGTGCGTCAGACACAGCTTCTTCTTTCAATAGTAATTAATGGCACATTTGTAGTAAATTAAATACACTATGGCCCTCATTTAATTGCGATTTGGCCAATTGAATAGGGGTCTAAATAAGCACATAACATATTTTTTTAAAGAAGTTTTTACTTAGTAAACATCTATCCAAAAGGAAGGTTTTCACTAACTAAAAACTTATTAAAAAAAAATATGTTATGTGCTTATTTAGAGCCCTATTCAATTGGCCAATTCGCAATTGAATGAGGGCCTATCCCTTTTGGGGATATTAACCGAGTGGTCCTAAACCACAATATACATCTTTACTTACTAATATATTAAATTAACAAGATGTTATGAAGAAACTAATCAGAGGAATCCTATCTCACTAGATTGTATATATTTTTTATCATACAGAATTGGTTT